>JACBFG010000006.1:1468755-1549376 GCA_013435955.1 Diaporthe sp. HANT25 | reverse complement strand
GGGGGGGGGGGGGGTCCTTTCCACCCTACGTCAGTTCTATGCTTTTGGCGGCAAGATGATGTTGTCTATCAGTCTCACTGGCGGGCCATTGTTGTGACCCAGATCCTCGCCATCCTGTGGTGCATACACAGGCAGCATCTTGATGGCCCCGCTCAGGATGGCGCCCTTGGACGGGTCGATCACTTCAATTTCCTCCATGGTGTCAGGGTCAGCCAGCGATATGTAGTCGAGCTGGAACAAGACACCCTCGTGGGGCGGCAAATCCTTCTGCTCGTCCAGCGTGTCCAATATCACCTTGAGCGCGGCGGGCACGACCTCGCCCGCCTCGAGGGCCCCACCCCGGAGATACGCCTCCTCGGCGGCCCTCAGCGCGCGGTACAGCACGGGCGCGACGCGCCGCCTCCTGGACCCCAGGTAGACGTTGCGGCTGCTCAGAGCGAGGCCGTCGCCGTCGTCCCGGACGGTGGGCACGACTACAGCCTCGAGGGGCATGCAGAAGTCGCGCACCATCTTGCGGATGACGACGGTCTGCTGGACGTCCTTCTGGCCGAAGAAGACGCGCGACGGCTGCACGATGTTGAACAGCTTCATGCACACCGTCGCCACCCCGCGGAAGAATGTGGGCCGGGTCCGGCCCTCGAGGACCGACCCCACGGGCGTGATGGTCACGAAGCTCCCGTCCGAGTCGACCTCCTGGCCCGGGAAGCCAGAGGGGTACATCTCGCGGGTGGTAGGCGCGAAGACGGCCATCTCGAGGGGCCCCTGTTGGGGCTGCTGGGCGCTGCTAAGCTCCTTGTACAGCTCCCTCAGGGCGGCGCAGTCGGCCTCCCAGGTCTTGGGGTAGCTGTCGAGGTCCTCCGCGACGCCGAACTGCGCCGGGTTGACGTAGATGCTCACGACGATCTTGTTGTGGTCGCGGCGCGCCGCCTCGCGGATCAGGCGCAGGTGGCCCTCGTGCAGGGCGCCCATCGTAGGCACGAGGGCGAGGCCCTGGTCATGATCTCCGTCGCTCGAGCGCTCGCAGGTGACCGAGGTCCAGTCGCGGATGCCGGTGACGGTGCGGAGGACGGCGATGGGCGAGCCGGGGATGGTCTCGCCGAGGGGCTCGCGGGGCACGGCCGGGTCGACGGGGATCTGGAGCTTGCGCGCCACGAAGTCCGGGCGGAGCTGGGGCGCCTTGGCCGCCGCATTGGAGCTCTTGGAGAAGCTTCGGAGGGTGCCCAGGATCGCTGGTGGTGTCGGCGCGGTGAGGCGGGTGGGTCGCGTGCGTCGGGCGGCGGATGCGACTGCACGCGACGCGGCACGGGCTTGCATCGCGCGGGCGAACATGGCGGGAAATTGGCAGGCCAGTGATCTGAAGGGCTCACTGGGGTCAGAGGGTGAGTCAAGAAAAGGTCAGAAATTGCTGTCGCCCCATCGCAAGGGCGTGGGCGGTGTTTTATGTGGACATCGTGATAGATTTGTACAGCGCAGTTTTGAGGACGTCTGATGCTGATGTCGGGAGCTCTCCGTCGGGGTTGAACCCTGACTGTATGGGGTACATGTAGCACCCTCCCCCTCCCCGGCTTTCACTTGACAAAATTAATGCTCTTTCTACTGCGACTCTGGTGCTCTTCTCTTCTTCATATTACACAAATTGAACTCGGGGATTAAATTCTGAGCGAAGACCGTCAAATTTGCACTCACACAAACAAGCCCTAAGTACTCAAATCTATGTCCGCTTCCCAAAGTAATTCGTGATAGTGTTCCCCGGCTTAGCCTCTGCTCCTTTCTTTGGTGTACCTCCTTCAGGCTTCTTCCCGACCTCCATGATCTCCATCAATTCCTCAAATTCCTTTATCGGGACTATACCTCCACTAGCCTCTTTATGCCCCCTCGCAAAAGACTCGCCCATCCTCTCCCGCAGCGTCTCATCCGTGGCCCTGTCCGCGATCCCCTTCAGCACCTCGATGATGTTCACGGGTGGATCCCTCGCCCTAGCTGTCCGTGGGACCCGACACGAGAAGTTGACCATGCCCGGCAGATATCCCTCGTTCGCACACATGACCACCTCGAGCTTGTTGGACTGCAGATGACCGGCCCACCTCGTGGCGATCACCGGGTGTATCTGGGCCTTGGAACTGATCCGGAAGACTGCAATCTTTGCATCCGAGCTGAACTTGGGCGCGGTATGCGTGCACCGCTCAACCTCGGCGTTGACCTCCGCGCGAGCAGCGAGCAGCTCCCTGTTCTTGAGCAGATCTGATGGTGACTGAGCCGCGGTCAGGGCAGCCCACGCTGCGGGCACGCTGAACGCTGCTGTGCGCCGAGGGGCATTGACAAGTGAGACTGCATCATTTATGGCCTTCTTGGTGTACTGCTTGAAAGCGCCTTTCATGTCGGGGAATGGTGGCTCCCACTTCAGGGTGTTTCCCAGGTCGCCGTGTGTTCCCATGATGCAGAGCCAGTCGCACTCCTTCTGGACGTCCTCGTGCAGGTCACGGCAGATGAGATAGGTCAGCAAGGAGCTGGTAGCCACCGGTGGGCTGTTGCAGGCTGTGACATGCTGAGAGCCCCGTGGAAAGTCGTCCTCGAGAGCGTGATGATGGTCGATGACTAAAGACTTGTGAGGCTTTTCTATCACTGGTGGAGACTTCCTTGATCCTTGATCGAGCACGAATATGTACGCCGGTTCATGGGCGGCCATCTCGGCCCTTTCGGATTCATCGTGAATACTGTTCCCTTTCTGAAGTAGATGTGCTGATATCTTATCCGAGCCTAATCCAAGGAGAAGAAGTGTCTTTCGTAATATTGCTCCGGAGGTGAGCCCATCGGCGTCTTTATCCGGCACAATCAGTGTCTTCTGACCAGACGTGGCGCTTTTGATATATTAGTATCATGTAAAAGAGTGCGTTATGAATTGATTCACTTACCATTCGAGGATGAACTCTCTGGCTGACTCAATCTGCTTCTCAGGCGCAGGCCAGATAATATCTCCAGACTCCGTCCTCACAGATGGGGTTGCGTGATACTCTGGCAATTCAACACGACGTTTTTTCGTTTTTGATGCATTCGAGCTTGATGCAGCACTTCTCTTCATGGCTGATACGCGCTTCCCAATCTTGGCTTTGGTGCTAATATTCGACAGCCTCCTCGCCAAGAACCGAGTCGTCTGAAGGGATCGAAATGCCAGCCTTGCGAACGATTGGTATTGAACGAATAAGAGCTTGGAAGACATTCGCCCACTGATCGACCATTTGAGGATGAATATTACCACAGCATTGTTTGTGAGAACTCCATAACCTCGAGCTCGCAGGCCCAAAGAGTCAAACCGATGGTCTTGGCTCACGGCACAGTGGTGACGTCAGGCCTCGCCCAGGATCACACAGCTCTTAAACTCTCCAAGTATTGCTCTCAGACCAATTCAATCTCAGTCGCACCAATCTCGTACAAGATACCGTCTATCTCGTGGTTCATTAGGCCCGGAACCCAAGCAAAACAAACAAAGCTGTATCCACCCTCAGACTTTCTGAGAACCATCGGGTGTGTGTTGGACGTCGCCAGGCACAATACGTCGTCAGGTTCGAGAAGTCTGGGGCTGTAGCCGACAAAGCCGTACGACGTCCTGAACCACATAGGCTCAGGCTCTGATATGATCTTGGTGTAGTCGAGGATGCTCTTCCACCAAAGGCCGGTGAGGAAGGGGCTCTCAAGCCCCGTTGCTGAGTACCAGGCCGCAGCGAGGTGAAATCCGAGCCTCTCGGTATCTAGGAGCTGGTACTCAAAGACAGACCCGAAACTTGTCCAGTCCGGGCTTTCAAGACCTGGCTCGATGATGGCGGGGCGGTCGCCCTGCATCAGTGCTTGACGGGGGTGCACCTTTGGCATTGATGAGAAGAGATCTCGGAGAGATGAGCGATATTCTTCGAGTTCGAGACATGTTCCGCAACGCTGACTTGGAACAGATGATGCACGCGTCGTGCTGACTACTCGGTCCAGAATGAAGCCCGAGAATCGAAGCCTGGAAGCATCTTCGCTGAGTGATGGTGATGGCGGCTCCTCGATGAGATAGTCATGCCATATCTCCCGGCGCCTCATCCTCGACAAGGTGCTTCTAGCCAATTCCAGCTGGGCGTTGTCGACTTCGCAGCCCGAGAGAGTAAAGTCGATGGCCCATGATGGCATGTCTCCGTGCTGTGCTAAGCCGATGCAGGCGAGGTGCTTCTCTGATGAGACAAGCGCAAAAGTCGCTTTGCTGTAACACTGCGCGGGTGGCTCATCGTAGCTCGGGGTGATGAGGTCGCTCTCCTCTTTCTGAAGAAGTCCGAGGAGGCAGTACACCATGTCTCGAGGGTCCGTGGCTTCGCGGATTGCCAGGTTCGGGAGGAACTGTATCAGACCGGATGTGCTTTCTCGATCTTCGACTGCTTCAAATGAGAATTGTCTCCGGATTCTTTCAAGCTCATAGACTTGTTCCCGAAGTCTGCGAAGCTTTTCGAGATCCTCTCGCGGCAGCTTTGGCCATGGCCACTGGATGAACTCCTCGCTCAGGAGCTCCCAGCTCCAGGTGATTGAGCCGAATTGGAAGGTTGGTGGAACGGCTGAAAGGACAGCTGACTGGATAGACCAGGCGCTTTCAGACCAGAGGGGTTCGTGTAGCGCGCGTCCCAAGGCCCTCCCACTTTGCCTGAGCCACTGCTTCCGCTCCCCTTCTGGACTCGCAGTGGGCTCATGTTGTGCCTCAAAGTCTCCAAGCCAGACGATGACTGTTTCGGCGGCCTTTAAGGTTTGGGCCCTCAGAGCTACTTGCCAGTTCCGTTCGGCATTGTTGTCCTGGTCAATGCACAAACCGTCGACCCAGAGGATCCTGTTCGTTTCCGAATGGCGCAGCCGAACCAGTGCGGAGTAGAGGTTATCTGTGACCTTAAAGTTTGCCCAGTCACATAGAGTAATTGAACGGTTGTTATTTGACTCTCCCCATGTGTAGGATAACACCTCGTACTGTAAGGCCGCTGGCGTTGGACAATTTTTGCCGGATGGGTCTAAAGACACAATGCGGAATTCGCACCGCACCTCGTCCTGCGGATTTGAGGCTGGCAGGAGCACTAATAAGCGAATCTCTTGACGATCCCTCCGGATGGGATGATCTGAGAACACTAGGGCACGTTGCTCATTGTCTGGGATGCTGATCTCTGCAGTGCTGATCTCTGTGATCTCCGTGATACTGCTCTTCTGGCGTCGGTGGAAGACTGTGATGACCTCACTGGCGGCTGCCTTCTCGTCGCCGCTGATGACAACCGTGGCAGACATTCTGATTGCATTTGGTGTTTGTGTTAGAGTTTGCTGGCGTTGTTGCAAGGTGCAGCGATCGCACCGAACCGCCGCTTCTTGTGGCCAACGAGAGCTGGGAAAAGCTGTTCGGATAGGGGTAAGGCCATGGCGAAAACAAGGCCGAATCTCATGATATCCTGCTGCCGGTCCGATCCTACGAGGGATCGTACCTGGACATTAAACGGTGTAAATCAGGTTATTCCACTACAATCCTGGGCAATGCAACCGCGGCCCAAGCATTGCATCGCCCCCGGACTCCACTCTAACAGGCATGACCTAGGTAAAATGGCCGCTTCCGTCCGCAGGTGAGCATGACGCGCCCCCAAATTATTACAGAACTATTGACGGGAGCGTAAAGTGCTATACGTGGCGGCCGTTATAAAGACCGGGGAACCTCCGACATGGAATGAAACTGCAACCAACAAACTGGAAGATTCTTGATTTCAGGGTCTTGGTCTGACGGACTGAGTACCAGAGTCCGACACCGAGAGGGCCTGCAACGCATTTCGGCAACCGTGTTTCTCTCTCTCAGAGCCTCGCGGCCTGTTTCACATAAGAGACATTTTCCATTCAACGATCTGGCTGGCATTAGTGTGATGTTTTCAAGGACGCGGGATGGAGAACAAGATGTGATAATTCAAAACTGAACAGATGCAGTGGTGATCTTTGTTTGCAGTGAGGAAACAACTTGCAGTGAGGGCACGGCCATCCATCTTGATGACATCAATAAGGTTTCGCACATCCGTGGATGGCTAATTTTAGGGGTCCAAGGAACCGGAAACTCTGGCACCATCAGCCGACGGAGTTGGCACAGACACCGAGGATCTGACCCCGAGGCCAAGATCCGGGGCATCCCACAAATCCTGCCTTTGACCTCGCACATCAAAACGAACCTGCGGGATCGAAAATGCACTGTATGTGATTCCGCTCATCAACGACTGCACGACGGCAGAGGTAGGTATCATGGCCCATCAGGATCTTGCTGGTCAGACACAGAGCTGAGGAAAGATCCAAGCTATCCCATAGTCATTTCCTTTGGGCCAATATCATGGACAAGTTCTAGGATGACTTTATCAAAATGTCGGATAATTCGTATTCTACAAGGTCAAACTTGTTGTCGGCCCTTGGCCTGATCTTGATTCATGTTATATTTCCTCCAGCACTGGCTCCGGCCGCTCGGCAGTGCCACCTGACCCAAGAAAGCCCGCACTGTCACTCGGCACACCTTGGATCACGCCGAACGTCTGCTCTGAACACGCCAAGGAGCCGGCCGCGTCTCCCGGCAACGTCACGGTACTGTTTCTCCTTGTTTCCAACACGCCTTTTGCACAACGAAACCTGGTAGGACAAGTTTTCAACTTCGGTTTCGCATCATGTGTTTATGTAATGCACCATTGTGCCATCTCCATTGCTCTTGGCCATAAGCTGCTCATTGTTACCGATGAGATCACTGCGTCTCATGCCCCTCGGCGGGTCAGTCACTTTCGGATCAGGATCCTCCCATGGGAATGGATACCGGGAAAAGCTCCGTCAATTACTTGTCGACAACGGCTACACTGTTGAATTGGTGGGATCGCGAAAGTCTGGCACCCTGAGGAACAATCACAACGAAGGGTGGCGGGGATTCAGAATCGACCAGATCCACACCAAAGCTGAAAAGAGCCTCCCGCTGCTTCGGCCAAACGTCGTTATGATCAATGCGGGATCCAATGACTATATTCAGCGATTCAAGATCGATTCTATTGGCAAGCGCGTGGACAGCCTATTGGAAATGACGTGGGGCACGCTGCCCAGATCAACCATAATCTTGTCGACTCTGCTGACAAATTCGGATACGAGTGTCGAGGCCGAGATATTGCGAGCGAACGCCCAATACCATGATCTGGTGAACCAGAAGACAGACAAAGGCAAACGGATCACACTCGTCGACATGCATTCTGCAGCTGGCCCAAACCTTGAGGACCTCGTAGACGGTGTACACCCCAACGACCTCGGCTACCAAAAAATGGCGTTACTGTGGTTTGAAGGAATCCGGGATTGTACATCAAGAGGATTTATAGAAGAGCCAACGTGGAAGGTGTAGGGGTGCGGAAACTCTCAAGTATCTGATGCTTGAGCTGAGATATCTTACAAAATCCAACAAAAACCATCAAACCTCAGCAGCGCCATATCCATTTACCATGCCCTGGAAGGACTGCTGAATTCTCCCACGAAAATTGAGCTTAGTGGCCTTTTCAATATCAGTGTTTTATGATGTCTTACAAGACGAATGCTCTCTTTCGATATATTTGAGCGGCAGTAGACAAGCCCCTCACGAAGTGGGATGCCTCATGTCCCACTTACATCAACGAAATAACTAGGTGAATAACCCCACGACATTATGAAGCACTACAATTCTTCGATCACCGACACTACCCAGCTGCACGGTGGAGTGACAGACATAATTGATTACAGGTCGGCTACCGACGGCTGACAGTCTCGGGTTTCCCACTCCTTCACTGGGTAATGCCGTCGTGCTTCGCTCTGAACTGCAGGCTCGGCTACCCGATCTATTCGCCGACAAAGGTTGAAATCGAACTTTGAGCAGGACGTCATATCACTTGGAATACGGCGAATTGGCTTGTGTCTGGGCCAAATTTAAGTGGGGAATGCTCTCGGTGATGTGAGATCTTGCCGAGATCGTCGTCTCTAGTACTTCTGGCTGCATATAAAGTGAGAATAGGCTGATATAGAAATGGGTAGATATGCATTTTGTGTATTATATTGAACAGTGTGGTACTGACTCTTCTTATCACGAGTCAATATCTTTCTATACCTGTCAAACCTCTTTTCCAAGCCAATCACAGTGACTCAGAGCCATTGGTATTCGTGAAGATGAATGTGGTGCCAGGATTAGCACCTCCTGGCGTCAACCTAAACGTCAACGTTGTACATGTATCAAGACTCATATAAGTGCTCACAAATCAGTCTTGTAATTCAAAAGCCTAGCAAATGCTTCATTGTGGGCAGAATTAAGAGACACTTCAGTTGTGGAAATCAAGACATCAAAAACATTTGTTATGTGGATCTAAAGGCAGTGAAATAGATCTTTTGCACTTCATGCCAAAGTGCAGCAAATTGCGCGCCCCTTGAATGGGACTGGGACTAAGACTTGACATGCCCACAACAATCACTTGGAAGCCTTACTACAGAGATGTTCTGGAGCGAGCGAATATGTCTATGCTCCCGGAATACCTTGACGCAATTTCGGACAGCATTGTCAGACTTGCATGGCCTGATGTACTCGTCATCGAAGTTCTCAAAATGTTGAGTGGCTGTGTAAACAGATACAGCCGTGCTTCTGCTGTGACTCGCGCAACCGAGATCATTCTGCCAATCATCTACACTGCCGTAATTCAGGCCTCCCGATCAAGGGTCCAAACCGATCCATCTCTCAGACCGTCTCTGATCGAACCGGTCGCCGATTACGCAACCGCATGGACCTGGGTAGGAGAAAAGGGCCGCAGGCTGGCAGACCCATCGCGGGCAGTGCTGCGCTGCGGCCGTGGCGCACGACGAGAGAACCTGCGGAGACGGGCCCACAAGCAATATCGCTCGGCACTCGATTTAGTTTCGTGCGAGCCACGATACACAATGGGAAACCGAGCCGCGAAGACCTGTTCCCTGCAGCACTGCTCAACTTAAACGACAACCTACGGTCCGAGTCAGAAGATCGATAGGTACTTAGATCCGCAGGCCCTGGTCATTTCGACCATTCACTGGAGGTCGGCGACTACGAGTCACACAGCAAATATCATTGGAAAGCGATGAAATCGTTTCGTTTGCGAACTTATAATCATTTTGGCATCAACGGAAACTGCTGGAAGCCGTAATCTTTGAGATACTCTTCACACTCTCCTTCCGCAAGTGCCTGCCAGCGGAGTGAGACGTGTTGTTGTTGATCTCCGCCCTAGTACCAAACTCTTCTGGCTCCTTGAACGGATTTACCTGCTGCGCGACGTAGGGGTCCTCGTAGTAGTTCTTGCTGCTCTGGGCCTGGAGCCCGCTCTTGCTCCTTTGGAGCTCGATTCCGTCGTCGTCGGGGTCGTTGTCCGTACCGCCAGTGCTGAGGCGGCGGTGCTCGAGCGTGACCTTGACCTCGTGCGTAACCAAAATCTGAGACATATCTATGTTTTGCAGCACCGGCCAGAACACCGGCAGTGAAGCACATATCGTAGCGACGTCCACCTCAAGAGCGGCAAGGACGATTGGTGTGGGGCCGTACCAGGTGGGATCGAATCTGCAGCACCCAGAGTCAGCTATCAAAGTATATAGGGGGTGTTACGGGTACGTCTGTAAGCTACATACGTCGGGGAGGTTGTGGCTCGTGTCTCGACAATAGACGCAAGACGCCATATGGAGAAAATACTGGCCCTACTGAAGTGTTAGCTCTATTCGAACATGTCCGCAGTGTGTAAACCTTACAAGCTGCCGATGCTGAACAGGCAGATCAGCGCCCACCGAGACTTCGTGCTGTCGGTCTTGTTGTACAGTAGCAATGGTGCAGGGATAGCAAGGATGATCATGTCGAGGATCATGTTGGTCGCAGTCAAGCTCGTATACGTGCTGACGAATGCTTCCACCTCAAGAGAACCGAACGCGTATCGTGCTGCGGGAAGTGTGAGGTTCCAGTAGGCTTGAACAGGGATTGTGGGCACCCAGCCCAGAATTCCATATGCCAGACACCACTACCGCAAGTAGGCAGTTAGTATTGATTCTGATACATAAACTGAACAATCAATTCTTGCCATGGGCATATTCCATATATCAAATGCTGCCATGCAAGAACACTCGAGTTCGGGCGGAAAGGGTGATGAAAGCGCGCCGACTTCACTTACTCCAAAGACAATGACGATGGTCCCAACGGTAGTGTACCATAAGCGTGTCCCTCTCTCATAAATTCGGAGGAATTGGAACAAAAGTGCCAGCTTGATACAGCCTGAGCTGACTGGGTATGTGGCATTGGCGATGTAGAAGATCTGACCACGGCTTTGCTCAGCTTGACATCCAAGGGTAGACGCGAGGTAAACACAGGCTTACTCTCAGATACTCAGACATCTGCTCCTCTCCAAGGAGAATGAAATGTTGCCCGAAGCCAGCGGTTGTCGAAAGGCATATTGAAATCGAGCCAGCACTTGTTGTGAGCTGTTGCACAGCGTTAGCTCGTGCCCTCCTTCCGCAGACATCCAGACCGCATGCCGGCCTCACGTACAAGTGCCAACACGACAAAGAAGTCATCCCACCAGGGTGACTTAATAATGAAGAATCGAGTGTAGAGTCGTAGTAAGGCGCATATCCATGTCAAGACCTGTTCGTAGCAACAACAATCTGTCAGAACGACGCTCCGAGTAGACGATAACACGCGCGAGGACGAGGCGACCGGTCTGTCGCTTTCAGGCGCATACCATAAAGGATATAACAACACCAAGGATATTCCGCTGGGAGTTGAGAAATGCTGGTTCTTCATTGAGATTGTCTGTAGAGCCGATCAAATCGGTCATGAGGGCCATTATGGTATCATCGCTCGATTCTCGCGAATTTCGTTCCTCTTTCTCGGAATGGAAGTCGTGCAAATGGTCGTCGGTCGTTGAGCGTGGATCGCGGATCGCCAGACAAGAGGTGACCTGTCAAATTAGAGCGGCAGTGATCGGTATTGATTCGCGTTTTTCATAGATGCCAAGGCCAGACTGCCGTGGATGGCTCCGGGGAGCGGTCCTTTTTGTGATACTGCATGATGCACATTGGCTCCCGGGTCGGTTGGTGGGATAGTGGGTCACGCTGGAGATTTCCACACGGGCCCCTGATGATCACCACAAAAAACTGGGCTGGAACGGCCCTCACCTCCGCCGCACATGTCGGTGGATGGAAGGTTTCGCCGCATGGTATTGGTGAGACGGCAGGCGTTACCTGGAAGATGCGCCCACGGACTTAAATTGCCTTTTACGGACAGACTACGGCAACGGAAGAGAGGCGAGTTCGGGAGGGATCACAAGATGGCATCTCGAAACCTTGATCTTTCGGATATGGGATGGCAGAAGCGTATCTCGAAGCGGTCAAAGCTCATATAGATATTAAGCCGCCAAGCTTGGCCACGTTCCTAACCCTGTAAAACGAAATGTGTGACGAGTCCCGGCAAATATCGTGGCCAATGGCTTTGGTATTGAGTCAAGAGTCAAGATGTGCTCTGGCCCTTTTCTGCGGGACCTGCCATAAAAGTGGGCGTTAAGTGCAGAAGTAATGGAATCCCCTTTGCCGGAGAATCGACTGATTAAGGCAGGGATCTGTACCTGGGGGGTGTGTGGACAGGTTAGCGTTGACCTCGCAAGGCACGACCAGATCTGGGTCCCGTCGCCGGCGCCCCTCAATTTTTTTTCCCTGGCTTGGCTTGAATAACCTACCCTCAATCGACTCGCAGAGCTTAGCAGAGGCCTTTAATGCTGCACGGTCGACCTCATGTCTGAATCGTGTGCGTCTTAACAAACGACCTGTCTCGAGAACTATTACCTATCCCCCAAGCTGTTCTGATAGGGGCTCTGGTAAGATTGGGGCTATAGCACAGATGAATCCCTGTGTATGGGGCAGGTCAACGGTCTTGAGACAATACCTGACGAATGTGGGTCTCATAGAACGTAGACCTCCCCTATGTTCGAAAATGAGGAAACAACCATCGTTGGGCAAGCATCATGGCACTGAAGCTTTACTGAGTACCGAATTCTCATTCGATGGAATACATCTTCAGCTAGACGACGGCCGAGATATCAAGACAATAGTAACAAGCCACAACGGTCCTACGTGCTGATCCCCACAGGCGATCGCCAACGCCCCCTCAGGGAGCTGGGTATGAGCGGGTATCCCTGGGGTTGACGTTTGAGGCTAGCACCGGCGATCAGCAAGGCTATTTTGCGTGATCTGCTCCGGCCTGCCGTCTTTTCGTAGCAATGAACCCATCACTGCCGGCCGGACACCATCCCGGCGACGAGCACACAGTTATATGCGGCAACTTTTTGACCCATGACCACAGTTCGCTGCAGGTCAAGAGTTAGTGGACGAACTATGGCTTCCGGCTAGGCTCCGACCCAATAGCCTGGCACCAAAGCTCCGGTATGATCCCCGGGGATTGGCAATGCGGCAACAGCCAGGGCTTCTTGATCCGCGATCAAATAAAACCTCTTATTTCCGTCAATCATGCATGTCAGGGCTCCTGACGATGTAGCCCTATGAAGCAAGTGGACGAACATACGTCTTGAGACCAATGAGAGATACTAGGCTGATTTCGGGACACAGAAGAAGTTCCTATACTGTTGATCAGGACCGGTGTCTAACGGTCTCTTTTGTAGCGCCATAGATATGGTGGTATTTGACCTCTTCGGTCTGGATAAGACACACCGTGAGCATCTGGAGACTCACATATGAACCTCAGCCAGATGTCTCTAATCTCTTTCAATCCTGAGTGCCGATGCTGCCCTGGCCTGAGAATGGTTTCGGTTCCCATTGGTCAGCACATCTCCTCTTACTACGCTCCGAAGTGATGTGCACATAGCTGGAGGAACTTGTTCACTTTTTCACTGGGACATTGCCATGGCGGTTTCTCCGCGACGCACTGAAGACATCCAGTCTGAACCTAGCTATGCTTGCCAATGAGTTTGTTATCAAGTAGATCACCTAGTTAGTTGGAGTGCAACGCGCCTAAGTCGTGGATCACGTGTGCGCCAGCTGAAAACAGGCAAAGGCGGGCAGCGGTCTTACGGTCGAATCATCATGGATTCGGACTCTCGCGCCCGAGGCTTACTGTCTCCCACACAACGATAAAGTCGAAAGAGAATCGATGAGCCAATACCAACTAGCTTGCAGTTATAACATATATCTAAACCTACGCATGGCCGCAGGACACGCTGAAAGTCACCCAGTCACGCCGGCAGACATGCAAAATGTCGCCCAGCCGTCAATTGAAGCGTCCCCGGACAGACCCGAAACCGACAGTAGGCTCGCTCAATACAGTTGTCAGACGTGTGCGAGACGCAAGGTCAAATGCGATAAAGTTGAACCGAGTTGTTCCAACTGTAGCAGCCGCGGACTACAATGTCTATATCAGGCCCCTCCACCCCGACGGCGAAAGAGGCAGTTGAGCAGCGATGATGTCGACGAAAGGCTTGCCCGATACGAGCGCATTCTGCTCGAGAATGGATTGCTGCCGCAGGATTCTCAACCATCGCCCTCTACTGAAATCGCGCCGCAGGAGCCAGTCTCCTTGCGTTTCATTGAGCCACACGCAGAAACATCAAAATTGGGCAAAGTTGTGATCGGCCAACGCGGATCCAGATACATCAACAGCATCACCTGGCGTAATCTAGGAGATGATGAGGTGCAGCGCGTGTCCGTTGCAGAAGAACTCGACACAGAAAAGCCCGAATCACTTTTAGACTCCGCAGGAAATCTCCCACCTGATCCCCTGACAGGAGCATTTATGGGCTATCGGGAGAACATGTTTCACTACCACCCGACACACGCAGAAGCAATGATTCTGTGGAATATTCATATTGAGAGCGTGGAACCACTTTGCAAAGTGCTGCACATTCCCTCGACAACCAAGATGACTGAAATGGTAACACAAAAGCCCGAAACAGCATCGAGAGCAGATGAGTGCGTTCTATTCGCAGTATATCATTTCGCGGTGTTCGTTTCGGGGGAGGAAAAATGCGTGAAGCTTTTCGGTCAAGCACGATCTACGTTGATGCAGAAGTTCCACTGGGCAGCCCGACAGGCCCTGGTCAACGCGTCTTTCCTCACAGCCACTGATATGAACATCATACAAGCTCTTGTTCTCTTCCTGCTTGCTTGTCGTTATCAATATGATCCCAGCACATACTGGATTCTGACAGGTGTTGCCGTCCGTATCGCGCAACGTGTGGGGCTTCACCGCGACGGGGAGGCTCTCGGCTTACCACCATATGAGGTGCAGTTAAGAAGACGCTTGTTTTACCAACTCATACCTCTTGATGGTATAGCAAGTCAGTTATCGGGTACAGGTATCGCCATGGCACCCGGGTCCTGGGACACGAAGGAGCCTTCCAATGTCGATGATGACCAAATCTGGCCAGGGATGACCACGCCGCCACAGGAGCAGAAGGGAGCAACCGACATGATTTTCTGTTTGGCTCGAGCATGTATCGGGAAATTCTTTGCTAGATCTATGCGCGGCACGGCTACGGGAGAGTTCCAACACTACAATGCTGCTGAGCCACTCATCCGAGAAGCCGAGAGTGAGGTTGAGGAAAAATACATCCGGTACTGTGATATAGTCAATCCGCTGCACTTCCTGACAATCGGCATGGCGAGGTCGGCTATAACCTCAATGCGCCTTAGGACCCGGCTACCACGGGTTCGAGACCAAACCGCCACGGACGCGGAGAGAAAAGAAATGTTCCAACTGGCGAACAAGATCATCGACACGGATGCCGCTGCTTTCGCCCACACAGGACTCCAGAGATACCAATGGCACGTGAGGTCATTTTGGGCTTACGGGTCTTGGGATTGCTTGATATATATTTTGACAAGCCTTCAGAGACCTGGTCTGCTCGCGCGTGATGAAATCGATGAGACGTGGAGAAAATTGGAGCAGGTCTACAATAACCATAACGACTTGCTAGAATCAAGGCAAGCCCTGCATGTCGCATTCCGGAGTCTCACGCTGAAGGCGTGGAATGCCAACCCTCCGAGCAGCAATTTACCTGAGCCAGATTACATTGGTACTTTGCGCTCCCGGCAGAGAGAACAGCTCAAGACCAGAGCAGCCGTCGACGGCAGCAGGGCAACAACTTCCGCCCTGCAAAATGACCAAGCATCACCGACTGGCCCAAATTCTACGGTTAATGGCGGCTCAAACTTTGACCACCACTCCAGTGTAATAGGTTTTGATTTGAGCGGCGACTTTCACCTCGACACGGAAGACTGGGTACTTTGGGATCAGCTCATCAAGAATGATCAAGCTCGAGGAGGATAATAGTAGCCGTCCTAGCTCTTTAGTCGCGGATGACTGCGCACCTTGATAGCGAATGTTTTCCAACAAGCTCTGAATTGTGCAGAATAAGAATATTGGCCCAACAGGTGGCGCGCGTCGTCAGGGCATATCATGTTCACAGAATCGATCCTGAATGGCGGCAATAGTTGGGCACTCACATCGTATATCGCACATCGCATAGGCTCATATTATTGCATTAATGAGAGGAGTTTCTTATTATGTGAGAAATATTCGTTAATAGCCGCGCAATCCTTCCTTATACACCGACAAGTAGAAGTATCATCATACGCCCTCAGAACACAATGTGCTTCTACGAATCCTCCTCCTTGTCTGGAATCGCCCATTCATAATCAGGTAGCCCGAATTTGTCGGACCCAAAAGAGCTGGAGAAAAGCGAGAAGAGCCCACCAGCCCATGCGAAAAGACCGCTGAAAGCCATGCCCCAGCAAATGACGGTAAGGATAGTGTTTCGAATCCAGATGCCCCAGGCCGTCTGCGGTGCCATAATCCATGGAATACCCGGTGGGATCTTTTGCAGGTCGTCGATTATAGGTCTCATGCGCTCCTCGTAGCCCCGTAGCCCAGCCTCAACATCTCGTTTGTGCATGCTGATTTCGCCAGCCAGCACATAAGCACCGGCCATGGCAAGACTTGTGCCAGTGCCCGTGGGCCCAGGTGCGTAGCCCGCATCGCCAACCAGCACGAAACGTCCCTTGTAGAGGCTCGGCACTTTCACCTGCGCAATCTCTGACGCGTAGAAGTCAGAAGACTCCATCATGCCCTGAAGGATCTCATCCGTCTTCCAGCCGGCCCCAGCAAACTCCCCGGCGATGTACGTCTTCAAGGCGTCAGTTCCTTTCTTCGAAGCATCCCTGAAAGGCAACGCCGCATCCTTGCTCCCGCGTGGATTAACTTTCTGTATGATGACCCGGGTGACCCCAGAGGGATCTGGTCCCATCCCAAAGAAACGACCACCCGTGGTAGTCCACGCCTGTCCCGTCTTGCTGCCACCAAGCAGATCCTTGTCGACGGAGAAGTAGGCCGACCAGCATTCTAGTGACCTGATGTGGTCCCGGACACCGCAGCCGAGCCCCATGGCACGAGTCCGTGAGGTGGCCCCGTCGCAGGCCACAACGAGGTCGTACTGAGTTGTCGGGTGCCCGTTGGCGAACTCGACCGTCACGGGCCCACCCTCCTCGACCTGCTGCATCGACGCGACCTGCTCGCCAAAGACATAGTTGATCCTCTCGTTGTCCTTGGTCATGTCGAACAAGATCTTCGCCAGGTCGCCCCGGAAAATCTCGTACTCTGATACTAACGACTGCTGGTTGGGGTCGCCGGTAGCCGTCATGGTCGCGAACGGCCGGCCGTCGTCCCCGACGAAGCTGATGCCCTCCATGCCTGTCGTCTTGGCCCTCACGGCTTGCTCCATTCCTTGCATTTTGCGCATCACTGAGACGCCGGCGTTGCGGATGTCGACGTTTTGCCCGCCTGTGCGCAAACTTGGGAAACGTTCAATAATGGTGACTCTGGCGCCGGCTTTGGCCAGCCAGTAGGCTGTCGTTGGCCCTGCGACGGATGCTCCCACTATGAGGATGTTCAGGTCAGACATTGTGAAATATTGTGTGTCTATTGAAGATAGATAGGAATGATGAATATTGGCGTATCACAGTTCCATGTCTGTGTGACAAATGTTGCTCATGTTCATTTTATATCAAGCACCTCCGGACCAATTCGGTCTTCCACATCAACGTCGGCCGTTGACTTCTAAAACGGCCGGACCCGAGCCAGCGGGTCTCAGCGGCCGAAGAGACCCAGGGCTGGGGAGGCATCGGGTCCGCAGCGACGCTAGCTTGCGGGTAGCCATTTTGACCTTTTTGGTTGGCTGGTTCTTAGGCTGTTTGTAAGTCGGACTTTCGCATAGCCACATGTAGTTAGCCTAGAATTAGAGGCATGGCCGCCCGGCTCGCATAACGAGTACCCGAGACCGAAATGCTGCCACAAGATTGGCCTAGTTTGGCAGTACCAGGGAGCCGGTGAGCTGGTCTCATCAGCTAGCATTAATCAGGCTTGGTTGAGGCTCAAATCAAGAGCGAGGACAACAATACCACCTTGCAGTTATCGCAGGCTTCAAGTACGTTCGGAAACGAGACGCAGTCGACTGCCTGGGCCATTAACAAGAACGCCGACGAGCTGATCATTGCGCATTGGTCGTAATTTGCGGGTGTGTCCTGAACGCCTCGAACTCTGTACACAGGGTGCTCCATCATGCCTGTGTATTTTTTACTCCCTACTACTTCTCTCATGTATCTTGTAATAGCATGAATTTCAAATTGAGATCTCAATTAGTTCAAGCTTGCCCAGCAAAAGGCGCAGTATAACAAATTACAAAGATAGAGAAATTGGCTGGCTCAAACACAGATTCGCAAATCGCGAAAAGAACCTGATTATTGGGGTAACTCGGATTTTCTCACAACTGCCGTTTTACCATAGTCGACCATTTTGTTCTGCTCTTGCTGCATGCCTTCGAGCCTCTTCGAGCCTCGTGGGAGAGAGTGTGTGCAGACGACCACGTTCACTGCTAGCACATTCATTGTGGCCGCCCACACCCTCAGTATTCAAACCCTCGCACCACAACTTCAGACAGACCTCTTCCTTAGATACTAGGTAGCGCCGACTTAACTTCAGATTACGTACTGAGGACGGCTGCCTTGTCTCTATCTCTCCTGTCGTGACACCTCGGATATAAGATGCTCCTGCCCGGCGGTTGGCCTCACGCATAGCGATGTCTTGCAGAGCGGGGCACACTGCTACTCGGCAGCAACACCCTTTACCACGAACCTAGAGCTCTTTGCACCCCGAGACTCGACTTTCATTCATGTCTTCCCGCGCTTCACACCTGATTTGACTTCACTAAAAGTCATGGATACTACCGGCTTGACGTCTGAGTCAAGATGCGCCTATTGCGGATCTAATGCGTCGACGCGCTGTTCAGGCTGTATCGGCGCGCCGGAGTACGAAAGTGGGGACGCTGCCAATACTGCGTACTGCGACAACGACTGCCAGAAAGCACATTGGAGCACTCACAAAGTTCAATGCAAGATCTTGCAACAACGGAAGAAATTGCTCAGGGCAGCTAAGATACTCAAGGCGGCTCTATTGACGTATAGGGAGAACTCATATGACATCGACCTGACAGCGGTGAGGTACAAAGACGGAGTTCTCTGGCTTCATCAGAAACAGAGAACTATCAATACCCGATGCAAACGAGGTCCTTTTCCGAATCATCTCGTTGCCGATGTTCAGCACAAAGAAGCAGTATTGGCAAATAATTCATGCACGACTGCGATGGCTCTGCTAGGTCGACTGACCCGAAAATTGCTCAAAGGTGAGTAACCCACAGATCATCAGAACATTTCAGGCCTAACAGGAACCAGGAACTGCCTCAAATATCGAGCTAGTGGATCTTAAGATCGGGAGGCCAGTATTTTCGACCCGGCTTATCCCGGGCCCGGATTCGAGTGAATGCCCGCATACAGTCTTGATAGTAGGGCGTCTCTTTTCTGATGAGAAGTGGATCCTCGATACTGCAGGATCTCAGTATGGCTTTCAGGATGTCCTTGTCCCATATCAGAAGTATGTGGCCGACAAGGCATGCCGCATGGTCAATGACCCCACCACCTACGATGCAAATGAGACAAAGGACCTGGATTTTTTCTCACCCATTCCGGCTATGAACATTTCTTCAGCACAGAAGAAGGACAGAGCAGCGGAGCGAAAGGAGCGCCTCCATTTCGCAACGTTCGTTGACACCCAGGTTGATGAGAAAATTCTTAGTGGGTCCAATGGCGACTTCAACGACCGTCTAGACAGCTTTGTGCAAAGGCTCAGCTTGCATATGTCCCTGTCTGATCATCAATAGGAGTCAAGTCTTTCAAATATTATACAGGCTTCATTGACATCACAACTTGAGTTTACAACCACGTAAAAGATGAACATTTGCTCGCATCACATACTGAGCGGCATGATGAAGCTCTCGTAGTTCAAGTGAACGTTGTGCAAAATCCACAAGCCGCCTTTCCGCTCGACTGTTTGCGGAGGCGAATGCTCAATATCTTTCTCATGATTTACTAGTATAGGAATTCTATCAACATTCTAATTCACAATGTTAATTATTATACTTACGTCTCCTTCTATCTTTAACGTAGCCCCTTGTGTTGAGAAACAGTTCGAGATCCAGATTACATAAGCACGAGTGCCCCTCGGTCTGACATCACAGGTGCCTGGACCTATTCGTGTTGCCTTAAACACCAAGTCACAGCTGCAGCTTCCCTTTAAATTCCCGAGATCGACCTATTCCACGCTAGAGAAAGAGCCATCAGCGACCAGCCGTCTACAGGTGACTCAAGTCGATGGGATGGTCACGTTGGATATGATACGTGTCACAGCGAGCCCCACACTGCCCTCACTCCCGATGCTGGTGGTGCCGGTATGAAGGCAGCAGCGCACAGCCCCGCCCTCTCAGTGATTAAAAGGTGCATCCGCCCTTCTCATACACCGATCTGGAGATCAGGTAGCTCTTCACGGTGCTTCTGGTCCGGCAACACCTTCTCTCGACCAAGCTCAACCATGGCTGCTCGTACCTCCATCGAGGAATTCCAAGACCTCATCAAGTCCAGCGACCGCATCGTCGCCCTCTGCGGAGCCGGCCTGTCAGCAGCCTCGGGCCTGCCTACATTCCGAGGCGCAGGTGGACTATGGAGGAACCATGAACCTACGTCCCTCGCAACTCCCGATGCGTTTGAAGAGGACCCCGCTCTCGTCTGGTTATTCTACGCCTGGAGGCGTCATATGTGTCTAAAGGCACAACCCAACGAGGGCCATCACGCACTTGCCGAGCTGGCAAAGAAGAAGGAGAATTTTGTCTGCTTGACACAGAATGTCGATGGTGAGAACAAACAATTTGCTCCGATACCAATAGTCTGCAGGCAGGTACTGACAATGACCCAGGGCTGTCAAGCCGTGCCGGGCACCCCACAGACCGGCTGCGTCTCCTACACGGGAGTATCCTGGATCTGAAGTGTTTCGACGAGTGCGGATACGTCGAGAGGAACAACCTCTCCGACCCCCTCTGTCCCGCCCTGGAAGCTGCATCCGCCGTGAACACCCCGCCGGACCAGTCCGGCAAACTGCCCCTGCTCGACCCCAAGGTTCCGGTCCCCACGATCGACGTCAAGGACCTGCCCCACTGCCCAAAGTGCAAGACAGGCCTCCTGCGCCCGGGGGTAGTCTGGTTCGGCGAGCCACTTGACGGAGAGATGCTGAATGAGACGGACGACTGGATCGACTCGGCCCCGGTGGACGTCATGCTGGTGGTTGGCACGGCGGCGGTTGTATATCCGGCTGCTGGATATACACAGAAGGCCAAGAGGAAGGGCGCTGTTGTGGCGGTGATCAACCCTGATAAGGGCGCTTGCGCGGGATTGGGCTCCAAGGACTTCTTTTTCCAGGGCGATGCTGCCGAGATCCTTCCCAAGTTGTTTGCCAAGGTCATTTGAGACGTGCAGTTTTGGAATGGACTACGTAACCGGAGGGCACCGAGCAGGGTGAGAGTAGTCATAAAATGAGATCATGCAGAGGTTATATAGTTTATTTAGGATATCCCTTAAAAGTTCAGGGTTGAATCCCTCACATGAGAATCACCTAGATATCAGAACAGTGACAGAGGGTCTACGAGACGCGAGTCAGTTCTCTTTAATCGCCCATAGTAAAGTCCTAATCATGATAACCTTCAATGGTTCACTCTTCGTAGTAGATACACTCTTTGGTGGGACACTCTCGTGTGGACTGCTTTTAATGCGACGCTGTATTAAAATTATCATTGCCTAGTGATCTAAACGGGTATCATCATCTTCCATGCTTTTCCTTTTTACAAATTAACATCAACCTTAGCCGCCACCTCGGTCGAGTTGGAGTTGCACAGCTCCTTGATCAGCTCCGCGCCCCTCTCCCCCGCCACCATCACGCCGAACTGCGGGTTCACCGTCAGCGGCGCGAGGATACTCGCGTCGACGACGTGGATGTTGTCCGTGCCGATCACCCTCGTCTGCGCGTCGACGCACTTGCCGATGCGGCAGCTCGAGCTCCAGTGGTTCACCATGCCCACCGCGTAGGCTGAGGGCGTGGTGATGTACGTCTTGATCTCGTCCTTGGTCGCCGTCTTGGCGATGTTGAGCGGCTCCAGCCCGGAGCCGCTCTTGTCCAGCGCCGCGAACAGGTCTGAGATGAACTGCGCGATGTCGTCGGCGTCACGGCCCGCCGGGTCGCTGTAGAAGTTGCCGTTGCCGCCGCCGGGGACGAGCTTGCCCGTCTTGGAGTTCTGGGTGAAGGAGACCTTGCCTGAGGACAGGAGGCCTGAGGTGCCGTAGATGTTGAGGGTGATCGTGCTGTCGTTGGTGTAGTCGGAGTATCCGGCCGTGCCGATCGTGCCCTGGAGACCGGTTGGGGCGGTGCCATCGGTGTGGTTGATGTAGGTCCAGAAGGCGGAAGTCTGGCCTGCGTAAGAGTATGGGCCGGAGCGCTCGTTCAGCCACATATCGCGGTCACCATCGACGGGAGACTCGTAAGAGTATGTGTAAGAGTCGAGGGTAGGAGCAGTCAGCTCGATGAAGGTATTAGGATTATCGAAGAGGCCAGCGCCAACGTCGCTGTTGTTGAGCCAGGATGAGGGTGTCATAGCAGGGTCGAGGGCGCCTGCTTCGGAGAGAGTCGTCAGGACGTCCGCCGGTCCGATTCCTGACTGCATGAGGAGCGCAGGGCTGAAGATCGCGCCGCCGCTGAAGACAACACGACCGGTGGAGCTCAGGTTGATGGTGGTCTCGACGCCATCGACAACGGCCGAGACTCCTGTTGCCTTGGAACCCGTACGCACTGCCCGAGAGACCGTCACGTTGCTCTGGAGCGAGAAATTTGGCCGCTGCAGGGCAGACTGCAGGTATGTAGTTACCGGACCTCCACGCTGGCCGTTGGCGTAGTCGTAGGATGTGTGCCCAAAGACGGCATTCTTCTGATCTGGCACGTCGTTGAAGACGACTTCAGAATATCCGGCCCCATCGACGAGCCACTTCCTGGCGGCCTCGTAGCCTGACTGGACGTTGGATGGAGTTGTGACCTCGACCGAGGGCTGCCTCTCGTACAGCCTCTGAGTGGCAGCGGCGACGTCGGAGCTCTTCCAGCCGTCTGGGTGGAAATCATCCCAGTCCGATGCTGGAGGTTGGAAATATAAGCCTGCATTGATGGCGCTTGACCCGCCAATGGTGCAACCGCCATATGCAGTGGTCCTGTCTCCACACACAAGGGTTTCAGAACCCGCGAAGATGGTGTTGTCTATTCGCAAATCGAATTGTCAGTCAACAAGCACACCAGACATGATCCGTGACTGAAAATTGTTGCATTTTGACTTACACAACCCCGGTACATCAACACGAGACAAATTCGTGCCGTCGAGCCAAGTAGGTCTCTCTGTGCCACCTGTGATGCCATACGACGGTCCTCCTTGTTCCAAGAGCAGGGTCTTCAAGCCCGTCTCGCTCAACCTGTCTGCGACAATTATGCCAGCGGGCCCAGCGCCCACGACAATGAAGTCGTAAGAATCGGTGGTCCAGTCCTGGGCTCTCCCAGCCACAGGGGCAGCAGCCGCATGTTGCAGCAGCAGCGCCGCCAATGCCGATATTTGAAGTGATCCTCGCATTGTCGATGTCAGTGTGTTGATCAACCGGCTACTCAAGGAGTTGCTTCTGTTAATCGTTAATGCGGTGGCGGGTGAGCGAGGTGCGGCCAAGATATCGACACCACAACCGGGGCGAAGGGTAGGTTTTAAGCTTTGGCTTTAAGCTTCAACGTCAAGAACGACTGCCGCTCAGCTAACGAGCCGGTCGCGGCAGATTGGAGCCGTGATCAGAACTTTGAAGCCAAAATATCAAAATAGCACCGTGAAATGAGATGCGGGTCTTAGCCGAAAGGGGTAGTGGGAATCCCCCAAAAACCCATCGCACAGCATTGCAGTGACTTATTAAAGGCCATGACTTGCGCTTGTGCTACTGTGCAAATTTAATGAAATGCTATGACATAATTGCGCATTCCTTTGTCTGCGCCTCTGTCGTGTTACCGTGAACGATATTGCATGGATGGCTTATGCTAGCTTGGCCCTATCCGAATATGCCGTTGGCTCTATGCTTGTCAGAGCTCTAGCACGCTCCGCAGATCTCTTGGCGAGTCGCGCATGAGAGCTTAGCCGCACGTTGAGGCTGTCGGCCTAGTTCCATTCAGAGTCCCGCGCAATACGAGGCCAGCGGAATACTCCACTTGAACGGGAACCCCGATGAGTTTTTCTGACCGGCCGGACTCCGGGGAGGACGCTTTCCAGCTGAATTGCCACTACACTACATGCACCTCGGATAGGTTTCGCGTGGGACAGGCTGTAGATCTGTAAGCACAGACGCTGAGACGGTGGACATTTGTACAACTGCGGTGACGGACGCTGCGACTTTGACTAGTCATCTAGCTTTGATGAGTTTCTAAATTCGGAAAGCCACCGAGGATTTACGAGCTGACTGCTACCGACCCAGAGTGTCTTTGGTCACCGTTGCTTCAACGTGCACCCACTTCAACGAACGACTAGGTTGTGTCTAAGATCTACAAGTGCCTCGTGTGTAAATAAACGAACTCCAAACTCCTGAACCCAATGACCAAGCGCCCCTTTCCCAATGCGACCAAGCAGCAGACGACCTATCGTATTCGGCAGGACCCTGCAAGACAACCAAAAGAATGACTGGAGCGCATCACTCCTTTCCGGAGCCAGGCACTTCTAGTAACGAATGCCATCAAAAACCGACCAAGACCACTTCTCATAACAATCTCGTCACCGCAGTCTCTCACCTAGGGGCGGGAGATGGATCAAAAGTCATAGGCGGCCGCTGCGGCATCCCATAACCTCCCCTTCCATAATCCTGACCTTGCCCAGCACCTCCACCCTGCATGGCCCCATATGAACCGTAGTAGTCAGCCGCCGCGCCGCCCTGGCCGTCTCCGCCGTGGTGCCCGCTCGAATTGTTCTCGC
Source organism: Diaporthe sp. HANT25 (assembly GCA_013435955.1). Lineage (NCBI taxonomy): Eukaryota > Fungi > Ascomycota > Sordariomycetes > Diaporthales > Diaporthaceae > Diaporthe > Diaporthe sp. HANT25. The sequence continues at coordinate 1,524,891 of JACBFG010000006.1, read as the reverse complement.
CGAAGTTGCCATAGCCGCCACCCGCCGTCTGCATCTCCTGCCCGGAGCCTCCGGGGGCCTGCTGAGCGCCGTACCTGTTCCCGGCGGCGTAGCCGGGCGTCGCGCTATACAAGCCGTTGCTGCTATCCGTGCTGTACCCCGGCAGCGTACTCATGTGCTTGGCCCTGGCCTTGCGACGCCGATACATGATGATGAACAGGATGAGGGCGGCGATGAGCACTACCGCGACGACTATGGCAATGGCAATTATTGCTTGCTTTGACAGCGGTCTGCGCGTTACGTATTTGGTCTTGGTTTTGGTCTTCTTTGTTTTCCTTGGTAATATGTCGGTCGACACCGCGTCCCCGAGGAAGTCGGCCATTTCGAATTGGTCTGGCTTTGATATCCTGACCTTTCAGAGAGTTGAGTCTTCGGAGGAAATGAAATCGGTGTTAGCGATGAGTGCAATTGAGTGTTTGTTGAGGCATCAAATGTGCACCAGGCAGATAACGAAGATTTAGAAAGATTTAAGTGCGAACACTGCGTGGGAAGGACCACGTCGCTGTTATGTACGTTTCGTTTCTCCCAAAGTCTGCTCATGGGCCTTCTTTGACCTCAAAGCGAAGCCCGGAGCCCTCAATCTGGCCAAGCCGTGCCGTTCAATGAGAGTCAATCCGGCTGCTGACACAACCCGAATCTTTCACGGCGAGGCAGGCCGGTAAGATAAGCCCGACCGCGGTCGAAACCAACGTCAAATGTCGATCAGAACCGTTTCGCTAGGATGCAGGCCTCATTGGCTGATTAGGTGCTGCGCCGCAGACCCGGGAAGAATTGATTGGGTTCTGGCCTCTCGTTCCTGAGGCGGGTCGAATTTGCGGTCGACTTGAGTCGCGGGTTGGTAATTGGCAATACCAACCAGGTTTTGTGAGAACAGGCCGGTTCTGAGGCCCGAGATGTAATCCTGCACCACAACCCCCCTGTGGATAGCACCAGATTTCGGATCGACAACTCTATGGCCTGCGGCCCGGTGCGGAAGGGAGATCGTCAAAAACAAAATTTAGTAACATGATGGCCGTGTCCATTGAGAAGTCCGAGGGTCTCCAGGCCTCCAGGCGAGGTGGGTATCGTCCCAACCGGTGACAGCCGTGCTGAGCAGGGCTGAGACGACTTAAGCTTGAAACTGATGACTTCATGATTTGATTGATGAGTAGATGACGGAGTACTTATATTCCATGCACCTGCCACCCACGCTGATATTTCCCCTTAGTGGTCCTCGTCGTTCTGCTTGTTGGGTATCACTTCGTCCTGTGAACTCCCCTTCTTAAAGTTCTGGTGTGCAATGGTCTCCAGAGACAGACCCTTGGTCTCCTTGAGGAAGAAGAAAGCGACGACTGCAATAACAACATCGAAGACGCCCCACAACAGGAAAGTACCCCAACCCATGTTCGTGATCATGTACGGTGTTGTTAACGAGAACACAAAATTGAACAACCATTGAGAACCAACACCGACGGCTACACCTGGCTCGCGAATCCGAGCAGGGAAAATTTCAGCCACGTATGGCCACGGCATCGGACCCCAGCTGAAGTTATATGCAATGACGAACAGGTATATCAGAGCAACCGTGGCGATGCCAGAGCTGTTGACATTGCCTTGCTCCGGTGGTGGGATGGCCTTGACAACGGCAGCCACAGTAATCTGGCAAGCAGCCATGAAAGCCGCCCCACCGATCAATACATTCCGCCGACCGACCCGCTCCGAAACGAACAGGACGAATATACCGCAGGCAGCGACCTTGATAGCCCCAAATATGGCGGTGAGCAGCAGGCTCTTGTTGCCAGATCCGACGAGGAGTTTGAAATACTGCGGTCCAAAGTAGGCAAAGGCAGTGGCGCCGGTGGCCTGTTGTGCTGCAAAGACGGCGAAGGCAGTGAAGACCCTCTTGAAGTTGTCGCCCTGCAGGAGCTCCCTGGGTCGGAATCCTTCGGTCGCGCGGGCTTCCATCTCGACTCCCAACCGGATGTCCTCCATCTCGTCGAGAACAGCCTGCGAGTCGTCTGCCCGGATCCACTTGAGGCTCTCGAGTGCCTCCTCGTGGCGGCCCTTCTTGGTAAGCCATCTGGTGCTCTCCTTGAGCGTGAGCATCCCGAGACCCAGCAGAGCCCCAGGAACCAGCTGCAACCCGATGGGGATCTGCCATTGCCGAGTGTTACTCGGGCCCAAGGCGACGCCATAATCGATCCAGTAGGACACAAAGATTCCAAAAGTAAAGAACCACTGGAAGAAGCTTCCTATCTGGCCCCTGATCTCCTTGGGGGTCATCTCCGAACTAAACATGGGAACGACGACGGTTGCGGTCCCCAGTCCAAGTCCGGCGATGACCCTCGCGACATAAAACGCTGCCAGCGAGTGCGTATCGATGGTTTGTATGAGCGCGCCGATGCAGAAGACCAGGCTGGAGATCATCAGCGCCTTCTTGCGGCCGAGGTAGTCCGTCAGGGGCCATGCGAGGAAGCACGCGACGAAGGCCCCGAGCTGCTGGAGCCCGACGGACAACGAGTTGGTTCGCGTCGCCCCTGCTTTCGCGTATCCATAGTCGTCTTGGAATGAGGCGAGCGTTAAAACGCCGCCGACTATACCGGAATCATATCCAAAGAGGAATCCCCCAACGCAGACCACGCTTCCCAGGTAATACGCCCGTATGTTGCCGAGGCGGGTGCCCTGCATCCTTGAGATTGGTCGAATTTAGTCTCGCTGGGTGGCTGAGGACGCTGGCTAAGATGTAGCCAGTCGTTGATCAAGGGTGCTGTGCGGAGAGAACAAGTCTAACTCGGCATTAACCAGGACAGTAGACAATGGGATTGTCTAAGAATGTCTCTGGTCAGGTTGAACAGCAGGAGAAGAAAGCATGAGGCACATTGTTCCACTGCTGAAGTCCTGTTGAACCTTTTCATACACGGGTCATGTGGGAGCTGACGCATTTCTTGGACACCTGCAGTACCCTTCTCCAATCTCGCCGAAAACCTTCTCCTTGTCACACCTGAAAATGCTACGCCAGGCCTGCCATTCGCCGGCTGGCTTCGCGTGGCTTCTTCAACTCTGGTTTCCCGCCATGGTCTGCTGCTCTGACATGCATGAGCGTCATTCTGGATTTCCGTACTTGGTGAGTCTCCTTCAGTCGTAATCGACCCTGCCAATCATGTCATTTCCAACCAGTCAGAAAGCAATGCAGGTGGGTTGAATCCCAGGAGAGCAAAGCCAAGTCTGACCGACAATCTTCCCCCGCATTCCGTAATGTGACCGACTTCCAGGGATCGGCTGGGTGTCGGGTTTCTACTAAAGCACATGTCTGCAATTGATGAAGGAGGGAGCTGGTGCGGGGACCTTCCACGTCACGGGAATACATATCAGACTCCAACGACTGCAGGAAGTGGGAGTGCAGTGGCTCTACGGGAACGAATCATAGTGAGTAATGGCCCGACTTCCCCTCTTGATATCCGGTGCGATCAGCTGGGACTTGCTCTCTGAACCAGTCTCCTGGGTGAGCAGACGTTATGTAAGTGACATCTCGTGCCGCGCAATCGCAAGTGGGGCGTACTGTTGTCAATGTAAATACAGCGAGGAGCGGAGAGTCTGTTCAATGCTTCTCTTTTCTGGTGTTCAGCTCAATTCGAGTCCTCATTGTTCGAAGAAGAGTGGTACTTCACATCGTGACGACCTCGTCTCGTCGTCCCATTCATGAATAGATCTTTCGCGGCCTTTATGATCACTCGCTTGCCCGTAATTTCAATCAGCACATGAACATGGCTCCCGGCAAGCGCCCCAACTTCCTCGTCATCGTCGCCGACGACCTGGGCTTCAGCGACATAGCCTCATTCGGCGGCGAGATCAACACGCCTCACCTCGACAAGCTCGCGGCCAGCGGCCTCCGCTTCACAGACTTCCACGCCGCGGCGGCATGCTCACCCTCCCGAGCGATGATCCTCACGGGGACAGACCACCACATCGCCGGGCTGGGCAATCTCATCGAGTGGACCAACATCAGCGGGCAGAATGACCCCAAAGGCGGCATGTCCACGGCGCCGCAGCGCGGGATGCCGGGCTACGAGGGCTACCTGAATGAGCGTGTCGCCGCGCTGCCTGAGATTCTGCGGGACGCGGGTTACCTTACCCTTATGTCAGGGAAGTGGCATCTAGGTCTCACCCCGGAGCGATCCCCAAAGGCCCGTGGGTTCGAGAGGTCACTCGCGCACCTCCCGGCGTGCAGCAACCACTACGCCTACGAGCCGCAGCTGCAGACTCCGGACAAGATACCTGAATTCATGACGATGTCCTTCATCGCGCTGCACAGCGAGGACGGCGAGTACGTCAAGGAGCTGCCGAAAGGCTGGTACTCCAGCGACGGGTACGGGGACAAGATGCTGTCGTACCTCAAGGAGTGGAAGGAAGAGGGCGAGGGCAAAGCCGAGGAGGACAGGAGGCCCTTCTTCGGCTACCTCCCCTTCACCGCGCCGCACTGGCCCCTGCAGGCGCCCCAGGAGTACATCAAGAAGTACCGGGGCGTGTACGACGACGGGCCCGACGCGCTGAGGCAGAAGCGACTGCAGCGGCTCAAGGAGCTGGGCATGGTGGACAAGGACGTCGAGCCGCACCCCGTCGTGGCGGACGAGGTCAAGGAGTGGTCCGAGATGAGCGACGAGGAGAGGGCCAACAGCTGCCGCGCGATGGAGGTCTTCGCGGGCATGGTCGAGTGCATCGACGCCAACGTCGGCAAGGTCGTCGACTACCTCGAGTCCGTGGGCGAGCTGGATGACACGTTCGTGTGCTTCCTGTCCGACAATGGCGCCGAGGGGGCAGCGTACGAGGCGTATCCCATCGTGCAGGGGAGCATGATCCAGCACCTGAAGAAGTACTACAACAACCACATCGACAACCTCGGGAACGGGGATTCGTTCATATGGTACGGCCCGCGCTGGGCCCAAGCTGCAACCGCTCCTTCGAGGTTATACAAGGCCTACACGACCGAAGGGGGCGTGCGCGTGCCATTCATGATGAAGGTTCCGAAGCAGTGGGAGGGAAGCCTTGAGAAGGGTGGCGTCACGCACCAGTTCAGCACGGTGATGGACCTTGCGCCGACGATCCTGGACATGGCTGGCGTCAAGCACCCGGCGCCCACCTACCAGGGCAGGGAGGTCGTCAGCATGCGGGGAAAGAGCATGATGCCGTACCTAAAAGAAGAGGCCGGGAGGATACACGAGAAGGACTTCGTGAACGGGTGGGAGACGTGCGGGCGGGCAGCGGTGCGGAAGGGAGACTGGAAGATCGTCTTCATCCCGAAGCCCAAGGGCCCGGAGAAGTGGCAGCTGTACAACCTGGTAAAGGACCCCGGCGAGATCCACGACCTGGCGGATCAAGAGCCGGAGAGGCTGAAGGATCTAATCAAGCTGTGGGATCAGTATGTTCTTGAGACGGGTGTGGTACCCCTTTCAAAGGACCTGGGCAACTGGATGGCGGCTATGGAGGAGCAGATGCCTGAGAATGCGTGGATTGAGTATGAGTATTGGAAGGACGGGGCGAGGGACGACCCAGCCAAGTTCACCAAGAACATCCCAAGATTTGTACGGCAGGTTAAGGCCATATAGAGCTGGACCTAAAAAGCACACTTATCTCTTCCCCTGAGTCTAACAAGATGTTATAGCCACCAATCCTGCATCTCTCTTGCCACGCTTTTGGACGGCTGAGGAAGTCCCTGCTGATGGTCGAAACCTCACTGCAATCACACCCTAGATGTGTGATGTCGTCCCTTAGCCTTAGACCATTGAGCGTCATCTACTGACACTCTGGTCACGTTCCTCTTGGCGTGCAGAATGTTCAAGTCGGAGCATTCGCCCGAAAGGTCTATCTTCCCACGCGTCGTCGCACCGCCGTATGTGACATGATGGGACCAGTTGCCTATATCAAAGTGTCCCTCTGATCCTTTCCTGGAAAGTTGAACAATGAGAGTCCTCCCAAGAGATAGCGCCTGAACCGGCGGCTTGGACTCGGTCCGGAAGGCAGAGAAACGGTGTCGTAGAGACACATGATGCCGGATTGATCCATAGACAGTTCTGCATTTACTTGTCGAAGCAAGGCCTAGGCGAATAGGTGATGACGTCTAGTCCGACTTGAAGTTCATGCTATATCCGCCAGTCTTTGGGTCCTGAACCATCTGGAACTGGTCCGTCGACAGCCCAAACGGCTTCAATATTCCGTTGCCGAGCTATGGGACAAGGCAAGGTCAATCATCAAAAACGTAGCATCGCCGATGAGAACAAGGAATGTGAACCTAAGTCTCACTCACGTCTTTCAGCTTGCCCCACATCTCGGCAGTCTCCTTTTCCTTGGCCTCGTTGACGCGTGCCGGCAGCGCTCTCAGCTGCTGCTGCACGAGCTTCCTATCGCCGGGGCTGACGTTGTCCATCTTGGCCAGGAGCTTGTAATCCTCCTCTGCGCCGGCGAGATTCGTCCATCCGCCTTCCTCGCTTCGGGCGCGGGCGCGCCTGATCAGGGCCTTGTACCGTATGCGCTTGATGTCCTCCCTCTTCTTGTCGCGGGCCACCTGGGCGGGGTCCTCCTTCTCGTTTGCTGGGATTGGCGGGCCCGCCTTCTCGGCGCCGGGGCTGATGATCTCGTCCTCAATCTCTTCCTCCTCTTTCGCCTTGGCGTCGGCAGCAGCCTTCTCCTCCTCTGCAAGCTGGGACTCGAGCTTGCCCAGCTTTTCGAGGGCAGCCGTGGCGGCGGTGTTTGCGTTCTTCCACTCCTGCAGCTTGAGGTAGCAGGCGGACACGTTGGACTTGAGGACGGCGAGCTCGAAGTCGAGGTAGTTGGGGCAGACGGCGACAGCCTCGTCGTACTTGGAGATGGCAGCGTCGTACTTGCCCGAGGTGAAGAGGTTATTTGCTTCGTTCTTGTGTGTGTTTGATTCGCCCAGAAGCTCCTGTGGGGGGATAATTCCGTTAGAACAACCGTATAGATGAGACCTGTGAGGAGAGGTTGTATGGTCCGCTGTACTCACTGCCTCCTCTTCAGGCGAGAACTTCACAGGTTCGGCCTCCTCTTCAGGAGCAGCACCATTGTTTACATCGTCCTTCGGGTTGTCTTTCTTGATGTAATCGGCAGGATCGGGGGCAGAAGTTTTGCCAGACATGGTGATGAACCTCCTCCTAGCAGAAGAGATGTGCCTGGATACAGAAAAGGCAAGAGAAGTAAGCAAGGCTGAGCGTGTTATGCATGGCCAACTCAGAAAAAAAGATGTATGGCCAAGGAAGGCAGGCTATGACGATATCCGTCCTTCACTTTGGACCCCACAGCCCGAGACCCCTGTCTGAGCCCCACCAGTTTGAGCTTGGGACCCCTGAGCTTCTAGCATGCCCCTCCATACCCAGCAGCCTAGGTACGCGCCCCAGTGGTGGTTGCCGATGACTACGGCCGCGGCTATCCATAGTGGTATTTGGCGTAGATCTCCATCCTCAGACGACACTACACACCACGCCACGCTCTGACGAGAACCGTACAAGACTTCACATCTGTTGAACTTTGGAACGTTCCTATTTTCCTTTTTTTTTCCGGCTTAGCTGGTAGCTCCACGATGGCCCCTAGAACAGAGTCAGTCCCCTAACCTGCTCCCACACCTTCGCACCCCCCGCCGAACCGACAGACTGACCATGTTCCAGCTTCCCGCCCATACGGGCCTGCCTCTTCGACATGGACGGGCTGCTCCTCGACACCGAAGACATCTACACCGACTGCATCAACATCCTCCTCTCCAAGTACGGCCGACCGAACCTGCCATGGTCCATCAAGGCCAAGCTCCAGGGCCGCCCCGGGCCCCAGGCCAACGAGCTCTTCCACAACTGGGCCAAGCTGCCCATCTCCAACGACCAGTACATGGACGAGTACTCGGCCCTGCAGCGCGAGCACTTCCCCAGCGCAAAGGCCCTGCCGGGCGTCGAGCAGCTCCTCCAGGACCTGGGCAGGACAAGATACTGGGACGTGGCCGGCGGCGGCGATGACTCGAAGAAGGGGGCCAAGAGGGTGCACATAGCCCTGGCCACGTCGAGCCACAGCGGCAACTTCGCCCTCAAGACCGCACACCTCACAGACCTCTTCTCCGTCTTCCAGTCGCCACACCGCGTCCTGGGCGACGACAAGAGGATACAGCCCGGGCGGGGGAAGCCGCTGCCCGACATCTACCTGCTCGCGCTGGAGACCGTCAACTCGACGCTGCCACCGGGCGAGGCGCCGATCAAGCCCGAGGAGTGCCTGGTCTTCGAGGACAGCGTGCCCGGCGTCGAGGCGGGGAGACGGGCAGGCATGCGGGTCATATGGTGCCCGCACCCGGGGCTGAAGGAGCAGTATTCCGGGCGAGAAGCTGAGGTACTGGCTGGGCGGACGGGCGAGGCTGGCGTGGGTGTTGATGAGCACCAGCTGGGAGAGATCGACGACGGGTGGGCTCAGTACCTCGAGAACCTGGTCGACTTCCCTTACAGTACCTACGGTATTGTCGTCCCGCCAAAAGACGTAGAGTCAGACCCCAGGATGAAGGAGACGGCCAAGACGGATACAGTGGCAGTGCAAGAGGCATCAAAGGTCTGAGTGTGGAATGTGGCTCATCAAAAAGAAATTCAAAAGCAAAATGGGGCCGCTCTCTGTGCGGGCAATTGCTTTCCGTGTATAGACCACGGCAGGTCTGATGTATATACCAGGTTTTTAGATACTGAGAAGTTCACGGTGGAGAGGACCGTAGAACTAATATACAAATAGACAGGCATGCAGACACAGTTACAGTTGTACAACGAATGTGTAGTTGAAATTGTACGTTTGCGCTGCTGTCACACTGCCAACCCTTCCTAACTCAAAGTTCCTGTTCGTCTGTTGTCTTCATATCAACAGTGATGTATCTCAACGCATGCCAATTGACAAATCGCGACACCGTCTTGAGGAACAAGAAAGAGTGACCGCAATACTCGCATCCACCTCACCTCATGATATACTTCACATTCTTCCAAGCACATCAAGAGGCGTAAATCGGAGTGTCTCGAATTTCCTTATGTTCGTCCGGGAAACTCTTCCTCTATATTTTTTTCGCTTTACTGCCTGCTGATAATAATGGGTATCATGCACAACCTATCTGTCCCTCTCACCAGTGAGGGGGTCCGCAACTTGACCCGCTTGCTTCCCTTGAGCCCCCAAAAGGAAAGGAGAAACCACATCACAGTACGCTTGCTCACGCCAGACCATGCAATAACACACCTCGAATCCCAGAAAAAAACGCCAGGTGGAAATTCCACACGACCAGATGAATAGTTCCCACTCGAAGGACTCGCCTGCTCCCAGGCCCGGTGAGTCACCATGTGACCAAATGGCTGTTTTCACACCTTGCCCACCATGTCACATTACATCACACGCAAGTAGAAGATAGCCTCCAGTCCTAGTAAGGCCAAAGCCCCCCTCCGCCCGACCCAAACGAGTGGTGCGACCCGCTCCCCTTCTCAGGCGGCTTGTACCACTCGCGGTAAGGGTGATTCGGCTGGTTGAAGTCCGCCTGCGCGAGCAGGGGGTTGACCATCGGCCGCGACGGCGGCGTCGGCGCGTTGGCCGCCGTGCTCGACACCGACGCGGGCGTGTGCGCCGTGCCGGCCGGGCTGGGGTGATTGCTGCTCGCGATGCTGCCGTGCCTCGCGCCGCCGGCCCCCGCCGCACCGGTGCTGGAGGCGGACGCCGCCGAGAACATCGAGTACGACGGGAGCACGGGGGGCGGCGGGTTGCTCGTGAGGGAGGCGTGGCGGTGGCGCTCCGCTGCCGCTGCTGCCGCCACCGCTGCGGAGGGCAGGACCGGTGGTAGGGGTGGTTGCGAGGTGCGCCGCCCGTCGTCTTGCATCGCTGACTGCGCCGGGGTATCGCGCGGCCCGAAGAGCTGGCTGATCACCGCTGCTGCGCCTAGAGTTCCGCCTTGTTGGGCAGGGGCGATGACGGGCGCGGAGGTGACATGCGACGGTAGGGACGGGCCTGTCGAAGTTGCCGTGCTGGGTGGCACATCTGGCGGGTCCCATCCCCATGCTCTCCTCAGCTCTCCTATGATACCCTTGAGGTTCCACCCTGTCATGCGGTACACCCGGTTCACCATCGCCAGGACCTCGTTCTGTTCCCTCGGGTCCCTTAGCACGGCTCCCGCGATTGCGAGTGACCGGATTGCAACAGATGATACACCAGCGTCCTTGGTGTGCGCAATGATGCCGCAGACCTGGTGCGCGTGGTGAAGCTGCTGGATGCGTGACTCCTCGTCATCGTGATGTGGAGGCTTCAACGGGTTGATTTGGGCGAGGAGGCACATGGCTGTGTGGTAGAACAGGCGGCCTACAATGGCGACGCGTTTGATGAGCCTGTATTTGGGGGTCAGTATGGAATGCAACTTCAACTGGCATCTGATGTTGTTGTTTCTGCCGGGGAAGAATCAGAATGTAGAAAAATTACTTACCAAACATTTGGGAATGCCGATTTTGTCGAGGCCGCAAAGAGATAGCCATACGGCCTCAACGACCTTGGACAATTGGCATTCCATGTATCGCACCAATGCTTCAACTGCTGCCATTCGTGAAACCGCTCCTGCAGCCTGACCTGTTCACCATGCGGATTCGGCTCCTGCAACTGTGGTATGCTCGCCCTGAAGTTGGCCACCTTAGCCACGATGTATAGTATCCTGTGAACCCAGATCTCCTCGTTCCCAACTCCGGCAATGCTGCTCAGAAAAAAAGGCAACTCCTCGGCTGCTGCCCCCGTCGTATGATGGCAGTTATCGCTCGTATTAGATGTTTTGCCCTCGCGGCCTGGCGGGTCGGCGGTCATGTTCATCAATTCGTTTGGATCGATCCCCCAGTGATCGGGATCCCATGCCAATTCCCAATTCGAGCCCAGGCAGCTTAGGATCTCCATCCCGACATTGAGCCAGAAACATGCGGCTCCAATCCCCGTGCTCTTAGCGTTCCACTTGCATTCGCGAATTAAGGCTCTTGCACCGGCAATGTGGTTCATCCTGGCTGCTGGCCTCTCACTCATAATTTCGTATACGTTCAGCACCACTGCGGTGGTCGCACACTCCTCCGTATCGCGCTCCGGATTTTGCAGACTCCTGAGGAGTTGTGTCGTCGCCGTGTCGTAGTAATACAACGCCTTGTCGTCCTTGTAGCTACCACCATCCACCAGAGTCAGGTGCTTCACACCGCAGGCGAAGAAGGCGTTGAGCAGCATGGGTGATTTAAGCGCCAGATATGGGATTATGCGGCCGAAATGCTTCTGATTGTCCAAGCTGTCCATCCATATGGCTACATCCTCGATAAAGACCTGCATGTAATGTATTTCCTCTGGCGTGTTCAGGTAGTCTCGTTCTCCGGTCCTCTCGGACTGCGGTGTCATAAGTCCGTCGTGCGGGTCGGGAGCGCCAGATCCTGTCGCGTGTCGGTAAGACCCCGAAGAGGAAGCAGCAACTCCCTGGGGGACGAGCGACGATGCTACGCTGGATCCGTCACCTGATCTGTATCCGTAACCTGTCTGATAAGCCTCCTCTCGCATGCCATACGGATCGTGCAACGGGCCCAAGCTGAATGATGGTGCTCTGCCGCCGCCGCCCGAATGTGACGACCCGGGAGTTGGTCCAGAGCTCAAGGCAAGGAAGGCGTCGCTGCTTTTTCGTGAATGTGTGTGAGCCAGTGGGTCCTCGTAGCCCGTGAAAGTCTGGTCGTGCATGGGGCGAGGCGCTGCTCCGGGATAGTATACTGCATGCGTAGATGTGAACGGCGCAGTCCTGTTGTTTTCCACAATGCGGCTCGAGGCTGGGTCGACGGAAGCCCCGGGACGTAAGGGTCGTGACCCTGCAACTGGAGTCTCCCGTGAAGGTGTGACTGGTCGCGAAACTAGTTTTGAATATTTTGCTGCCCCTCCAACATACTCCGAAGCAATCTGTCGAGATTCATCTTGAAATTTCACTGCAGCACATCCGTTAGCGCAGTTCTGGGACGCCTGGGTCCAAAGCAATGGTTAAGGCGCTTCATGCACCATTGGCCGGGCCTACCTTTCCAATCTACTGGTGGCAACAAAACAGGAGGCTGCTCCACCTTGAGATCTATAAAGTTAAGCCGTACACCACGCTCGCATTTCCGATTGCTTTTCTGGCAGTTCAGACATGTTGGCAAGGCCTCGTCACACTTGAGGTGTCGATTCCTGCAAGTCAAGCATCCCGTCCGCACACGCTTTGGCTTGGCCACCGATGGCGATGCTGCTGGCGGGCCAAGGTCCCTGTTTTCACTCTCCTGTCGACTTGCGGCGGTCTCACGCCCTGCGGTTGCCTCGTTGCCTCTGGAGAAGGAGGGCGGCGTCGTGCCATCTGCCGTATGCAGCTTTCTGGGACTGGCAGTCGTTGAATGGGCAGTCGTTTGGCTGGGTCGCCGGGAGAGGCCTGCATCAGATACCCTTTGGCGTTTGGCAGCTGGCATTTCGAAATGGCCATGTGGCGCTGGACTTGTGGTGTAGTTCCCCCCACCGCTACTTGCACTCGTGGTGTATGTCGGTGAGGCATTATCGATTCCATATGGGGAATAGGGATTCGGTTGTGAGCCGGACAAGTTGTTGTGAGCTGAATATGGCGAGGGGGGAATAGAGGGATGGTGTTGGCCGCGAGAGTGAGACTGATGCCGCTGGCGTGCAGCTACCACTGTGCCTGCGTCAGGGCCGTAGCCCGACGAGACAGCACCAGAAGGTGCCCCGTAAGCCGCCACGGCTACTGATATCCGGGGTTGAGAGGGAAAAGGGCTGCGGCGCAAGGGCCGTGCCGTGCCGTACCGGCGTGAAGTGGACCGGTGGCACGAGAAGGGTGATGTGGGGACGGAAACGAGAGTAAAGATAAAGAGAAGCGGGCAGCCAAGGCTTCAGGTATTCGAAAATACAAATATCCCTGACGATGGCCGACGTGAATCAAGTAGAATGACGGCGGCCGGAACCGAGAGTGTAGGTGAGGGTGTTGTACCTGTGCCGGTAAGTCGAAAAGCATGAGCAGTGATCCGCCTGTTCTCCTTCTCATTCCAGAATCTGCGGGCTCAATTTGCTCCGTCGGACCCGGCACCTAGTAGTGGTGATGGTCGTAGGGGAGTCGTCCGACCTAAGGTGAGGATGGAGCAGCAAGTCCGATATCTCAGTATGCCAAATGTCGTGGCTCAGGGATCGTAAGCCGTAGCATTCGTGAACGGATGATCGGCACCAACCTGCCGAAGATTCTGGGGACGTTTGTGATATGGAACAGGGCCGGGAGGTTGCCAGACCTTAAGCAGGAACGCACGGAGGGTGCGGCCCCTGGGACCAAGGCTTTACCCTCACTGCAGCCTGTCGAAATGGGCACGGGGATGAGAGGTTGTGATGGCTTGTGGCGTCTGTGACCGTTCTCTTCCCAGCCCTGGACTGGGCTGGGCGCGAAAAGTCGAGGGGAGGATCACTGTTGTGGACCTCCGGGATGGCCGTCGATGTCTACTGAGCGCCCATGCTGAGGGACAAGCAGCTCTGATAACACGTGGAGTCCTTGACAATATCGCCTGGGGCGCAGTCTAGGCGCCTGAGATTGTCCAGAATCGATCTTGAGGTGATATGGTCTGGGGGCCGAGCTGAGAGTCTGTCGCACACGGTTCGCGCAATTTGAAATGCTCACCCCAGTATGAGAGACAATCGGGCGTTCGAGGTGGTGCCGGAGCACCAGTCTTGCACGGTGGTACAGACTGTGTCCCGGGAAATGAGGAGCTCTGCTTGGGACGACAGTCACCGAAAGAGCTGCAGAGACACAGAAAAAAAAAAAGGCTTGATTGTTGTCCTCGAAGTCAGGACTCTGGGAAAATCTAGGCCTCGGGATTTCTTCCCGAGGGATGGAGGTCGCTTGAGCGGCAGTAGCTCTGCATTTAGACCAGTCAAGAGCCAACCAGCACAGGCCTTCTCCAGGAGCTCTCCCTGCTGGTGGCTAGCGTCCGCAGCCCGGGGTGGGGTCGCATACGTTTCTCTGGAGAACAGGGCCCGGGGTCCTATGATGATCAATCCCCAGGTCGTGGAGCTTCAGAAACAAGCCCCCACTGGCAATGTCCACGGTTACACCTTTCGCCTGGGAAAGTTGTCATGTCTAGTCGGGAGAGAGACTTTTCATCTCAAGAGGACCCTTCCCCGGCTCCTGGGGCAATAGCTCCCTCGCAAAGTCTTTCATGTGAGAAGGCGCTTGCGGGCCTGCCGTGCAGCGAGACATGCCGAGGCGGCGGCGGCGGTGTGGTGATGCGCGCTTGGGCTGCCCAGCTTGGTCTCGCAGCATTCGCGAGACTGATCACACACCTGCCACGACCATGCACAGCACTGCAGGCGCAGAGGCCAGAGAGGCATCAGGTGCTGCGACCTCAAGTCTTGTTTTGGCATGTCCGTGCAGGGATGTCTGCCCGTTCAAAAAGTGCGGAAGCGTTGTGGACGAAACATTCTTCGCAATGTTGTCAATGTTTGATCGTCCATTTCCACTCGGCCAGTCAGTAGGGGCATTTGTGGGTCTGCCTGGGCGAATTTCGTGTCGGGTCCCGGAGAAGCAAAGATGCACTCACTACGACATCTTGCTGAAAGGAGAGGGCGTTGAGCCCTCGAACACGAGCTCGCTCCCCCAAGACAACCAACCAGTCACGTGGGCAAGTGGACAGGTGCAGCGAGCCTCCCTCGTGCACATTCTGTTATATATCGCCGCCGGCCGCTGTCACGGCGAAGCAGGGAGCAGGCCAAAATGCCCGTAGTAGACTCTGAAATCGGCAGTAGATCGTCCCGAAAGTGCATAGTGGAGACAGGCCGGAGCCGTCGTGCTGTATCGGCCGATGTTTTGCAGTTGGCCAGATGAGACGGAGGGAAAGCCTTTCCGAGCCCCCATGACACACCTCACATTCTTGGCAGAGGCTGGTCGGAGTATGTGGCCTGTTGGCTTCCAAATAGAAAGAAGGGCTGAAGCTTTATGACAAACAGAATAACAAGATTGTGGGATCGTGTTGCGAGGCCCTCGAAGAGACTACGTAGGTGGGTGTAAAGGATCGAGATGGGTGCAGTGGCTTTCGTAGCACATCGCTGTATGGCTCGCTAATCTGTGCACCGTAGGTGGTGGATGGGTGGCAGTTATGTGCACACATAGGCCTCGTCGCAACGTGGGGGGGATACCACCACTACCAGCACTCCACGAAGGATGACAGGTGCGTATGAGGAGTTATGTATCTCCACGACCAAGTCGAAGTCATTGATTTGGACGGTTGAATTCTAAGTCTGAGGTGGTGAGACGAGAGCATCTTGCCCTGATCACACTCGACATGCTTGCAGCTATGGCTCCAAGTTGGTCGGCCAGGTGACTTGCGAGCTTCTTGCTCTCGCTGCAGGCCTCGATATCGAGGCATATGAAGAAGCAAGGTGAGGTCACGATGCGTAGAAAGGGAACCATGGTGGCCGCCGTCGCAAGTGTGGGTGGTAGAACACATTAATAGAATAAGGTTCCATTTTCCCGGTCGGGCTCACCGGCTCAGCCCGCTGTGGAGACCCCTGGCTGACAGACACACAGCGACGTGATTGCACCCTCCCTTCCCCCAGGGCTGAGAAGCCACCGCCTACTGATACGCAGTAGCCCCGTTGCTGGTTGTGCTGAGGCAGGGGATGAGTGCCGGGTGCCGTCTCCCGCTGCGAAATTCCCCGATGTGTTGTGCATTGCCAGGGTTCCCAAGGCTGTGGTCCAGAACCAGCGTGGTATCGCCCTGTTCCGGCCCGATTCGCATTTGACAAGACACAATGACCATCTGTCTGTGTTGAGGGCTTAGGCGGGGAGATGCGCGGAGGAGGAGGCAAGGGAGAAAGCGACCCGTCCCAGCCCGCCCGAACCTTTCCTCGAAGATCAGAAAGCTGCGCGCTGGCGTCATGGGCTCTTTCGTCTTGCCCAGTCTCGGGCTCGGGGCCGACTTGAGGCCAAAGCGACAGAGGCGAAATAATAATTGTACAAGTAGTGCAGACGAAGGCGCAGGGGGCCGTCGAGAGGAAGGCGATCGAGTCGCATGAATGGAGCTGCCAAGCAATAGCACCTCGTTTCACGATGCCAGCCTGCAGAGTCGGGCCCGTATTGGCAGCTGTAGGGGATGTCGGCAAGTGGGAGGAGCCAGTGAGCCAGTCGCCGGCAGGGAAGAAGTTCCGAAGAAGCAAGTTCGAAAAACCAACAAGAAACAATTGGCTGCAGAGCTGTAAGGTACGAACGACGCACGACCTCACTCAAGCGACAGTGGTTCACCTGCGCCGTACCTACCCCTACCTCAAGCTTGTTCTTCTTCAACGTTGAAATGACCCGGTGCTGATGATATGGTCGATCTAGGTAAGAACCTTGGAAGGTATTCCATTCCAAGCCTCGAGCCCGAGTTGTTCTTGGCAGTTGCTGCTGGAGGTACCGAGGTACTTGGTTCCTGCCCGTTGAAGGCCGGGATCTGTGGGGCTGGAGCGCGACTGCTGGTTTTGCAAGGAAAAGGCAGCAGCTGTGTCGTCGGCGGCTTCACCCTGCTGGTCTCACTCACCATCGACAAACAACGGCTCGTGAAATAGGGAGCATCTATCTCATCTCGTCCTGTTCCCGTCTCGCCAAACCTCCCCTCACCTCAAGCCAACTCTTTCTCATAGTCTATCCCATCGTCTTGCTTATCCCTGGCCCTGCCCTGCCCCGCTCCAGCTGCATGGTACACCAATTTTATCGAGAAACCGCATCTGCATTTGCATCTTGCGTCTGCGCCTGCTTCTGCAACCTCCCGAAACATGGCAATCTCCTGATTCCTTGCCAGCAGATTTCGACGAGCAACGCCTCGTCATGCACCGATTCGCCTAAGTCGAACTCTTGACCTTAGCCAGCCATGTCCAACCAAGCCCAAAGCCAGGATCCTGCCGTCCCTCCCCAACCCAGGGCCATCCTCCGCGGCCACAAGGCCCAGGTCCACGCTGCAGCCTTCATCAGGTCCAACCAGCGCCTCCTCACCGGTGATGCCGATGGCTTCGTAGTCGCATGGGACTTGGCCATCATGAGACCTAGGGCCGTGTGGCAGGCCCATGGGGATGCGATCCTGGGTATAGCAGGCTGGGCGCCCGACAAGATCATTACGCATGGGAGGGACAACAAGCTCATCGTCTGGAAGCTCACCTCGGACGACGAGTCTGGCCTGAGCTCGACGTTACCTTTGGACCCGGTGGCTGAGCTGAGGCCCAGGCCTTGGATGCTTCATCTCCTCGAGGTGAACACCATGAACTTCTGCTCTTTCGCCTCCTGTCCCACCTCGTCCTCCGCACTACCAGCGGCATCAGCCACACCAGCCTATTCACCTGAGCACCCCTCAACATCCGGCTCAGAGCTACTGATTGCCGTCCCCAACACGCTAGCTTCGGAGGCTGTTGACATATATCACCTACCGTCGCAGACGCGCATTCACACTGTCAGACTGGGTCAGGAAAATGGCATGGCCATGGCTCTCGCGCTGGTCTGGCTGAGCGATGTGCTCACGCTGATTGTTGGATATGAGAATGGGCTGGCAGTCGTCGCACAACTCGGGCCCAGTGGAGATGGTTCCTGGGCCGCTATATACCGCAACAAAAGCCACAGCCAACCTGTCCTTTCTCTCGATGTTGCACCGAATCGAGAGTATTTCCTGACCACGGGTGCCGACGCCATCATCGCAAAGCATCCACTCCTTCCGCAAGCGCCTCCTGTCGCACACACGGTGGGAGATGCGCCTGAGACCACTTCCCCAGAAGTCAGTTCCGAGGACGTGCCCCCTCAAGGGGAGCAGGACGGAGAACCAGACACAGAAAGGAAGAAACCAAGCTCCGCTCTCTCCACACTGCTGGGTAGCCACAAATCGGCCACCCGCCCAGTGCCTCTCAAGAAGACCGAGATCAAGACTCAGCCTATCAAGGTCATCGATACCAAGCACTCTGGTCAACAGGGCCTTAGTATCAGGTCTGATGGGCGTGTATTTGCCACTGCAGGCTGGGACTCCAAGACACGAGTCTACTCGACCAAATCAATGCGCGAAGTCGCCGTCCTCAAATGGCACACAGTTGGTTGTTTCTCTGTAGCATTTGCAGACCTCAACCTCCAGGAATACTGTCACGAGGTAGACAAGCAAACCAGGTCAACTGACGAGGATGCTGCTCCAACGACAACGGTGGTTCCACGGCTGCTCAAGATTACGGTTAAGGAGAGGAGAGTCAAGCAAGCCACGGATGCACATTGGCTGGCAACTGGAAGCAAAGATGGCAAGGTGAGCTTGTGGGACGTGTTCTAGTACCGTCTAGCCGCCTTTTGCCGGCATGATACCTCCCCCAGGTAGAGTGTTTGCTATTATCTGTGGTGCCTAGATCACGCACGCGGTTCTAGGCCACGACCCATTCTTAGCCGAGACTTCTTCCGCAGACGACATGTTGTTTCACCCGCAACGCTTCGGCACGAGTGGTCGATGCACAAGGGCCTTGGTCGAGCTTTGGTCGAGCTTAGGTTGATGAGGGTAACATCTGGAGCAGAATTCTCGCGCCCAGGAACTCCTTCCTGGTTGCTGCACGGGTATCGGCATTGGGTCTTGGAAGCCGGTAGTGCTGGCTAAGCTTTGCTGCATATGCCAGATCATCCAGATCTGTATAGTGCCAACGTCATCTCTTTCATTTGGGAATAACGCATATCCAGGAGTGTGCTCTTGACGCCAAATGCAACGATGGGAGTGGTGGTTATGCCTTACATATACGGACCATCAGCCTCCATTATGCATAAGCCTCGCCTGAAAACAGCCGAAATGAATGGGCCCTGTCCCTGTCTCAGATAGCATTCAGGGCAACGGTACTGCGGTCTAGTCATGTCACCCCCGGACGCTAAGCACACGGACCTGTCGACACCCCTGAGAAATCCACCCACAATGGCTACAATCGGTGGTTGACCTCATCAATCCCCGAACATTAATCTATTACAGCCTGTCAGCTCTTTCAGGCTGTTTTGCTAGGTCGTTTCAGACCGCACTTTTCCCTAATGGAGACTTCCACAAATCCGAGCCTCACTCCAGGATGCTGGCGTGCAGTTGCCCTCTTTTTATGGATGAGCTTGAAGATCACAAGACAAACGCTTTGTCCAAAACGTGATTCGGCCCACCCGCGCCAGAGCATCTTATCCATGGCATCCCTGAAGGCATGTTGTTTCTTCCACGGAGCCTTTTACGCCCCCCTCGTTAATTTGCAGCCGTCGTCAGCAGACGGCATGCCTGCCATACGGGGAAGAAAAAAAAGAAGAGGCTCAACGGGGTAGCGGAATGTGACCCAAGCTCATCTGCCGGAGCGTGACTAGAGCTTGTTTCTCCACCATTTTGAGCCCCCTTTCTAAATTCATCGACTCCTCGCCATCAACAGGAGTCGGCCTACTGCGTATAAAGTACGCCTCACCTCGCTGTTGACCTCCATGATCTGCACATCTCAAACATATCGACCAAAGACAGTCCTCTAGCTCCTTTTCCGCTCGCTCCACAAAGTTTCTCTGTTCCACTTTCGTTACAATGAAGGCCAACACCCTCGCCGTCGTAGCCGCCCAGGCCCTTCTCGCCGCCGGTAACCCCGTCCCCGAGGTCCAGGAGCGCCAATCCTGCCCTGGCGTCCACGTCTTCGGCGCCCGCGAGACGACTGTGTCTCAGGGTTTTGGCTCCTCTGGCACCGTTGTCAACTTGATCACAGGGACTTACTCCGGCTCTACCTCTGAGGCCATCGTCTATCCTGCCTGTGGTGGCCAGGCCTCTTGTGGAAGTGTCAGCTATGCGGACTCTGTCAAGCAGGGTGTATCGGCTGTTGTCAGCGCTGTGAACGCCTACGCCGCGAAGTGCCCCAGCACCTCGCTCGTGCTTGTGGGCTACTCCCAGGGAGGGCAGATCTTTGATGACGCGTTGTGCGGGTAAGCATTGATTCTGATCTTGCCTCAAAACTCTTTCCTCGGTGCCTCGATAGCTAACTTCAAATTCAATAGTGGTGGAGATACCGCGGAGGGCATTACCAGCACTGCCGTTCCCCTGTCTTCGGCGGCTGTCTCGCAGATCAAGGCCGCCATTTTCATGGGCGACCCCCGCTTCGTCGCTGGCCTCTCATACGAGGTTGGCACCTGCAAGGCTGGAGGGGTAAGCATAATTCTTTCCTGGTTTGTGCATTTTGTATTTGCTAACTCTCCTGATCACATAGTTCGATGCCCGCCCCTCTGGCTTCTCTTGCCCAAGTGCCGCCAAGATCAAGTCGTACTGCGACGCAGCTGACCCTTACTGCTGCAACGGAAGCAACGCTGCCACGCACCAGGGCTACGGCAGTGAGTACGGGCAGCAGGCTCTCACCTTCGTGAAGAGCAAGATCCCTGCTTAAGCGTGCTGGTGTGCACACTTAGCGTGGTAGTAGTGTCGCGTTGGCTTTATTTGACTCAGCCTCGCTCTTCTATTGTACATACATACAATGAATCTTCTTGTAACTACATACCCCAAAAGCAATGCTTGCTATGCTGAAAATGCCAAGAACGGGCATTGATTGATTGGCCATGCAGGAGCTGTTGAATCCACTTGTGACTGTCCACCGAGATTTAGTGATACTTGACCAGTTGACACCCCTGACAAGCCCAAGTCTTGTCTCCCTCCGCCAATGAGTCTCATAACAACTGTGAGCTAGATCAGGGCCATATGCTTTGCGCATTACCAGTACAGCTACACTCGTAATCCTTTCTTACTCGACGCCGATGCGCCTGGAGAGCAGCCAACCAAGTCTGTGCTCAGCTCAATCCCTATTATCATCACTCTGCGCCCTCGGGAACATCCACGACACCTTGCCACTCCCACTGGAACGGGTTCGATATGTTGGTCTGGTACTCGTTGATCGCCCCGTCGACCTTTCCAATCGCAAACATCTTCATCGTCTGCGTCACCGCGACGGCCGAGAACCCGTCCTCAGTCACGTTTGCCGGGCTGCCGTCCAGCGAGGGCGCCTGCACGGCCCAGTCGCTCCCGCGGTAGACGGAGGACTGCAGCTTGCCGGTGGTCTGGTCCAGCGTCAGGACGATGTTGTTGGTCCACCCGTTGGTGCCGAATGTGAGGGAGGCGATCTGTGGGGACGGGTTGACAGGCAGGTCCGAGGTGATTTGGTTTCCTGGTGGGGGAGTGTCAGTCAGGGCTCTGTCTGTTTCAAGGTACGGTGTGTTCTGCGGGCCTTACCAAAGTTGCCAGTCTCCAGCCTGAAATCCGTCAGGGGCCCCCTCAGCTTCTCTATCAGGTCGCCCCCGTCCGCGTAATACATGCGCACCGCATTCAGGTCCGTCCCCGTCGACCCGTTGCCGCCAAAGTCGGTAAACGCCGAGACGCCGAGCCCCGTCCCAGGCGCGGCGCTGGTGCTGACGACGTCGCCCACGGCCCAGACCAGGTTCGTCATGTTGCCCATCTGCACGTGGCCGGTAGCCGCGTCCTGGTACAGCACCAGCAGGCTGTCGGTGCAGTTGTCGCAGCTCTGCCACATGGCCGCTAACCCCGAACCGGGCGCCGCCTCCGGGTTGCCGAGGCTGGCGCCCATCTCGCCCTGCAGCCAGCCCGTGGGCGACGACGGGCTCGTTGAGTACACCTCGGCGATCTTGCGGTCCGTCGTCAGGTAGTACACGTTCCAGAGGCCGTTGTTGCTCGCTGCCGCGAGCGGGGTTCCGTCCAGGACGTCCAGCCCCGCCGGGTTCGCGGACGCGCTCACGTTGATGGATGTCCACGCCGGGGACGTGGAGGACCGGATCGCGGCCATTATGGCGCTGCCCGTGGCGTTGGAGCTCTGGTAGAAGACGCCCGTGTACGTCGTCCCCGTGGAGTCGGTCCAGTTCATGGCCGCCAGCCTTGACTCGGGCATTATGATGCCCGCTGCTGTGGAATTGGACGCGCTGCTGTCGTTTTCGTTGTCCGGGGACAGGGCTGAGGACTTGCTCCACGGCGCCGTGACGGCGAGGACGGTCACGAGCAGGCCGATGATGAGGAAGGCGATGCCGGCCGACAGCGCGTAGAAGGTGCTCCTCCGCAGCCCGAAGAGTGTCTTGCGCTCCCCGGCACCGCTGCCGCCGCCGAAGATTCCCGCGCCACCTATGCCCCCGAGAGAGCCACGAGCTGTCGGCGGAGGGTCCTTAGCGTCATTGGTCGGCGCGGCATATAATGCTTGTGCTTGACCCTTTGAGTCGACCAGATAATATGCGGGCGGGCCGATTTGAGGGCTGTCCACCGGTGAGAATCCTAGGGCTTTGTCGTCTGAGAATGGGTTGGGGTTGTTGTTCGCGTTGCTGCTATCTGAGATGGCGAACTTCTCGTTCCAATATGATTTTCGGGCTTCCGATGGTGCGATAGTGGTTGAGCTTGGGGCAGGTACGGCAGGGGCCTCGTCGGGGATGATGATGGCTTCGAGGTCCGAATAGGACTTCTTCCTCTCCCGGTTCTCCATGCTCGCGGGACTGGATAGAGGAGAAGTGATGATCGTGTATGGATATTAGACAATTATGAGATTGAATAATTGTGCTTCGTGTCCAGGTCACCGTGCCCGGTGAGGTCGAAGCAGGTACACAGGGTGATGGGACAGAATTACACAATACTAGACCGGAAAAAGAGCGACAGACAGGGAAAAGAGTGACAACGAACAGATGACGACCAGCGTATCAGAGGGGTTGGTACAACAATAGAAATGGCCAAGGGCTAGTTGGGAGAGGGAACGAGAGGGCGGGACGGCGGACGGGGCAGTGAGACCAGGGCTAATCTATAATTCAGACTTCACAAGGTAAGAATTAGATGACGGAGGCTTGGTACGACTCAACCCGAAAGTTTAATCCCCCTGCCATCATAGGGCTGCGGCCACGACCGGCCCCAAGTTGTCGGATCCTCGGATCAAACGACAGCTGGGGGAGGGGAAGGGGTTGCCGAGGGGTTCAGCCATGGGAGAGCGAGAGTATGAGGCACCCACGAGTCAAGCGCGGAGGAGCCAGCAGGTTTGCTGGTGTATCAGATGTATCATATCAGTGTGGCGTGGCGAGGCGAAGTGCGAAAGATCAGGAAGGTGAGAATGATCCATCATCTGCCTGAGCTTTAACCGGTATCAACGTATGCACGCAGCTCGCACCGCAGCTCGGGAGCGATGCATATTCAAAAGGAGGGTGTCGGCAGCCCTTGGCCTCACGGGAACTAGTGAGAGCCTCAATGGCGTCAATAGCCCAAGGTCAGCGAGATCTTGTGTGGGGGGTAATCGATCTCGGTACGGTCAGCTGGTGGTCCGCCCTCTCAGCCTCAGACATGATGGTGGGCCCCTGAAATCTCCACATCGGTGTTTCGGTAGCCTCACCGAGACAGATTGGCGCATGCATGAAGCTTAAGTCTTGGCCCACCACGCGGAGTGCCCTCTATCGCGACTGACTCGCTGCCCAGGTGTCGAGAAGCCGCCTTTTCCTGCTCGTTAATGTTGGCCACGAGGTATTGCTCAGTTGCGCATTGCTAAGATCCACGAGACACTTAAGATCAGCAGCCGACATGATTATGCCACGAGTTGCGATGATGGGAGGAACCATTGCATTTGTCAGCTCACCTGCAGCCCTGGGTGCAGAGCACTTTAAAGCATGGCTTTTCTATGCAACTGCTCCTCACTTGTTTCCCGGAGATATTGACGCTTTTCTTTTGTGCCTTAATTTGACGCGGTTGCGATAAAATGTAGTGTGACCATATGCAAGTTGACGTCTTGGCAGGACTCCATGGAATAAAGTTGGTTCGCCTCCACTAAAGAAAACTGCCCACTGTTTTGCAATTTATCCTTCGCGTAGAACTGTGTCCAGGATGCTGACTTTTACCTCATATAATCACACAATGTGATTGAGCTACTTTGCCAAGGATTATCAATCTGGGGTCGCCCAAGATCGTCTGGATGGGCGAGCCGATCATCAATGTATCAAGAATACTGGATCACTATATTTTCTAAGTCACACAAAAGCCATGGGTTCAGTGAACGGACTAGTAAATCTGCTAATAGGCCAAGCTCATTCTCTCGGGACGTGTCTGCGGAGGACGTTGATGTTGTCTGCGAGAGACGTTTTGTCTTGGAAAAGAGAGATTCGCACCGGCAAAAATGAAGGGTACACCGGTACATAACTCGCTCACCCATAGCCAATTCACATGCCTTCCCAGACCCAATACCCAGACCTAACACACCCAGACGTAATATCCATGTGTGAATGTGTGTGTATGTGTGTGTGTGTGTGTGGTGTTTTGAAATTGGTATGAGCGAGTGAGTTATGTACCGGTGTACCCTCCATTTTTGCAGGTGCGAATCTCTGATTTCTTGTCTTGGGTGTTCAAAAGATGTCTACCTGTCCGTGAGTCCAAATACAATCGCATTGGCTGTCCAAAGCCTCGACACTGTGCCTAAATTTTCTTGTAGGGCTGAATCGACTTCACGAGGTCTGTTCAATTAGGTCCACAGATGAAATCCCACTGAACGACGTGACCAGAACCTGGGGCATCCCATAGGCAAGCATCATCGTTCCATCGATGGCAGGAGACGTGATCCTGCCGGCCAAAGATTAACCGAGAATTCAGACAGTCCTGTATCAAAGACTTTCGGAGGACCGGAACAGGGCTGGTGTCGGGATAGCGTTGTATTTGCGCAGTTTCGAGAACCTCCGCAGATGTGTCACGATGCCATCGTGGGGACTCTCGGCGCAAGAACACGAAAACGACGACACTCCACCTGCTCGTCATCTAGCTGGTCGACATCATATTGACGATGACTTTGAAAGATATCTACGTGCGAGGAGACGACCAGCCAAGGTCCTTCGCCGCCGACAGGGTTGACGCGATGAGCGAGTCAGCCTTCAAAATCCCCAGACGCGTTTCCTAGGTTTCTGGACGAAGGTGAGGCACGTGGACACCGAGATCATCAGCTCGGTTGTTACACCGAGCATGAAGAAGACAGGCAGATTTCCAATTTGTTGAATTCAGAACGAGGAGTGATGCCATGTCTCCTCGCGTTCGGATTCCGAGCATATTTTTGATGTGATTGGCACAAGAAATCAGACCTATGTTCTGGACGAGACTGACTCTTGCCTACCTACGTCGTACAGTAATCCATTATCCATAAAACTTATATAGCTGCGTTCTTCTACATTTACCGTGCGTTTGGAGGATGCCTGCAAACAACGACTAGGAGCACCAGCCTTCCAGTGTGCCTGAGAAGTCCATGGAGGCGATGAGTGACATAGGAAAGTGACCAGTTGACACCAGAACTTTGCCCCCGTATGAACATCCGGTCGGTCTATACTCAGTGAGTGACTGCATAAGGCTGCCCTGCCCACCAGGTTGTGCCGAATCATCTTCTTGAGGCCGACGAAGATCATGGGACAACTTCCGCTGTCTTCAGGCTTCAAGAAATATCATAACTCAGCTATTTGACCGCTTTCATTGCCGATTTTCAGCACCAATCACGGTTAAGAACATGGTACGGCAATTTGAATTCGGCTGCGATGATGGCGGGCCCAGTACATAGATCTTGGCATCTGCATTCTTAGGCATTCGCGTATTCAACTACCACGCTTCCTTTTCCAATCACAGAAGAAAGCCTTGATCAAAACCTTGATATAGCTTTACGTCCCCATATCAGCTTTATACAAGCACACTTTCACGTAAATAGCACCACACCTGGGCAAGTCCTGATGAGGCATATTCGTGGTAGGTGCTCAAAATATGCCTCGAATTTGACGAGAAATGCATTCCGAGAGGCAAAAGCTTTTGAAATGGGATACTAAGGAAGTATCAGTGATCTTCATCGTTAATAGACGGCTGCCCTTTGATGTGCTGGCTGATACACTGTCTACCAGTGAGCACTGTACCAAGATGTAATGATGCCAATTGCCCTGTCGCGTCGCTGTTACAGAACCAAGGCGAAACTTTGAAATATTGACGCCCTAAATGTGGAAAGAAGACAAAGCATGATTGCATCAAGTTTAATTTGTTAACGCCAGGCAGTACTGCCTTAGTGCAGAAAAAGCATCATCCATCTGGCGTTATTTCACCTTGATGTTGTTTCAGCCGGCAATGTTTGTTCTGGCCTTGCCCAGTAATGATACGTACCACACTTGCACGAGCCATTGTCGCGTTGGCCTCCCGACAGGTCACGGTTGACCTTCAGCCTCGCCCTGTAACAACTCTCGAGCCCAAAACACTTCACATCACCGACAAAATCCCCCTGGGCTGAGAACAACACCATCCCAAAACTCTCGAGAGTACTCCGCCATCCAAAGAACACCGTCATTATGGCTGACAGCGCCCAAAACTTGGCTTCCGGCCACTTGCATTCACCACTCTTCAAACTGATCCCGACGGAGTTGCGTCTCTATATCTACCGCGCCACCTTTGCTGGTTCTGTGATCGATCTGGAACTTCACCCGGAAGCCGTCGATCCAATGTACTATCCAGGCCGACGTGCCTTCTTCCACTATGGACGACCCTTGCCGGTCGGTGGCAGACGTAGTGTCTTCTGCAGCATCGGACGCTACCTGAAGCCCTGGCAGCTCCTCCTTACCTGCAAGCAGATCTACTACGAAGCAATCGCCATCTACTGGTCCGAGATCATTTTGTGCAACCACAAAGGATATTTCAGTCGCGGCCTTTTCTTCGAGCGCATTCCGGACTTTGCAAAACTTCATGTTCAGCACCTGCGAGATGTGCAGACCTGTGTCAACCCTGGTGTCAAGGCGCTGCGAGGTATTGCCCTCACCAGGCAGGCATCCTTCGTGGAGGCCCTCGACGCATTCCCAAAACTGAAAACTTGCTCGGTTGCAGACGGCCAGTTGGCAATGAAGCCATCCGAGGCAGTGGAGGAGGCTCTTGTCAGACATCCCGAGGTTCAATTCCTCAAGACCTACTTCGACCCAGAGCTATTCCAAAGGGGCTTTTTGGATTACAGTGCGCGCACAAATGAGATCTATAAAGTGCGTATCTGACTGGCTACTTGACGCGTCTCCCTACCTCGGTGACTTACCCTTGGGGATGGCCTTTTGTGTCAGATGAATCCCCGATACAAGACTATTTTCTCGATATCTAACTTTATATAATTGCAGGGGCTCTACATAGATCTCAAGACCGGCACGGTATACGATACGGAGGAAGCATGGTGGTGACAATGACACTGGATGAGGACGGGTTTCGGCACGTGGTGGAGCTCCAACCGTCTGAGAAGGCCGGTGCCAACGGGGAAGCTTGAGCAATATGAGGGATGGAATACAACTCCCAATCGCCAGTCTAGCTCAACTGTGGGAACTTAGCCATTGGAATTTTCTTTATTTAGTATTGCAAGGCGCACGCTTGCAGTTGTACCTAGGTCCTAGGTAGCTTGCTAACTACACGGATGAGTTATGGGCGGACACGACTCCAGCAGCATTTGACCTCACCCTAGAAAATGTGCCAATGCAGATGAGGTAAGTTTAAAGACTTCAACATTGTGAGCCCTGTACATTATCTCTACGTGTATGTGGAATCTTGAAGGTCAAAGCTTGTGCGGTAAGCGATTGACTATCTGATGGCATGAACATGGTCTAATATTACTAATAATTATGGACTTAGGATGGGCTAATTGATATAAATTCCCACTGCTTTCGCGATATGCTTGGAGAAATCGCGACCCTCAGCCCTATCGAAAACATGAACAATATTCCTGAATCTCTGATAAGCTTGGTGATTCAGATCAAATGGGCCTCGGAGGAACCTTGATCAAACGTACCGACCGACCTGACCTCTGCTGCATGAAACAGTTGCAATCCTCACGAGTATCGTATTTTTAACGGAGCTAACTGGAGGGGATTCCCATGTAGCCCGCCATAAGGAAATCACCTATCTCGATATGATCTGTATTGCCGTTCCTGTTGAGCTCTGAGAAGGGCAGCAATGCATAAGAGTCACAACTGCACCTTGCAGGCAGGTCACGCGGTTCTGAGATGCACCCGTGGAAAAGAGGTCTGAGGCACCGAAGCAAGGGGACAACCAGTCACAGTGGTCAGGCGGCAATGATGTCTAACGTTTCCAAGCCTTGATTGGATGACCAAGAGCTTCGAGCAAGAACGTGTGTTTGTTTGTGCCGTTGGCCTGCATTGCATGTCGCATGCATGACCAGACGGAATTGACGCGAGTAATTCCGCTCAAACCGTGTCAATGTCTTACCGTGAACCGAGTTGAACCTGGTGCCTATTCCGTGCCGCCATGCATGTCCCCGGGGAGAGGCCGTTGCACAGCTTCTGAATGGCCAAAGAGTTGAGAGGATGCCAACTGCTCATTTCCATGCCAACTTCCCATGCACTGCGTGCTTCTTATTCTGCCAAGATAAACCTCGTCTGGATGCAGGTATCCGGAAAGGTGATACCAACAACATCCAGATAACACCCGCCATGGGTACTGATAGCCCCCTAAAGGTCCTCAGCGTGCTCTGTCCCCTCTCAGCAAAGCTCGTTGTTTCAGACTGTAGTCTATTGAACCAAGATTCTATTGAGAAGTGCTGACAAGACCCTGAAGAGCCACATACTTTAGCTTACATCAAACATGACATCGAAGATGACATTGAGAAAAGTCACTGACTTGGTGGCTAATGTGACATATCACTCCTCAACAAGGCGTCTCCTGACAAATTTCAAACGGCCCACCTCGTCGTTCTCAAAGTCCCAAAAGCTTCAACCGGTGTCAGGGAGATTTTCTCCTGCGCGGCCTAATACAAAGGTTGCCGTCCAGATTCGCCAGCAGCCGCAGATGCCAGCCCCAACGAGACAGGTCACTCAGGAGACGAAGCGAGAAGCATCAGAGCCATCGTTCAGTTCAGCAGAAAATCTTCATATACATGACGTTGGAATGGAGCCTTCCAATGAACATTACTGGAGATTCGCCTTTCCGAGAGGGTCGTGCCCCAAACGACCCTGGTGGTACCACCTCAAGCCGGCTGAAACGAGACCGTCGGAATTGCGATGGACCTCGGGGCAAATGTATTCTCACTTCTGGAAGCGATCTGGTATAGCCCTGGAACTCTCCACGACCTTGTCATCGTTTCTCGGGGGAGCTGGCGTCTTATCAGTAATCAGTCATGATGCTGGCCCCGTCCCGGCGAGCACGTGCATATCCGTCTTCACTGCTCTAGCCCTGCCCAGTTTCGTTTATGGAATTTACAGGTCTAGAGTGCTACAGGAAGCTTGGATGGGTCTTGTGGGCAGTTTACGTCCTAGGGCGGGAGACAGTATGATGCCATACATTTATTCAACCGCAAAATGGGTATATACCTGGAAGTTTCGCCCCATGGATGTCAAAGTGGGCGACATCGTTACATTTCGGTGAGCCAATTCTCTGAGGCTGTGGTAGCTCTGGCAAATGGTGTTAAGAGATTGTTAATCTTCTGTGGTAGCAATCCAGTTCAAGACGATCCTCGCTTTAACACGGGAGACGTGTTCTGGCTGGGGAAACGCGTCATCGCCTTGGAGCTTGATGTGGTCAAAATGGAGGAGCTAGGTGAGTGGACACAGATGGATTGCACAAATTAGCACAGAACTGGTTCATAAATTCTAGAGCAAATCTTTGGCCGTTTCGGGGAACATCGACTGACAGGCTCACTTCTCAGGTTTCCCAGATGGAACGTATTTCCAAGTTCCGAAGGGTCATGTCTTCGTGCGTGGAGACAACAGAGAAAACAGCCTGGATAGCAAACACTTTGGTCCCATCTCGTTGCACTCTCTGCGCGGGCACAGTGCAGCCACAACTATGAAATCGAACCCGACGTGGTGGGACTGGGAGAAGATACCAAAGATAGAAACAACTGCGTTCACCATGACAGACGCTGTTGAGTTGAAGGCGACCCGTCACAAATGGGAAGGGAAAACATGGGATAACATCCCTCGAAATATGGGACTTGCTTTTGGCAAACCGCGATACAAGGTCAAACATTCTCCTTTCAAGGTCCATCGTCGAAAGAAATGATATGTACACGATGTGATGAGGTTCACTTAGGAAATAATACTCACGCAAATGCGACCATTGAATTTGAGGCTGCATGCTGTGTTGTTTTTTCTTCACCAATGATCTGATAATTAAGTTACTCTTACATGCTCCTGGATGTATCGTTGATGCAACACCCGTTGGTTGTATCAGTACCTTGCAATATCTCTGCCCCCAAGCCACACGAAAAGCCAACTGATCGAGATCATTAGCCTCCTCCGCCAGCTCCTTGTCCAACCCAAAGAGCCCGAGCGCCACGCGATCCAGGCCGCTTGGCCGGTCCAATCCTCCTTTCCTCCGATGATACCGTCCCGCTGCCCGAGGTACGCCAGAAGGGCACGTTGCTTATACTGAAAAGGAGGCGCGTCTCCAGATTCCCCAGTGCTGTGGTTGTTGAATACCTTCGTAAGATATTCGCCCTTCTGCAATGCCACTTCGGCCAGAGTCGGCAGCGATTCTCCCTTGATATCTGCCGCGTCGCCCAGGGCGTACACATCGTTCATGGAGCTTCCGTCTGAACGCAATACACGGAGGTACTGGTCCGTCAGGATCCTCGGTAGTCCCTTCTCGGGAAGCATGATGCGGTCCGAAATTGTGTCCACGAGCTTGTTGACCTTGTTCCCAGTCGCCCAGACGAGGACACCGTAAGGAAGACGCCCATCTTCCTTCGTATAAATCGCGCCTCCATCAACCTTCTCAATGTGCGACCCTGTCTTGATCTGCACGACGTTTGCCTTGCCCTTGGTCAATGACTCGGTGGCATACTCGGCCAGGTGCTGATCGAAGGTGGTCAGGATAGACGGCGCCACGTCATGGATAGTTATGGTGAGCTTTCCATCGAGGTGCGGGAAGAGGAACCGCATGTCCTCGTTCCACAGGTCGAAAAGCTCAGCCGCAGCCTCAATGCCGATGGCGCCACCGCCGACGATTCGAATATTCAGAATATCGCGCTGTTTCTGGGGGTCGTCAAGAACATTCGGCAAGGAGGCTTGGTCCAACATTTCAAGAACGCGTTGCTGCAGCAGTCGACTGTCGTTCGTTGTCTTGAGGAAGAGAGCATGTTCCTTGGCCCCTGGCGTTCCAAAATCCTGTGTGTCGCATCCAGGGGCGATACAGAGCTTGTCGTATTTGACGTCAAAGTCTTTCGCGTCCTCCCCATCAACCTCAGCGGCTGTCTTGCAGCGAATTATACGCTTGTCGAAGTCGATGTTTAATGCGACTGCTTTGTAGTACTCCACGTCGGTACGATGTTTCCTCCTGACGGGCTCTTCAGCAAGACGGAAATTGAACAGACCGCATGCTGCACTGGCCAGAAGAGGCGTGTACTGAATTGTGCGTACTGGAGAAATGACTTTCAAATGAAATCGCTCTAGAGATACCTTTTGAGACAGCGTAAAGCCGCCCCATCCGGATCCAATAATAGCGAGAACGGGCTTGCTCATTTTCACAGCGATGGTGTTTTCGCTCGGCTACATTTGCTTAGAGCTCGCGACATCGCTGGATTCTATATCTACCGTGCTCTCATTTTTTGGCACTAGGCTACAATCCAATTACACCTACTTACCGTGGGAGTGTAATGCGTCACTGCATTAGCACCATGACTTCTTGTTTGGGGATTTGGATAACGTCATAGGACCATCAACCACTCAAATCAGGCGGATCGCTCGGGGTTCGGTATCAATGCGCCGCACCCGTGTTTTCTCCGACACAACCAGACCCATTCTGCAACAGCCTCGAGTCTGGTTTGATGCAACATGACTGTCAGAGTCGGGCAAAATGGGTCTGGTCAACGGTGATCGTCAGCAATGTGGGAGTCTGGACAAGTCCACTCGGCAGTTCGCCAGGGTGAGCTGCTGCAACCCCTGGAGCCTACAGACTGGATGTCACAAGGATTTTGCACGTTTCGCCAATGATTGAGGCCTCGTGGGTTGCATGCAACGCTGAATATTAGTAATTTGGTGTCAGTGTTCTCATCTTCGGCTTTAGGATGAGCGCGTCTTGGATCAGATTTTTGGTGGGGAAAAGAAGAAAGTAAAGTGAGACTAAGATCCACCGTCTTCGCATTCATTCACAAACTACATTTAGCTTTGTCTGCAAAACACCATGTCAGGAAGCATCTAGCCATTCATTCCACCGATCTGCTGGGTTACAAAACGAATGAAAGAGGCCTCATGTTTGAGTACAAACAAAGTCATTAGTGCCTAGAAGAGGATTTCCCTGATGGTGCCCGGAACCGGCGCGGCTGAGTAAAGTGTCATCATGCCCCTAGTATCAATGACTATCGGCACCCTAGCCCTGTCAACTAGCCCCAGCGCTTCGACCGTCTTGCTCAAAAGCCCGTGCGGAAGATCTTACCAAATCACCAGATCCAACTTTGTCTTGTAAAAGCTCTTATGCTGTTTTACAGGGTCGTAGATGGTACGAACACTGCTTCTAGTGGTCTAGTGTTCTATCCGATGCATCTTGAAACCGGCAACTCAATATGTGGAGGATGGGACAGCGGCAAGCTCTAATTAGAAGAGTAGGAAAGCACCGGAATGTCTTTTGGCTTGAATTCTCATGTTTGGTGGACGATTGGTGCGCGTCTAACAGCCAATAGTGTTAGATATAGTGCTCAGTCAAGTTACCGAGTAACTACTAGTCTTGGTCCGAAGCCACGAGGGCAGAAAGCTCTGCCCTACCAGCACACGTGCAAGATTTATCTCCTACAATGTGTTGACAATATTCAAAACAGCGTTCCCTTCTGTCTGACAGCAACCTACTCACTCTGAGTTCAAATCGGAGTTTCGTGAAAATGCTGGGTCACCATGTATTGCCCTTGCTCGTATCCGACAATGGCCGTGTGTCACCGATTCCGACTTGGAACGTAGCCCCACAGTCTCTTTTCTCCAATGCAAGTAATTCTCGTCCTCTATTACCTCTTGCAGAAAGATTGCACTATCACACATCTACCGTCTCGAATCAAAACATGTTGACTAGAGTGTCCTGTTGTAGGATGTCTCGAACCTTTCAATGCCTGGCAAAGTCCAGCCAGCTCAGTGGCATCACGTCCCAGTCTCGAAATGCACATTGATCGGTTGTCTACATGCTGCGGGTATTAGCCCGTGGGATGACCTTGCGCAAGTCTTCACAGGAGACAACATGGAAATGCATAGAACGAACCAAACTTGGGAAGAACCATGGTTATATCAGCAAGAGTTTGCGCTGAATCCAGGCCATGGAAGACATTATCTTCTCGAAATAAACGGCGTTACTTCAAAAGCCGACATATACCTCAATGGAAGGCAGATCGCGAACAAAGATTTTCAGTCCGGTTCCTACGGTGGACATACCTACGATATTACATCGATAGCATCCGATATCAACGCAGTATTGGTCAAAGTCTATCCGACCGACTATAACCATGATTTAGCCCAAGGCTTTAATGATTGGAACCCTGCCCCGCCAGATCACGGCTCGGGTGTTTGGAGAGATGTTTACGTCAAGCAAACAGGACCCGTGACACTGGGGCCTCTCAGCGTTACGACAGAGTTTGAGACGGCCGGTACATCAGCCAATGTAAGGCTCAGAACACTTGCTCATAATCTCGAGAACCGTACAGTGAAGGCTTTCGCTTCAGCTAGTGTTTTCAAGTCTGGGACTGGAACCAGTCCGATAGACAATCACCCGCAGATTGTCATGTCACCAACACACATCGAGCACGAAGACTCAAGAGACTCGAGAAAGCCGGCGACTGATCCGACAAAAAAACTCTTTTCTTCTCCAAGCATTACTTTGGCCCCATTCACATCGAAAGAGATACAACTGCAATTGGATGTACCCTTTGCAGATTCAGATATCTGGTGGCCCAGACAATGGGGGGCTCAGCCACTTTTTGAAGCTCGAGTGAGCGTGTCAGTTGAGAACACCGCTTCTGATTCGCGCAAGAGCACGTTTGGATTCCGCAAAATTGCCTCACAACTAAACAAGCACGACGATAGACTATTTGAGGTGAATGGGTTGCCTTTCCAAGTCCTTGGTGCGGGCTACTCACCTGACATCTTCCTCCGGTGGGACTCTTCGCGCTTCACAAGAATTGCTGAGTACGTGCTTGACATTGGCTTGAACACCATTCGCCTTGAAGGGAAGATGGAGCATCCCGAACTCTACGAAATTTGCGATCGGCTCGGAATCATGGTCTTGCCGGGTTGGGAATGCTGCGACAAATGGGAAGCATGGAGCTATTCCGAGGAGCCAGGATTGCAAGATTCTCGTTGGGTCGATAACGACTATGCCACCGCCAACTCAAGTATGAGGCATGAGGCAGCCATGATGCAGGCTCACCCCAGTGTTCTCGGATTTCTCATCGGAAGCGACTTGTGGCCCGACGATAGAGCCACATCCATCTACTTGGATGCTTTGCATGATTCGAATTGGGATACTCCCATCATCGCGGCCGCTTCGAAATGGGGATACCCAAAGAGTCTTGGTCCCTCGGGTCTCAAGATGGAAGGGCCGTACAGCTGGGTACCGCCCAATTATTGGTATGATGATCGTTTGGGCGCAGCATTTGGATTCGGCTCAGAGTTGGGTTCAGGAGTGGGCACGCCGGAGCTTCCAAGCCTGTCTAACTTTCTCAACCTTTCCGCAGTGGAAGACCTGTGGAAGCGACCTGACAAAGATTTATACCACATGTCACCGGGAGGAACATTCTCGTCAAGGGAGATCTACAACGACGCTCTTTGGAGTAGATATGGCACGCCGAAAGGGCTTTCAGACTATCTTTTAAGCGCTCAGATGATGGATTACGAAGCAACGAGAGCCCAATATGAAGCTTACGTATCCAATTGGTCGGCTAAACGACCTGCTACAGGTATGATATACTGGCTCCTAAATAGTGCCTGGCCGAATCTCCACTGGCACTTGTTCGATTATTATCTACACCCGGCTGGGTCATACTTCGGTGCGAAGACAGGGAGCCGTCTGGAGCATGCAGCATACAATTATGCGGACAAGAGCGTCTCCATAATTAATCGTTCTGTGGACCGGCAAGGGGCCAGGACGCTCGAACTCGACGTCATAAACTTAGATGGTACACGCGTTTGGAACAAGACGGTTCAGCTGGTCACGAAGCCCAACTCCAGCAGTACACTCTTGAAGGTCAAGGAGTTGAAGAAGATCAAAGACATGGTGCTCCTCCGTCTGGTTCTCAAAGACAAAGACGAGAACAAAGTACTGAGTCGGAATGTCTATTGGTTGTCGAATAAATCTGACAAGTTGAAATGGCGCAGATCAGACTGGTGAGTGCATCTCCGTTGACGTCGAATTTGACAGCCTGTCTTGATTGTTGCGAAGGTTGCCCGAGGATGGTATCTTGGCTTTTGCTGTGGATGCGATATGGGTCTCTATGCAACTGTCTGATATTGACTCATTGCTTTACCTTGGTTGCTAGAGATCTTTGTGGTCTGCTAGCTGATCTGCCTCAGCAAACTTCAACTGACCTTCTGCATTTTAGGTACTATACGCCGGTCCGAAAATACGCCGACTACACATCCTTGAATCAAATTCTACACGCTAATGTATCCATCTCAGCTACGATGGACAAAGGCAACAGACGCAGTGTCACAGTGACTCTTGACAACCGCTCAGCCTTCCCCGCAGTCTTCATCCGTCTGAATCTGGTCCACCAGAACAGGAACGCGACACCAGGGAAGTACAAATGGGCACATGTGAGCCCCGTGAAATGGTCAGATAACTATATTACACTCTGGCCTCATGAAAAGATGGTTCTGCATGTGGATGTGGAGGAGGGCGCAGAGAATCCAGATATGCTGCTCGTTCACGCGAAAAACATCCCTGAGACTGAACTGCCGATCATATAGAGGCCAGCTGGTTTTTTCCAGGCTCACCTCACCTGAGAGCACTTACCCAAAGAGATGATTCTGTAGGCTCTTTACGAAATTTCATGCATGGATCAACCTCCGTGAAAGTGAAGGCCATTCTCTAGGATATTTGTACATGATGATTGCGAGTGTAGCAAACGCTCGTATTCAGCATCAGATGCCTTTACCTAGGCTCGGTAATTGCAGGCTGACTCTTGTTTCATGACGGGGCTATCTGTCGACTTCGATGATTTTTGATAGGCTGATCCAGCTCCTCCGACCCAATTCTGCTGTTGTGTCACCATTCAGCTCCTTGACCCGAGCTCAGGCGTCAAATGGGGCTGAGTTGGAGCCTGAACGTGCTGTTTCACAGAATTCTGGCCCCCACTCCAGGCCTCACTTCTTGATCTTACTGAGGGTTTATCTCAATTGCTTTTGTACATTTACCTTATATCGTTCCTTCTTTTCTTTGAACTACCATAATTGTTTTCAAGCCCCTTCTTCTATCACAAGACTAGTATATGGTGTTCCTGGCACTGGTACCCGATATATTGGAACCATGTCCACACCCTCCGACGTCAATGTTCCATTATTCGACTCTGAGTCTACCCTGTCTCGCGACTCCCTCGATGTGGGCAGAGATAGCGTTTGCTTTTTACCACCCCCGGGAAGTCCAGCTTCAGCTGCTTCTCAGCCAGCTGTAAATAACGCACACAGTGGTTCCCCAACTTACCACCCGGCACCGAATGCTGTTCACCCTGGGCAAGCGACCAATCCGATAATTTCAATCGCCAATGCGTCCGGTGGAACAAAGGCAAAGGCTGCAATTTCTTGGTGGTGGTGGTGGGAAATTGGCGGAGCGCTTCTAAGCATAATCTGCGTGGGCCTCGTCCTGGTAGTCCTCTTCGAGGCCAATAATATTGCTCTGGCGGCTTGGCCATTATGGATTCAACCCAACTCCTTGATCGCAGTGTTCACCACTGTCGGGAAATCTGCAATGATGGTTCCGATTGCATCTTGCATAAGCCAACTGAAGTGGAGGCATTTCGAGCTTCGCGCGAACCGACTGAGCCATTTGCAGGTTCTTGACGAGGCCAGCAGAGGCCCGTGGGGCTCGCTGATGCTTCTTTTCGACTTTCGTATGAGCGCACGCATCGCCCAGGCTCTGGCTGTTATATCCCTGTTGTCACTTGGGTTTGATCCCAGTGCCCAGCAAATTCTAGACTTCCCAACAAGAGAAATCAGGCTCACCAATACGTCCGCGTCTATCGGAGTCGCGAGCTCATATACCTCCAAGGCGTTTCTTGAAGATACAGATGGGTCCACAGGACGTAAGTTTGGTCCCGCCCGGAATTGCAAATGAATAGAAGGGATCTATTCCTGGTTGCATAGAAAAACAAGAGACTGGCCAAGGAAATTCGTTTATGAACAGGGTTTGATTTGGCCATCGAATGGAGCCAAGATCTCTTCAAACTGCAATCCTCAATCATTGATGGCATTTCTGGATCAGTCTTCCAACCAGCATATTCATGTCCCGGGGAACACTGCTCTTGGCCGAATTTCACCACCCTTGGCGTATGCGGCGACTTCCTGAACTTAACCGACAGAGTCACAGTCGACTGTGTTGGAAGATTTGACGACCGACAGAATTGTTCCTACCAATTTCCGATTGATGTTCCTATCAATTCCTACTACTCGGCGCCATTCGTTCTGAATGTCTCTTACGCCGAGCAGGTTACTCGCACGAGTAAACCAACTTCAATCTTCGCTTCGCGTGGAGACATTGGTGTAACTACAGGATCGGACAGTACCCGCGTTGAGGCCGCAGTACTATTCACAATAAAGGTGATCAACGATTCAAGGGTGAGCCTCACGGATGCGCCCCAAACTGAAGCGTATTACAGTACGTGGTACTGGTGTGAGCAAACCTACTTCAACGTTACTGCGGATCCAGGAAGAATCAACGATGCAGACTTCACTTCTGAGATGCTTGCCAAACCTGCTGAAGGAAGTTTAGATGAGGCTCGACAACTGCCGTTGATAGCGAACTCAACCGGCCATACATTCAGCATCTCTGCCACTACCAACAATGAGCTGTACCCATATCTGTACAAGCTGCTCACACGAGACATTGTGGACTCATATCCACATGCAGGATCAAATCTTGATAACGACTCTCTCGACTTGTCAACATTTCTTTACACGACAGATATCAAGAACCTCACTGAGAACCTAGCAAGAACCCTTACGAATCAAGTAAGAAGCATGGCCCCTGGCGACAATAACAATGCTACAACATTCGCCGGAGATGTGTTCGTCAAGGAGGTCTATATTCGAGTTACATGGCCTTGGCTCATCATCCCTCTTGTCGAGACTTTGGCCACGTCAGTGCTCCTAGTCCATTGCATAGTTCTCTCGAAACACCATCGTCTCCTGAAGATGTCCCTTATCGCGCTTCTGGTCCACGGGCTAGACGGTTGGAGTGCGGATGACATCAAGGTTCCGGATTCTGAGGATGCGGAGAAGCTGGAAGCGATGTCGGAAGGCATGAGGGCGAGACTTATGGAGAATGGTGATGGACGACTCCGATTTTTCAAAGCAAAGGAAAATCCTTAAGACATGTGCTCCGCTATGAAATATGATGCTCGGCCAAACGGATTCGTATGTAAGCGTACAGGCAGGTTCTTGGAATAAAAAGCTCCCTTCAATGGAATACCCAGCGGCGTCATGTCTATCCACTCAAATGTATAAGTTAATGTGGCAAAACACGTGTAGATGCCTCATGTAACGCTGGGCAGATGAGTGCGCTACTGGTTAGGTTGCCATCGGGGCAAGGTTCCGAAGTTCGCGCTACTGTCTAGGGGCAACCGTTGAAAAGCGCGGCCAGTACGGCGAGCTTCTGCGCTTGATACCAGAGATCGATGGAACGCAGAATAATTAGCGCCAACAGGATTGTCGGTTCGCATCTAGATTCTCAGCTTCACAAGTTCCCCTGAGCCCCTCTTGTAGGGTATTTTCTCTTTTCCTCGGTCCGGCATCGTGGCCTTTGTGTACTGAAGTTCCGGGCTAAGCACTCGAACCTATATGTCGGCACTTCGTGGACACGGATGCTTAATCCCCAGTTGAAATACGAATTCCAAGAAAATTAGTGTTAAGTTGAGAAAAAGAATCACCATTATATGCAGGGAAACCAGTCGGCGGCGGGGCGAACACAACCGGAGATCGGGCGGAGATATTCCTAGATTGGTGCCAGACGCGAATAAATTGCAACTCGTGCACTCAGTCCCACGTGGAGTACGTGAGTTTCTACCGCATGCAGGGAGCGCCGCATTGACTTTCATAATCTTAAAAGGGAGGCACGAGCTCGTCACCACCTTTTGATATGGGCGTCCTGAGTCACCCCTGACCCGGCATGGGCAGGTCAAGGAAGACCCCTTCACGGAAGATTGAGGGATGAACGCCTCTCCCGTACCGCTGCAGCCGATCTCACAGATCTTTCTCTACACCCGCTGGGCCTCCTTAATCCGGAATAAACATCCACTAGATCTGAGCCCTAATAATGGCCAAAATGGATGAATCGGCTTGGCCTACCAGAGTCATATTGAAGGTGGTATTGAACTTGACATGACGAAGCGTCGAGGCTGATAAAGCTGCCGTGCCAGGGGCCAGCCACATCCTTCTAAATGTCTCCTAGAGTTGGCAACGCTGCTCTTCACATTTCATCCTCCCAACTGGGTGCCAAGTAATCCGTGTCTTGTAAGTACTCGGTTACCGCACTGATGACTGACGAATGCTGACTGTTTCATTTGTAGCTGCAGTCCTACCTTTTCACGTGGCAGTCCCGTTCAGAGGTAACCAGCATGGTTCCTTTCAGGTATTGGCTCGCTGTCACATTGGCCGAGTCTGTCCAGGCACGGCTTCTTGGCTCCTCCTTCGGTATCCCAGGTCTGAACTCGACCTTCGACTACGTTGTCGTTGGTGGAGGCACCGCAGGTCTCGCGATTGCGACCAGACTGGTCGAGCAAAATGCAGGAAGCGTGGCCGTGGTAGAAGCGGGAACATTCTATGAGCTGTCGAATGGAAATGCGTCACAAGTTCCAGGACCCGGCGTCAACTACGCCGGCAAGAGCGCGTCAGACTGGCAGCCACTGATTGATTGGGGCTACATGACAACACCTCAAGCAGTGAGTATCACACAGCCTTGATAGTCCTTTCGAAACCACATTGACCATGTTCAGGGCGCAAACAATTCGTCCTTACACTACGCGCGAGGCAAGGCGCTCGGCGGCAGCTCGGCGAGGAATGCGATGATTTACCAACGTGGAACGACAGCATCTTACCAGCAGTGGGCAGACAAGGTTGGAGACCAGAGCTACACTTTCGAGAACCTACTGCCGTACTTCGAAAAGAGTATCAACTTCAGCGCGCCCGATATGAGTGTCCGATTTGCAAACTCGACACCTCAGTACGACGAGACCGTACTAGGTGACGGCACGGGTCCCCTGTCCGTGGCGTTTCCCAACTCGCCGTCTGCGTACGGGACATTCGCGGCCGAAGGCATGAAGCAGATCAACCTTTCGGCCATCGACGGATTCCAGAGTGGAAGTTTGCTTGGTTCTTCATATAGCATGTTCACCATCGACGGTGGCACAATGCTCAGGTCGTCCTCAGAGACTGCCTACATGCGACAGGCGTTGCAGCACGATGCTTTCCAAGTTTACCACTTGACTATGGCCAAGAAGATCCTGTTCGACGACAGCAAGAAAGCTACGGGTGTTTTGGTCGACACCCAAGGATTCCGATACACTCTGTCAGCGCGGAAAGAAGTCATCGTATCCGCGGGTGCCTTTGCATCTCCTCAGATTCTGATGGCATCCGGCATTGGTCCGGCTGATACGCTGTCTTCGTTAGGCATCCAGGTCATCGCCGACAGGCCAGGTGTCGGCCAAGGAATGGAAGATCATGTTTGGGTGACACTCGCGTACCCTATTAATGCTCAGACCAGCTCTTCTCTACGCTACCCTTCGTTTCTGTTCGGTCAGCAAGCCTTGTTCAACAACTACCCAGCCACCGGGATCTACTCGAGCCCCAACTGCGATGTCATAGGCTGGGAGAAAGTTCCGCAGGACCTGAGAGCCAGCTGGAGCAACGCAACCAGTGGCACCCTCAATGCTTACCCTGAGGACTGGCCGGAGCTTGAATACATGACGGTCAATTCATACGTCAACGAGCAAGAGATCTACAAGCTCATGGACCCATTCGACGGCACGAACTACGCCTCCATAGGAGTCATCCTGGCATCGCCTATATCGCGGGGCAGTGTAACCATCACCTCCGCGGACACCAGTGTCCACCCATCCATCGACCCCGGGTGGCTGACCAATCAGGCCGATATGGATTTGATGGTAGCCGGTGTCAAGCGGGCCCGAGAGTTCTGGAGCACGCCGGCCTTGCAGGGCCTCGTCATTGGCGAGGAGAAATTCCCCGGCTCTGAGGTGTCCACCGACGCGGAGATCGAGAGCTTCATCCGCGGCGCGTTCAACACCATTTGGCACGCCGCCTGCACGTGTGCTATGGGCAAGGCTGACGACCCTAAGGCCGTCTTGGATTCGGAGGCAAGGGTGATTGGGGTACAGGGACTTCGAGTTGTGGATGCGTCGTCATTCCCACTGTTACCACCTGGGCACCCTCAGTCAACTGTCTGTAAGTCTATGCTCTCCACACTGCCTTCTCTGTCCCTGTCCCTGTTCACTGCTGACATCGTTCCATCTAGACGCCCTCGCTGAAAAGATAGCCTGTAATATCTCTGGAGCCTGTTGAAGTCATCTATAAATCAGCATGGCGATTGTACGCACCTGAATATCTCATAGAATAATGTAGAATACTCATGTGAACACCAAGAGCTCACCTCGCCACCACTGGCCCTAATCAGAAACACATATTCGATTTCAAACGGAGATTTTCCGTGCTGCCACTAGGCGTTGGCCAGGAAATGAGCCCGACTAGGTTCGACTCGATTTTCCCCCAGAAGCTCCAAGAAAGTTGTCCCACAGGGGAATTCCATCCCAGAGGAAAATGCCCAAGGGCAGGTTGTTCTAAGGGAGATTGCCTCAGAGGGAGCGCAAACTCGTGTCTTTTCGATAGCACAATAATGAAATAGGGCCGTTGAAAATTGCTGTTCGTAGTTTCAGTGAGCTTCCGAGTAATTTAGATGGTGCGTCCGGTGCAAACTACTGAGTGTGCTTCATATAATTACCGACAGCAGTCGGCGCTCGGTCAGAGGGAACAAGGTGGCTCCTGTTAGATACATGCGAAGTCGTTAGACAAGCTTCATATTCACTCCGACACGAGAGTCAAATATATACAGCGGAAAGGCAGTGTCAATATCGCTTGCCGGTGTTGCATAAATCATCCCTCGCCGCTATCCGTGCTGGACCTTGGACGTGACAAATCAACACGAGATGCCCGCTGGCACGTTCTGGCAGTTGGTCGCCTTCTTCCCTCCTGTCACATTGACATCTGTCCACGACCAGTCCGAGCAGCTACCTTCACCGCACTCAATGTACACATTGACTGCGTCCTTGTAGACCGTTCCGGTGACGTTCTGCAA
This sequence comes from Diaporthe sp. HANT25, assembly GCA_013435955.1. Classification (NCBI taxonomy): domain Eukaryota; kingdom Fungi; phylum Ascomycota; class Sordariomycetes; order Diaporthales; family Diaporthaceae; genus Diaporthe; species Diaporthe sp. HANT25. The sequence goes on along the minus strand of JACBFG010000006.1, from coordinate 1,482,328 downwards.
CACGAAGTTCTTGATCGACACGCCATTTGTGGGCTGGCCCTTGACACCGTTGTATGACTGTGACACGATAATACCGTAATCGGCGTTGTCTGCCGTGCTTTCGATTTGAATGTTACGGTACGTAATGTCTGATACGCTGCCGGTCTCGTTGGCGATGGTTTTCTGCAACACCAATTAGTTACATCGTCAAGGCTTGGTGAATGGTCGACATACAATTCTGACGGATTGCTGAGAGTCCTTGAATAGGACGTTTTCAAATGTAATGTTGTTCACTACGTTGTTGGTGCGCTAGTACTTGTTAGTCAATAATCTGCTACGGGTCCCAAAGTGATGCAATGTAGACGAGAGATCGTGAAAGAGAAGAGTAATGCTTACACCTCCTACCGAACCAATAGAGCCCCCGTGGCCGCCGCTGCAGAGCGCGTCTTTGAACAAGACGTTCTGGCCCGAGTTCACCGCGACACAGTCATCCTGGTTCCACACCTTCGCGTTCTGGATGATCACCCCGTCGGCATTATTGATATCAAAGGCGTCCGTGTTGTGACCCAGCGTGCGCCCATCGGCGTTGAGCTCGTCGCCGGCGGTATTATTGCAGATAACGTCCTTCACCAGAAGCTGGTTAACGTAATTGATGCTGAAGAAGTTCTTGGGCGCGTTCTGAATGTTAATGCTGTCTAACACTGAATTGTTAAGATTATTCGCCTTGAAGAACTTGGGCTTCGTCACGCCGCCGCCGCCACCTAGGCCGTCCCACCAGAGGGCTCCCTGCCCGTCGAGAACGTGGCCGGGTGCGCCCTTGATTGTGATGTTGTTTCCGGAGATTGAGAAGAGCGATCCTTCCCATTCTGCATAGGCCCAAGTAGTGCGGCCCTGGAAGGTGACCTGGGCTAGCTGTTAGTGTCTGGAAAGCTTGCATATGCTGTAGAGGAAGTACATACAGTCGTGCCATCGTTGAGTTTCTCGAGGTTCAGAGTCACCCCTCCAGGAATCTCAAGGCTGTCAAGAACAATGTTCGAGCACGAGTTCTTGGTCTGGCTGATCTGAAGATATCCGTCCGAACCACTGAATGTGCAGTCGAAGGTGGTATTATCAGCAGCCAAGGCGCCTGAGGCGAGCCCCAGCAGTGTGGCTGCGGCGATGGTGGTGGCTCTTGGCATCTTGGCAGTCTGTGGAACTCGATCTCGCGGTCGGGTAAACAAGATCAACTACAGACTGAAATCCTGATGGAGCCAAGAAGGCAGGAGAGGACCTCTTTAAAGGCCCCACACTTCTCAGAGACTCTCGACTCGGGCATGCAAATTTGTCTGACTTGGACCCTGGAAGGCTCAGACGGTCGTAAAGGGGCATGCTGCGTCGCGGTGGGGAGGCAACCCCTACCAAATTTCGTTATCCCGGATTCGTGGAATTTCTGTCGACATTTCGGAAGCAGCTCCGGTGAACAAGCTTTTCCGACCAAAGGCGAAGGCGGGCCGCTGATCACAACGCCAGGAACGCCTGACCCCCATCTCATGATATTATGGACGCGGACACGCTGGAGCCGGTCGTCTCATCGAGGACCGAGCCGCCTGACACTGCATCAATTATTGGGCACCTGCAGATGCGGCTGCAATAGAGACCTTCGACTTGGGAAGAAGTCGTGATGATCGGTTGATAATGTTGAGGCGATAAGCCCGTGTCCTGTCTCCCAAGCGACGAGATTTGGCCCCAAGTGGGCATATCGACCTAGATGCAGGGGCTGACAAATTATGTATGAGATCTCAACACAAGTTGTGGAGATACACGCACTTAGTCGCAATGGCTGTTAATAGGGTAGCTTTTCTATAATTGGGTCTACTATCTATCTTAATGATTCTTACTTAAGATTCTGCCTAATTGACCCACCCAGCCATGGCCATACCAGAATCGCCCTTGCTCTGGCAGAATGAAATGCGGTCGATTTGGACAGTGAATACCATTGGGTCCCCTGGCTGCACTCACTTTACACACATTCACTTGGTATGCTCCAATTCGGCCAATCCTTGTGCTAGGACACTCAAGGGACTACTTACTTTGAGCCTGCAGCCCCAGTGCTCACTATCCTCTTTTTTGGACCTGGTAAGGGCAAGTATATCATTATAAAGAGCTAAACATGAGTGAGAACGAGTCCAATACAGAGCCTGAGGTGACCCAGGGTTGACTCTAACTCAATACTACAGTCTGTTGATTTGGACCAGAAAGTATGTCTACAAATGTGCCTGTCATGAAATGAAAGCCTGCACATTGACTTTTCTGTTTCCCTCGTTGCCACTTCCTCAGGTTGAAAGAACGGTGAGAGGCAATGAGTCAATTGGCCTATTTGAAAATGAGTGATTACTGGGTAGAAGATATTGATACCCTGTTGGATCAAATCCCTCAGTGTCAGATTTTAACCTGACTTTTCTCCTTTGCTCCTACCATTGGTTTGATACGACACTTGCGCCACCATCCTCCCTGAATTGAGGCCTGGTTTCGTCTTGAATTCCTCTAGCCCTTGTTTGTGTTGCTCGACCAGATAGGAGTGCCCTTATAAAGCACAACATTGCCATCGTTCTGCACAGCGACAATGCAGGTACTGTCGCCCGTGGGGCTGGCAGTGTCAGTATGCCAGATAGCCTTGCCATCCTTGGTACTGCAAACAACCGCATCAGCAATAATGATCATGAATCAAAGGACAATATGACAGGGAAAAACAGCGGGAAGATTGAGACGAGGCATTCCAAACATACTACATGCAAAGGTTACCATCTTCCTGCATTTTCAGGCCCTTCACGTCCTGACGCTGGTCCGCGGTGTTCTGGAACCGACACTGGCCTCCCCAATACACGGCGATCTTTCCATCTCCCTGCATCTTGAACTCAACAGAGCCGTCGCTGCTGAAGAGGCTCTGGCCAACGTTGAGCCACTCAGAGTTGCCGAGAGTATTGTGGGAAGACATGTTGTATGATATAGGGGGTTCGAGAATGAAGTTGAAGTTGCTTCAGGTTTAGTAATGGTTGGTGAACTGCTCAGAATGCTCTGGATTTCTTGTGTTGAGGAGTGGGAGAAACGAAGGCTGATTCCGAGGGAAGCGGAGGTCTTTATATACTTCGACCGATGTTCTCATCCCACTTCCTCTATCATCTTCTTCTCACTCCTCCTGCTTCTCTGACTTCACCCTCTACCTGTCGAGCCTGTATCTGCCCGACTTAGTCCGTCTAGCATCGTACAATAACGTAACATGAAAGCCACTTTCTAGATCTGCATCAACGACATGTCGTTTCGGTGTTTCCAGGGCGGGGCCTCCTGCCTCATCATCCTGCTCAGAATCGAGATGTTGCTGTTGTGAGACGCACAGAAAGGACTCGGCGTGCCCAGTCGGGCAACTCTGTCTGCAGCGAAAACAAAACTATGGCAACATCGGTGTAAATCTCCGCACTTTTGCATGGAATTATGTTGTCGACACATCATGGTCAAGACAAACGAGCGTCAAGGCGGTCCAGAAAATTCGGAGAGTCCGGCTCGGGCTCAGGCCCAGCTCGCTGCAAGTCAGCCACTCAGTAGTACTGCAGTTGCATCTTCGAAAATGAGTTCCTGATCCGCTTGAGCTGCAGAGGTGGCCGATGATCCAATTCCTGGTTACAAAACATGCTGAGTATTGGATGCTACCAGCAACATGTGAACTCATACGATTTGCGCCTTGACCGCGCCGTGAATCCCGCGTCTCATTCCGTGATATACAAGCAGGAACCACACGACTTCAATTAATATCACAAGTCTGAATCGTCTGCATGAAGTCCAAGTCCCACAGAGGACCTTCAAAAATGATTGGATGCCGAGAATACCGATCTCATACTCTTAGTGTCCTACTTCAACTGTCCTATCGGCTTCGTTTGCGACTCTCGAGGTGCTTCAGTCAGGCTAGTGTGTGCTTTCAGCCCGCCACAGGCTCCTGCAAGTCTAAGCCATGGTCCAGGGATCGGGAGGAATGCCGAGGATCTTGCTTCGGAACATTTGAACTTGGTGTCACCCTACAATGCAGAAATATTTACCTGTCACACAATCCCCAATTGGCCGTTTGTAGCGAAGTACTGATAGTAAGTAATGGGTCTGGGTTTTGTGAATGTGATGGGCTCTTCCGTCTCTGCGGCGCAATCATCATTGCTGTGCCACAGCCGTCATCTCATCTCTTTTCGAACCAAGCTTGTAGAGACCGAAGTCAATCGAGGATACTGGCTGCAGATTACAGGCCCAGCTAAATCAAAGGTTTTCCAGACCCTTTTTCTGCTTGTTCCCTCAAGCCCAGTGCTCGCGCTTGGCCTAATAGCAATTTCCCATTGGAACCCGGGGTGTTCATGCTTTAGCCTTGCAAATTCGCAAACTACATCCTGTGGGCTTAGAGCTTGTGTTTCCGACCTTCATATTTGTTATGTCTCAGGTGAGTGATTCTAGTCACGTTGCGGCGAAACCACTCCTGGAGCCTTGCGTCCGTGATAATGTGGGCAGAACGTTTACCCAGGCACTCTCTATGGTGCAGATTTACCTTTGCGTCCCACCCGACGGGTAGAAGCCATTGTACATGTACAGACAAGCCATATTTGATACACGTTGCCGTTGCGGATGACTTGCTGTGATCCGTCAAATGCCAGGCCCAAATCAAGGAATTGTGGTGCTCACCCGCTACTTGATATAGACACATGCTGCTTTGTTGAGTGCACAGGTGCCCTTTCATCGTATACTTGGGGGGGATCATGGTCTTGGAATGCAATCATGCGACCAGTCAAGAGGTGGCATTCGTTTGCTCGGCGGTTGATCTGTCCACATATAGTAGTAAGCGCTGCATGATCAACACCATCACAATGTACTCAGAAAACAATAGCATGACCCAGTATTCACAAGGCACTGTCATCGACATCAACTGCCGTTCCAATTATAGAATGTGCCCGACGTTTTTAATATCGACAGATCTATAATGTTTCTGGTGGCACCCTAGGTGTGCTGGGCAGGGCCGTCTGATATTATATCCGTGCTTTCGCCGAGCAAATGCAAGGAAGACAAGCCTTCTGACCTATAGTGTTTCGAAGAAGCCGTTGGGTTTATCTTTTCCAGAACCCAACTTATAAGCAATTAAACATCAGCGCGAGTTTCATCCCATCTATGCTGTCAAGCGGCGCACCCGAGGTGCCAATGTGGATTGGCTTTGCAGATTGCCTTTTGCCTTGATGGTCCCGAGAAACCGTTGGCACTCTAATATCTCTGGACGATCTGGTCGACAGACGACGGGAATCGTGCATTCTTCTCTCAGTGCGCTAATCATCTGCGTACCTTTTACCACTTCTCATTGCATCATAGGACAAATCGAGACAACAATGGCACCTCGACCTTTCCGCTTGGTCGTCGGAGTTCCGCGCGATGACACGATCGAGCTCTTGACACCAACAAGCACACAACCACAGACCGTCGCGCCCATGACGGCGCGATACCAGCCTGACCGGGTCCAGGGCGATGCGCTACCCCCAGAGTGTCATGCCTACCATGGCAGGTCCGACGTCGAGATACTCATGTCCCGCAAGCTCCAGAGGAGTCGCCAGTCGAGCACATCACAAGAAGGGATCTGGGATTGCCTGTCTGACTTCTGGGAGAGCTGGTGCTTCTTCGACCGGTTCTGCGATAGATGCTGCGACCGCTGCTGTGACAGATGTTGCGATAGATGTTGCGACAGGTGCTGCGATCGATGTTGTGACCGGTGCTGCGATCGGTGCTGCGATCGGTGCTGCGACCGGTGTTGTGACAGATGCTGCGATAGATGGGCGACGTGAGTTCACCATATATCCAGAATTTCTGCCTGTGTCATTGCTGACCACTGTCTTTCAGAGTATGCATCGAAGTATGTGGGAGGAGGACATCATCTGCGTAATAGCATAGCGTTTGTCTGGCTCTGTTAGCTTCGCATTTTTCTTACATGGCATGGCGTATGGGCTGTAGTCGCTTATAGCACTAGAGACATTTCGTAACGGGATCATTGGATGATTGCTATTGTTGAGGAAGACGATGTCCAGATGTAATTGATATCTGATCAGAGAGGGCTGACCACTTGGCTTGAACATCAGCAATAGCAGTCGGGCCTGACGCTCATCCCACAATCACGTCTCTGCCGATTCATGGGCTCATAGGAACATTCATGCACAGCTTTCCTCTGACTAAGGGCTCCCTGTTTTCTGTCTTGGAAAAACGAGATGTCAGATAGCATATGTGTTGTGCTGGGGCTGGTGGTTGGAATGACACAAATGATCACCAACACGAGCTCAGGTAGCAAGCGACGGGCCTGTGGGACTAAGCGGGTCAAGCGGTTTCTCTGCTGAGTCAATCGGGCTGGCGGGAGGTGGATCTCAGGCGTGGGCCCGCTCTGTACCTGGGAAAAGTCTTATCGGCCTAGGCGCATGCTTATCAATCCAAAGTTGGCGGGGCGACTTTGGAATTTTTGGAGGGGACGGCAGCGCATCTGCCGCCACTCGTCTGCTTTGCCTCTCTGCCGACAAGCAGACATTCGACAAGACATTACAACTCTTTTCACCAAGCAACCATATTATCACGACCCAAGTCACCATGGACGTGGATATGGAAGGTGCCGTGTCCATTGCGCCCCCCGCGGGGACTGCAATGAACGGCGCAACCATCCTCTGCTGCAACTGCGGCGCCCCCATCGACGGAACAACGGCCGCCGGCGCCCTCTGCTACGACTGTGTCAAGCTGACCAACGACATATCACAAGGCATCCAGAGGGAGGCCGTCCTCAACTTCTGCAGAGACTGCGACCGCTGGCTCCTGCCCCCAAACAGTTGGCTCGTCGCCGCCCCAGAATCGAGAGAACTGCTCGCCCTGTGTCTGAAGAAGCTGCGAGGCCTCGGAAAGACTCGAATCATCGACGCCAGCTTCATCTGGACCGAGCCACACTCGAGGAGGATAAAAGTCAAGCTCACAGTACAAGATTCTGTCTCAGATGGCGTGCTCCTGCAGCAGAGTTTCGAGATCGTCTATATTGTCGCCTACCAGCAGTGCCCCGACTGCGCAAAGTCATACACCGCCAACGTGTGGAGGGCGTGCGTGCAGGTGCGGCAAAAGGTCCTCCACAAGAGGACGTTCCTGTTCCTGGAGCAGCTTATCCTGAAGCATGGCGCGCACCGGGAGACCATCAACATCAAGGAGGTCCACGCTGGTATCGACTTCTTCTTCTCCCAGCGAAATCAAGCAGAGAAATTTGTCGACTTCCTCAAGTCGGTGGTACCAATAAACGTCACCAAGAGTCAAGAGCTCATCTCCGAAGATATTCACACCTCAAAAAAGAGCTACAAATTCGCCTTCTCCATCGAGTTGGTGCCAATTTGTAAAGATGACCTCGTCGCGCTCCCCATCCCCATGGCAAAGCAGCTCGGCAACATCTCTCCGCTAGTCCTTTGCCACAAGATTGGTACCTCCGTCAACTTCCTCGACCCAAACACCCTTCAAACAGCCGAACTGCGACCCGATATCTACTGGCGTGTGCCATTCTTCTCCCTCTCCGACCAACCTCAACTAGTCGAGTTCATGGTATTAAACATCGAGCCGACGGGTCCCCAGAAGGGCAAGTGGCTTGTCGCGGACGTCGAGGTGACGAGGGTGGACAACATGGAGACGACCTACAACGTGCGGACGCACCTGGGCAACTTCCTCAACCCGGGCGACTCGGTCATGGGCTACATGCTCACGGGCACCAACTTCAACAACCCCCAGTTCGAGGCGATCGAGAACTCGCACACCTACGGCTCGAGGATACCGGACGTCATGCTGGTCAAGAAGCACTTCCCGCGCAAGCGCAAGCACCGCAACAGGAAGTGGCGCCTCAAGCGCATGGACAAGGACGAGGGCGAGCTGCTGCCCAAGAAGGCCGACCAGGAGCGCCTCGACAACGAGTACGAGGCCTTCCTGCGCGACGTCGAGGAGGACGAGGAGCTCCGCGCCGCGCTGGCGCTGTACAAGAACACCAACAAGAACAAGAAGCCGAAGCAGGAGGGTGAGATGGAGGTCGACGGCCAGAGCGTCGCGGAAACGGAGGCCACTGGCGATAGTGAGGATGATGATGTGCCGAGGGTGAATATGGATGAGTTGTTGGATGAGTTTGAGGAAATGACGATGGAGGATCAACAGTAGAGATGCATCCGAGCTCCATTTCAAGGCTATTCTAGCATAGTGGACTTTCTATGGCTCAAGACTGCGTCAATTGGCGCATTAGATGAATATGATACATGACCGCCTAAACGGCTATCTGAACTTTGAACATGAGCTGTCGCATTGCTTTCCTACCGATTCACCGCTATGCAGACTGTACAAACTTGAACCATGCAACCCTCGATGTCGTGATGTTTTCCAAACCACCATCCTCAGTCTACAACCGGCCTGCCCGCAAGAACCACTCAGGCGGCCCCAGCTTCATCAGGTACATGCGTAAAATGGCCGCATGCTATCGGAGCATATCCACAGAAACCAGTGAAAGCTACCATGTCAAGTGTCCACATGCTTACTCGACACTGTATGAGGTCAGGATGAGCCTGACCGGCCCTGCCCTACCTCGCGGCTGAGACGAGGGTCCAGGATTCGACCACATATCCAGGCCCTCGCTGCAAGCAATGGTCATGAAGGCGGAACAGTGTCGTCGCTCCTATCGTGCCTGGAGAACGACACAGGGTGTGCCGCTGGGAGGCAGGCCCGGGGAGCTCCCTGCAGCACTTGCCGGATCAGCTCCACTGGATACACCGCGCATCGGCGCAAAGTCTATCTCCCCAAGAAGAGCGCCCGTGAAAGCGTACACGAGACAGCCCTGCGGTGTGGTGCGCCGTGATTCCAGGTCTCAGCCTCTCTCTGATGGCGACAGACTCAAATGAGTATCCCCATGCTGGGCCAGCAGATTTAGAAAACCTTGCTGAGCGCCTTGCTCGCCTTCTGCGGCTCAGCTGATGCAGTCGCCTTCTTCTGCGCCAACGAGTTCTGCTTGAACTTCCTAGGTTTCTCGGAACCAGTCCCCTCAGCCGTGGCCGTGGCCGCAGGCGCAACCGCATCCGCTCCCCCGTCATGCGTGCCCTCCTTCTGAGCCTTCTTGCTCTGTATGCCGTCCAGCATCTTCGCCCTCTCGACCCTCTCCACAAACTCCTTGTTGCCCTTCTTCTCCCTCTGCAGCTCCGCCATCATGCGGCTGCTCCTCTCGGCGCTCTCGGCCGCGATCTGCTCCGTCAGGTGGTGCCACTTGAACCCGTTCAGGTACTTGAGCGTCCATATATCGTCCCTGTAGTAGGATCCTTTCTTGCCGCCGATCGTCTGCGCGTTCAGCATCGCGCACACGTCCTTGGCGTCCTTCTTGTTCACAAACTCCACCCAGCCCTCGGTGTACATCTTCTTCTTGTTGCCCCCGTTGCGCACCCGCCGCTGGTGTGCCATCGGGTCCTCCGGGGCCAGGAAGATGCGGTTGATCGTGCCGTAGTTTGACAGGAGCGAGCGCAGCTTGTGGGGTTTCATGAACGGCGGGATGCGCGAGATATATACGACGCCGGACTTTTTGATAGCAGCTTCCGTGGCCACGGGGTTCTTCTTCAGTAATGATTTCACTTGGAGGATGTCGTCAGGTTGTGCGTCGCTGTCGTCTGTCTTCGGCCGTTTGTCTCCTCGGTTCTTCTCGCTGGATTCTAGCTTTTGTGGCTTTTGTGGCTTGGTGCTCTCTTCTTTCTCCGCTTCATTATCTCCGCCCTCGCCGTCTGAACCCTCGTCGCTGGACTCTCCGTTGTCCAGATCGCTGTCATCTTCTACCTTCCGCCTCTTTGCCGTGCGTCCACCCTTTTGCAGCTCATCTTCTGAATTGTCCTGGACGGCATCATCGTCGCTGTCCTCGGCATCGAGGAACTGGTTCCGTTTCTCGGGCGCCATGATACGATTCTCAGGCAAGTGATTGTCGCAAGCGGGCTGGATTGAATGAATCAGGTGCGGTATGGGCGGTAGATATGGATTGTGCTGGGCTGATTCGTCCTGTCAAAGGAATTGGAAATCTTCTGGCGGCTTTCGAGGATGCCGCTTCGAAATTTCAGTGGGTCTCATGCAGCTGCTGACCAGAAATTCCAAGTTTCCGACGGTAGCACCCCACTAATCCTTATCTTATCACAAGATGGCCGAGATCGGCTCCGTGGGGCGACCCCAAGGGACAGCGTCATCCAGGGCACACGATGGAGGGGTCAGGCAAGTAGTGTAGTGGGTAACAAGCAATAGAAGGTCCAAGCAACCGACACGAGGACGTAGAGAAGCTATTTGTATTTGATTCTGCCAGTACCCTTGGCACGCATCCCACTCCTTCTCTCGTCTTTGTCCCGTCTCATCATTGAACAATTCCTCCCATACTCAAAATGTCTGTCGAAGTCATCAACACAATCTCCCCCAACACAAACGAGGCTATCATTACTCGCAATGGACCCTCGGCTGCAGAGATAGAGAGTCTGCCCAAGACTTCCGCCGAGGCTTTCAAGACCTGGAGCAAGACGACTCTGGCAGAGAGGCAGGACATCATCAAGAAGGCGCTCAAAGTGCTTGCCGACAACACAGATGAGCTGGCCCTTGAGCTGACTACCCAGATGGGTAGGCCTATTGCCTACGGAGCAAAGGAGGTGTCCACAGCCATCAGCCGGTCCGAGTATCTCGTCAAGATAAGTGAGGAGGTACTCAAGGACACTGACGGCGAGCCGGAGAAGGGCTTCAAGAGGTTTATTCGCAAGGTCCCTGTTGGACCTGTGCTTGTCCTCTTTGCGTGGAACGTGAGTTATCTGCCAACCTCTACCATGATTACCTGACCTCTTGGCGAGATCGATATTATCGTTCAGAAGGCGAGAACCCAATGCTGACTTATCAGTATCCGTATCTCATCCTCGTGAACTCTCTCATCCCTGCTCTCCTTTCCGGCAACACGGTCATCCTGAAGCCCTCGCCGCAGACGCCTACTATTGTGGAGCAAGTGTCCAAAGCCTTCACCCAGGCAGGCCTTCCCTCGGGCGTCATTCAGTACTTCCACGCCGGCTCACCCACAACAATCGAGTCCCTCGTCCGGAACCCGCTGATCTCCCTGGTGTGCTTCACCGGTTCAGTCGCTGGTGGTCTTGCTGTGCAAAGGGCAGCTTCGGATCGCGTTGTGGACGTTGGCCTGGAGCTGGGTGGCAAGGACCCTGCCTATATCCGAAGCGATGTGGATATTGCTTGGGCGGCAGAGGAAATTGTCGACGGAGCTGTGTTCAACTCTGGCCAGAGTTGCTGCTCCATCGAACGCGTTTATGTCGACGAGGCGATTCACGACAAGTTCGTGGAGGCCGTCCAGGTTGTTCTCAAGAGCTACAAGCTTGGCGACCCCTTTGACAAGAGCACAAACGTTGGACCTGTCATCTCGACAAGGTCGAAGGCAACCATTGAGGCGCACATCAAAGACGCACTTGACAAGGGCGCGACAGATGCGACACCAGAGAACGAGTCGTTTAGTAACCCTCCTCCGAAGGGAAACTTCGTCAAGCCCACCCTACTGACCGGCGTCACACACGAAATGACTGTCATGACGGAGGAGACCTTCGGCCCGGTTATCCCCGTGATGAAAGTCAAGAATGACGAGGAGGCTGTCAAACTCATGAACGATAGCGAGTTCGGCCTGACCGCCAGCATCTGGACCAAAGACACTGACAAAGCATATGAGCTGGCCGAGGAGGTTGAGGCTGGAACCGTGTTTGTGAATCGCTGTGATTTCCCCAGTCGCGTAAGTTGCTCCGAGACCCCTTCACGAACTTGCCACCACTGACGGAGTCACCTGCAGGATTTGGCGTGGACCGGTTGGAAGAACTCAGGCAAGGGACAGACCCTGAGCCGATTTGGTTTCGATCAGTTTGTGAAGCTCAAGAGCTTCCACCTCAAGGACTACCCCAAATAAGGTCAGATGATGACAAGTCGACCGAGGCAAGGGATGGCCTTCATGGGCAGCCTAGATCAACCGCACCATAATGCAAGGCATTGTCCATCTCAATTACGCTCACTTGCTCCCTCGTGATTCAACTCTGACGCGTGCAAATCCAATTAAAAGCACGCGTCTGTCTCGCGTCCCTCCTCACTAAGTGCGTGCATTCCACGGGATGGCCGTTGGCCGGCCCAATATCAAACCCAACATTCCAACACAAGCTCGCCGAGAAGGGCGACTCACCACCCCTTCACAGCTCCCATCTATCGTTCTCAACAGTGCATTATCCCTAATGCGAGCCACATCAGTGCCGCCCGGAGCTTTCTTCTTCGACGGCAAGGTGTGAACATTGGCATCATCTGTGTAGTAGCCCGGCCGTCCTCCTCGAGTTTTCTTCCTTTGTATTGCTCTGGATAAAGGCAATCATTTCTTAATTTGGATATTCGAGCCTCGAGAACCCCTCCTCGCGGCATGTGTCACATTTTACTGGTCGTTCTTGGCCACTCCTTTGTTCGATATCATCGGACTCACCTTCCTGCACCCCTTTGGCGTCCGAGTCTTGCTTGCTTGTGTATTCCGCTGCTTTAAACCCTATCGCATTCTATCACTTTCTACTTTCGCCCCCATCATTTCGATCTACTTGGCATCCAACTCCTTCTGTGTCTGTCAATCGTTTGCCAAATCCAGCTGCACGGTCAGCCTCCTACGCAACGCCGTCTCCCACCTCGACCTTCCCTTCGGCCAACCACCCAAAGCAGCAGAGAGAAAAGCTTCCCTTCCTTCGCCTTTGCCACAGGAGTATCACCACCACCCTCTTTTACCAACGAGTCGTCCTCTCTTTTTCGACATTGGTGTTCTCATCCCAGCCAACTTTGTCACACTCTCTTCCAACTCCCAACTGCCACTCACTCAGGACCCAAGTCACGAATATCGATATCGACTCGCCTTCTCTTCGCCTCTAATTCGATTACCATCCAAAGAATATCCTACCGCCACCCTCCAACATGCAAGTTTGCAACTCCTTCAAGCTCCGCCTCGCGCGAGTCCAGAGTGTGATGAAGAATGTGGTCAACCGTCGCCTGCGCAAGGAGAAGAAGAGACGCTCAATTCAAATTGTAAGACACCAACAGATACCCAGCTATCTTTCTTGACGCCCGAGATGATACTGACAGCATGGCAGTCCGAGCCCTTCGGATTCAGGCACGTCACTACGAACATAGAAGGCCTCAGCGAAGATGAGTACGTTCTCCCCGTGTAACTACTTCTCAGAGAGCCATTGGCTAGGCAACCGCCCGCCTCATACCACAAGGATACTAACAGCAGCTCGCAGGCTCCAGGTCCTCCGCGAGAAAGCAATCGCCAGCCGCTTCTCCACCATCGACGCCCAGCTCGCACAGCAGCAGCAGCAGCAGCACGACCTGCACCAGAAGCCGGCCCGCGCCAACAAGACCAGGGCGGGCTACCGCGGCCTCACGTCATCACCCCTGAGCGCCTCGCGGCCGTCCATCACCCAGTCGTTCGCGGCTGAGGACAGCGCCTCTCAGCTGAGCCGCTCGTCGGTGTCGTCGGCGAGCGGCG
>JACBFG010000006.1:1438906-1468731 GCA_013435955.1 Diaporthe sp. HANT25 | reverse complement strand
CCCCCCCCCCCCCTTATCACAGACGGCCCATACCTCTGCTGTTTATGGGCCAGACGACTGGAGCTGAGCTATGATCAACATGAATACCACCGCAACCAGACGGTACAGCATGGAGCTGTTTGTGCTCCTGGCTCGACTAATGTTGCGGACGACTAGGAAATGCGACCTCCGACAATGAAACCGCAGGCAGCCCTGAATACTGCTGATGTACGATTATGAACTTGCCAAAGGATAGACGGCATAATTAACCCACCCCCTTTGTTTTGCCTTTTTTGGAACGATCACGACTCCCTCTTCGAAGATTAGAAAAGAGCAAACGAGATATCTGGATGATGATTCAGGAACCACACAACCCTTTCCCTTGATGGTGTTGAAGCTCGGGGAGTTCGTCGGGTTTTATGAAAGGCAGGAAGCCAAGTGTTCTGTTCTTCCACTCGTTTGTTTTTGGGAATTGACACCCTGATATCGGCTGTCAGATAGAGAAAAAACCTTTCTTGGGGGGATAGAAACATCATTTTGGTGGGAGGAAAGGGGGGCTGGATGTCCAGGCCATGAGTCACGATCTTTTTTGAGATGAATTACTACTGTAGCATTACTCACATATCAGTTTGGGGCTGATGTCGACCTCATAATGCAAAGCAAGCAATCAGGCTTATGATCCAAACAAAAGATTTCGATTCAATCAATGGCTGACTGTGACAGACACGCAAAAGACCGACCTTTTAAACAAGTAGCTTTTCCCTTAACTATCCGCCCGACTTGGTCTGTGGTATATATGTGGCGAATTACATGCAACCTCCCAATTCTTGAAGTGGGAAATCAAAATAGAGGCTTTCTCAAACGGCAAGGAGAACACGCGTGGCTTTTTGCATCCCAGAAAGGACAGCAGGCATCAAGACAGCCACCCATCAAACTCCCTCAGCTTCTCGACCCTGATGCCCTCCAGCTCGCCCTTGACGCCGAGCAGCTTGGCCTTGCTGTCCTTCTTCCTGGCGGACCACTCCCCGAGGAAAGCCTCCAGCCTCGCGACCGTCTCCTCGTCGTCCCGGACCAGCAGCGACACGGCGTCAAACCCGCCCGCACCCGGGACGACACCGCCGTAGACACCCTCGACCGCCGACAGCGCGTCGATGAGCTCCGTCTGGGACTCGGGCTCGATGGGCACGCCCGAGCGGGAGCCCATGTCGCGCACGAGCTCCCTGCTGGCCGACAGCGCGGCGGGCAGCTCATCCACCTTGCCCTCGGCCAGGACGCGCGCCAGGGCCTCGTTGCGCCCCTGCAGGTCGTCCCACAGCGCCTTGGACCCGGCCGGGTCGGACGCGCGCCACGCGTTGACGGCCTTGACCATGCCGACGGTCTGGGAGCCGCACTCGACGTCGACCATGCGCATGGCCACGCCGCGGGGCAGGCTCACCTTGTCCTTGTGGATCTCGGTGTCCCACTTGGCGCCCCTGATGGCCTCCTCGAGCTTGGTGCCGAAGCGCGGCTGGCCCGGCTGCGGGACCGCGTCCAGGACCGAGGGGGAGAACCGCCGGTACAGGCAGCTACCGTGGACGGCGGCGGCGACGTCGAAGCCCGAGCCGATCTTGCCCTGGGCGCGGCAGTGGGCGGCCTGGGCGAGGTTGTGCAGCACCGTGCGGCCCTTGTCGGTGGTCAGGTCAAAGTGGATGGGGTCCAGGTAGTGGGAGAGCAGGGCGGCGGTCAGGCTGGTGACGAGGGCGGCGGAGGAGCCGAGGCCGGTCTTTTTGGCATCTTTTAGGGAGGTGCCGAAGGGGATGAATCTGTTGCTGGATGAATTTGCGACGGGTTCCGTTGATGATGACGAGGCGGAGTAGTAGTCCGTGTCGGCGAGGATGGTGAGCCTGGCGGATTGGATGCTGTGTGCGGGCCGCTGGTGGGCGACGCGGGAGATGTATGTGAGCACATAGGTGAGAGTTGTCTCTATGAAAGGGTTCGGCTGGTAGGATGAGCCGCTTTTGTGGTTGTTAGTTGCGTTGAGAGCCCAGGTTGAGGAGTAGACAGATGAGATGATACAGAGTTGGCGTGGTCGATCGCCAGCTGGAAGCTATCTGGGGGCATTGTCTCTCACAGGACACGAGGTGAATGCACACGAGTTTGGGCTTTTGAAGTAGTGAGGCAATGAGGCAAGGAAGTGATGGAGGGACAAAACAAGGTTTGAGGCTGAAGCATGTGGGCAGGTAGTTCCCCAAGATGAGACGCCACTTACACCTGCAGCTGAGTGACGGTGATGCCGCCGTCTTCAGGGGCGAGATGGTAGCCATAACGCCAGGTGCCGCCGACGAATTGGGGGCTCTCGACGACAATCTCGGTCAGTTGGACGCCCTTTGAGGTGGGAATGCCGCGGGCGACGACGTTGATGCGGGCGTTGAGGCCGAAGACGAGGCCGGTGTAGTCCCTATCGGTGACGAGGTAGCCTCCGGCCAGCAGCACCTTGCCCGGGGCGGACACGGCGGTGGTCGGGTTTTCGGACTGGACGGTCATAGTGTGCGATGATCGAGGCGAGGGATCGAGTGATGTGCTATGCGGGATCCCGGATACAGTCTGGTGGGATACCAATTGCCGATGCAGGTCACGGAGACACCCGGGGCAGCACAATGGGTAGATACAGTTTAGTACGGACAAGACAAGACAAGATAGTCTCGGTCGAGGTCAGTTTTGGGTGTAAGCTTTGGGCGGGCAGTCGGACTGCGAGATGACATGAAATAAGCGAGCGAGATCGGCAACGCCCCGCCAGATCCAGTGCTTGGATATGCCCTATATGAGTAGCACGATGCCCTCAATGACGACAGCGGCGATGCTCAAAGTTTAATCCCAGGTCTGGGTGCGCCCAAGCGGCTCGGGGATCTTCAGGCACAGATGGGAGCGAACGGTGATCTCGGGCAACAATGGATGGAGGGGAGCTCGATTGGGGCAAGAAGCTCCAAGCCCATGCATACTTAGGCAGCTGGGTACGTAGCTAGGTACCGACCATATGTACGGAGTAATGCGCACAGCTTCGAGCTACGGGGACTGTGGGACTGCGGGGCAGGTCTGCGTGAGTCTGGCCCCCTTTTCGCCAGACAGGCTTGTAACCCCTTTCCCATACCATCGTTACCTCCACAGAACATACTATGTACGGAATCCCGATCCAACCAGAGCTGGGGTTCTCAGCTAAGCTTGTCCAGAGCTCATCCTTGGCAGCCCGGTGCTGTACGATGTGCTGTTCTGTGCCGTGTCATGCTGTGCTCTGACCGTAGGAGGTTAGGCCAGCCGTTTAGCGCTGTCGATGAACTCAAATCTGCTGGCTTGATACGCACCCAGGCCGCCAAAGAAAAGTGAAGTCACGATGACGGGCGTAGTGTCGAGCATGGACTTCTTGCTACACAAAGGAACGGGTGCAGATGCGACCTCATGCAGCTTGTTCAAGGAGAATGTCGCGGTAGCTACGACGTGAGCCACAGCTTCGTGACGCCTCAAGTGATAAGCTGCCAATGGCCTAGATATGCCAATTCTGACTACGTCTATGCTGAAGTACGGTTGGTAAGCTCATCTGTAGGGCATCGGTATTGTCAGGTGGGGGACCCATGGCATTCCTAACCCTGGACATATCAGGCATTGCACGAAGAAGCGATGATGGCTTACATATGCCATGCGACATCTTCGGACTGATTGTGCTGTGGTACAAGCTTGACGGTATACACACGACGGTCTATCTGCTTCACACTGCACCTCTCTGCAAGTTTTCCAATGATCCGATGTGGTCGATACTACTCAATCTCCATCGGGGCAGTTTCCCGGATGTCGCCGTTCATTGACACAAATGCGCAAGTGGTTGGGGATGTAAGTGAGAACCTAAACATATTTAGTCAAGGAGACACAGGCTTCACTTGTGTTACGCTCAGAGTGGCCAGGGAAAGCAGTCACCAGATTACTCATGATAAGATTAACACTGCTCCAAATCTGTAGTCTCAGTTGAGGCACTGGACCAGTTATTCATAAGCGCCAGCTGCAACTGGGTGATCATTTTGGAAGTGGCCATCTAGGTCAAGTGCCATTGTGTGCTGCTACCTACCTGTAGGAGGGAGCGGACGTACCTTTTTGACGTCATGCACAACATCATCATACAGGTGCTAAGCACATGCAGCAACTCACTCATTACACCAACAGTCTTTTGAGATCTTGCCATTATTTCTCACTTCTGCATTCAAGCAATGTTGTACTCAACCTAGGAATCAAAATCCTCAAACCCATCATGCCATCATACGCAGACCCTCCTCCGCCATACGAGGCCAGTTCCTCCTCGTCCTCACAACCCCACTCGGCCAACACTACCGGCATTCCTCCCCAAGACACAAACAATCTCACAGTGCCGTTACGAGCTCGCAATGGAATTCCACCTGAAGAAAGGCGCAGCATGGAGGACTCGGCCCGGGCCCTCCCGGCCGGGTGGGTGAGACAATACGATCCACAGACGCATCACCAATTCTTCGTCGACACGAGGGCCACCCCACCCCGCTCAATCTGGCATCACCCCCACGATGACGAGCAGTACCTAGCCTCCTTGCCTGACCGCGAGAGGGAACGGATCAAGAGCCTTCAGCGCGTCCACAGCCTCGCCGACATCGAGGCGGAGAGCAGCGACGACGACACCGCCCGTACCCACGGCCAAGCAGCAGCCGCGACACACCACCAAACACAGCCGGGGCTCCTCGACACCGGACCGGAGAAGCTCTCCAAGCCCGAGAAGTTCGGCCGCAAGCTCAAGGACAAGCTGACCAGCTCGACCCACCAGGAGCGCGCGGCCAAGCGCCAGGAGCGCGCCGAGGCCGAGAGGCAGGCTTATTACCAGCACCAGCACATCCGGCGCCAGATCGCGCTCGCGGTCGAGACGGGGCAGCCGCAGCTGCTGGGCAGGGACAACGAGGGAAAGGAGGTCTGGGTCGAGCCGCCGCAGGGCGCGCCGGGCCTGCGCGGGCGTCCCAACGCTTACGCCGTCAACCCTTGGAACCAGGGAGGGTACTTCGGTGGACCGCCTGGGATGATGGCTGGCCCTGCGAATATGTACGCCAGGCCGGTTGGTCCGTACAGCAGACCGTACGGTCGCGGCGGATATGGGTACGGTTACGGTGGTGGCTTGGGCATGGCTCCGCTACTGGGGTTGGGTGTCGGGTTGGGAGTAGGTGGTCTGCTGTTTTGAGCCTCATTTCTGGAACGGATTTGGTGATTGAGGCGTGGAGATACCCTAAAACTTAATCATAATTCAAGTTTTCATTCTGCGTCTAAGTTGGGTTTGACACGCTGAAGCTCAACAACACTGCGTGAGACCCGAGCCATGCTCTCCAAGTTAGGCTGAAAAAGAAGCACCGCAAAATCAAGCCCTCAAGTCAGTTATGGTGAATGCTGACACAAAGTATATATATGATATGTACATGCAGGCGACTCGAACATGATTATCTATGATTTGTATATCGTCTACGCGACCCTGATCCACTTGTTCATAGAGAAGTAAATCCCATGTCCGTCGGCTGCAAGGTCCAGACCCAGGGCGGCCAAGCGGTACACAACGCACTAACCAATCGATAGGCGGAGATAGACCCAAGACCCACTAAATTTTCGTCGTCCCCAATACTCGGGTGCCGCTTGTATGAGAAACAGAGACTTTCTATTCCCCCGTCCCCCTCATCTTCACCACCAGCCATACAACGACAGCAACGACAATGGCTGATGATCTGGTTCTCAACCTGGCCCCAATTGGGGACACCTCCTTCGCCTCCAAGAAGGTCAAATATGTGGGAGGTTCCTGGAGAGATCGCCGCCGGGCGCAGAAGAAAGACACCGCCCGCGAGCAGGGCAGGACGGGCTCGACATCGAAACCCCCGCCAACCGAAAGTGCTTCTGCGCAACACTCCGCTGGATTCTCCTCAGACCGACCACCCAAGCGACAAAGGACCGACCATGGGCCCTCAAGCCGTCCAGGCGGCAATCACCACGACCCCTCCAAACCATTCCAAGTCGCCTCCAAGCTCTTCACCTACAACCCCACGGCCAAGACCGTCTTCGACGACACCGCCCCGGCGACCGAGACCGAGCCGGCGACGCCCTCGAACGCGCCCCTGTCCGAAGAGGCATCCAACTTCCATGCGCTGGGCCTATCGCGAAGGATAGCCCAGCACCTGTCGTCGAAGCTCGAGATGAAGGCGCCCACGTCGATTCAGAAGAACACCATACCCCAGCTCGTCGGCGGGGACGACGACGCTTTCCTGCAGGCGCAGACAGGTTCAGGAAAGACTCTGGCCTATCTACTCCCAATAGTACAAAGGATCGTTGCTCTGAGCCGTAACGATGATGGGAGCACCACGGGTGCGAACATACACAGGAATTCGGGGTTATTCGCCATCATTCTTGCCCCGACTCGAGAACTATGCAAGCAGATCTCGGTCGTGCTGGAGAAACTGCTGCGGTGCTGCCCCTGGATCGTTAGCACTACCGTCATGGGAGGCGAGAGCAAGCACTCGGAGAAGGCACGCATCCGCAAGGGCTGCAATATCCTGGTCGCCACGCCTGGCCGTCTAACAGACCATTTGGAGAACACAAAGATTCTCGACGTTGGAACGGTGCGATGGCTCATCCTCGACGAGGGTGACAGGATGATGGAGATGGGTTTCGAACAAGACCTCAAACAGATCGTGACAGCGATTCGAGAGGAGCCGCTGAAGGAGAAGAACAAGGATGGCGTGTTGCTCACAAAGGCCATGCCAAAGAGGAGGGTGACGGTACTCTGTTCCGCAACGATGAAGTCAAATGTGAACAGGCTCGGCGAGATCAGTCTTCAGGACGCTGTCCTCATAACTGCTTCCAACTCCAAGGATGACGCAGAAGAAAATGCAAAGACAGAAGCAGTCTTCGCGGCACCGGCTCAGCTGAAGCAAACATATTTGGTTGTTCCAGCCAAACTGCGCCTGGTCACACTCATTGCGTTCCTGAAGGACGCTTTCGCACGGAAAGGATCAGTAATGAAGGCAATCATCTTCATCTCCTGTGCCGACTCGGTTGATTTTCATTTCAACTTACTCAAGTCCACTGAACCAGCGCAGCCATCAGCACAGAGTTCACAAGGCAAGCCAGATCATACAGCCACAACTGTCCATCCCGCTGCCTATATCACGTCCCCGGCCAACCCGACTGTCCTGCTCCACAAGCTTCACGGCTCTCTGACACAGCAAACGCGTACTTCGACACTCCGCTCCTTCTCGACTTGCAAAGATCCCGCCGTGCTCATCACAACCGACATTTCCTCCCGAGGTCTTGACGTCCCCGCCGTGGAACTAGTGATAGAGTATGACCCGGCTTTCGCCATCGCGGACCACGTCCACCGTATCGGACGTACGGCTCGTGCAGGCCGGCCCGGAAAGGCCGCCTTGTTCCTCTTGCCCGGCTGTGAGGAAGGCTATATCGGCATGCTGCCTACCACACCCCCGGCGGTAGCCCAGTCCTACGAGACCATCCTCCAAAAGGGCTTCGCCACCCAAGTGGCACTACCCTCGATCCCAGGCAAGGACGAGGATGACGAGGAGCAAGAGCAACAAAAACCAAAGAAACAATCCCCCCACGCCATGGCCGAGGCCCTACAGCTCCACATCGAGCAGCGCATCCTGGCCTCGGAGCCTCCCAAGCCAGCCCCGACCAAAGGCGGCAGGAGGCAACAGCCCGCGCCGCCGGCGCCCAAGCCACAGTCCGGCTCCGGGGGGCCACCGATCATCGACTCGGCCCGGCAGGGCTTCCGGGCGCACGTGCGCGCGTACGCGACCCACGTCAAGGAGGAGCGGCACGTCTTCGACATCCAGCAGCTGCACCTGGGCCACATCGCCAAGAGCTACGGGCTGCGGGAGGCGCCGGGCGGTATCGGAGGGGGCGTGCAGAAGCGCACGCACAAGAAGGGTGGTGCCGCTGCCGCTGCTGGCGCGTCCAGCGGTGCCGGTGGTGGCAGTAAGAGGAAGGCGGACTTCATGGACGACGCTGATGGTGGCGACGTCGATGCGGCTGCGGCCAAGAGGAAGATGGAGGAGATGCTTAAGAAGATGAACGCTGCTAGCGAGTTCAATATTGCATAGATAGGGGCGGATAGAATATGGCACAATTAGCGATGATGATTTTTCCTGTCTCTTTTTTGGTCTCTCGTGTACATAATAAGTTGCCAATGTAGTGGGCTTCCTATCTTATTGTCCTTCCCTTCTACTTGGTGAAGCCTTCGACGAAGTTCAAAGAGAACGTACCAATTTTCCAAGTCGCCTCTCGTGACAGTTCACGACTACAAGGAGATTAGATAATTCTCAAAAACGCGAACGGACGAAGTCATTATGTTGAGTGTGACACAATAATGGCAGCACGCGGGCTGGGGACATTTTTTTTTCGGCCCATAAGTGACTCACATTGACACTCGACGAGGGCAGCAATTGACATATATAGAGAGGCAACAATCTTTGGGTTAATTCGAGACAAATCTCGAAAAGAGCATGTTGTGGGTGACGAGATGAGGCGTTATGGAAGCGTCGCGCAATGAAGGAACTTGAGACTGAAGATGAAAAGGAAAATTCAACATCCGCATGCGTTCGCAGACCTAGGAGAGGTCCGCTATTGTCTATTTGGATGTGCCAGATTGTTATTCGTGGAATGGTGGCTTGGAGTCCCTGCTACTGCGACTCTCGACGTCCCTCATTGTCAGTATGATCCTCCCCATCCTGAGGAAATAGTGTCATTATCTCTGTGTCAACTATCTTCGTCCATTCCACAGCGTCCAGTCTACGACGGCAGTCGTACCACTGTATCCGTGCCCTCACGTGTTGCTGCTCCAGTCCGATGTCTCCATCGGTAAACTCCTGTCTTGTCTGCGAGAGGTCGTCGACGAGACGCTTGACGGACTGCAATGCTGCGGAAGAATACGTGAATCCGCGGGTCTGTATATGTCGATCCAGGAAGCCGTAGAAGCTCCCGAAATGGTCTTGCAGGGAGTAGGAAGCTCGCTTGCGAGACTTTTCCATCTCTTTAAACGCCGTACTCCCGAGGATTCCGCGGTGAGGTCCCCAATCATCGTGCTCTTGTGGGTTTTCGTGCGGTTGGTCTTGTGACGGGCGAGCTTCTTCACCTGCGGATTCAAGTGAATGGGCTTCATTTTGGGTTTCTCCGTCTGATTGAAATCCAAGAATAACCTTGAATCGATTGAATCGAAGCCAGAGACGTCCGAATATGCCCAGGCCGAGAACGAGGCCGTATTGTTCGAATGCCCAGAGAATTCGTTCCTCGGAGAAAATCCAGCTCAGTGCCGTGAAGAAAAGATTGATCAGAACACCAACGATAGCGAATCGTCTACTTGGCGTCGTTGTGGTGTCAGTCTTTGGCCTGCCTTCCGAGTCAAGGTCAGTGCTCGCTGGCCGGGACAGTTCCCATGGGAGTCGGCTGTCGATAGCATCCGAGAAGTAGTAGCTATGTATACGGCCAGGTGGTAGATCCACTAGGTTGTCAGGTCCGAAGCTTCCAATATCTGTCGATCCAGTGTCAATTCGCTCTAGATGGTTTGCGGGTTGCTAAAAAGGATCAGTATGTCTCACGCAAGATTAGAGAAGTGCTCCGCTCCTCACGGAGGTAGTACGTGGGCGCACCTGAATATCCAAATCGCCCTCCCACGCAGGTTTAACCCATATGCGCTTCATCTTATCAGGGAAACTTTTCCCGCTTTTGTGTGCAACAAGAGTGATAATGGTACGTTTGTCTAATTCGGCGTTGTCGAATTCCCATGGCTCTTCCCAAGGATATCGAAGTCCATGTCTCAGTCCTCTCATCCAAGATGAGGCAGGTCCGTAATTTTTCTTGCTCGTTTGATCAAAATCAGCAATGGTCTCATCATTCCCGCACACCACGTATCCTACCCGGCGTCGGTTGTATGGAAAGATTTGTACGTGCTCTCCTTTATCAGGGTGATTCTCCGATAGCTTCGGATCAGTCCCCACGGACTGCCGACGGGTGCGAATGCGGTTCCAGAAAACGGCCTCTTCCCATGCCGAGATGGGATAGGCGAAATCACCATTGGACAAATGAGTTTCTCCCACAGACCCGTCTTCGTCAGAGTGAGCGTGGCTTTTCCTATCGAAGACTTGCTGAAACCGATGTATGTTAGACTGGCAATGCCAAATTCGAGGCGGCGTGACTAGGCACAACGTTTACTACTTTTACTCACAAGAAGTATGTTCGTGACATATTGGGTAGTAGACTGCACAGTGAGTGCCAAGAAGAGCCGCAAGATACTGATGATCCCGATGATGAGTGGTATGAGCTGGCCGGTGGTGGCAACATCATATATACCACTGACTGAGTTCCAGTGCAACGTGATTTCGATAGCGATCACAGCCCAGGCAAGACAGCCAATATTGACCAGAAACAACACTTTGGTCGACACAATGAGCCTGTATGTCTATCAATACCTGCTTCGGCTGATGCACCGCAATAAACACAAGTATCAAATTCCTGATCATTGCTCACTTTCGAATGTTTCCAAAGAATTCTGGCATCTTTTCTGGCCCTGCTGGCTGTTGAGGTCGTTTTCTGAGACGTCGCAAACTAAGAAGAGGCGGGTAAGTGAAACCCGGTGGTGGAGACCTGCCCACGACCAGCAAGTACAGCAGCTGCCAGGCACTCCACCACGCGAAGATTGTCACATCCACCACAGGTAGGATATAAGCAAGCAAAGACGGCCTATAGACTCCAGTGGATTTCTGTCCGTTGAAGTATGCCCAGAAAACCGTCATCGTCATGACCGCCCACATCTTCATAACATGACGCAGATGGTTGCTGTGCGAACCTGAGGAAGACCGAACGCGTTGAATCACTGTTACGTAGACTTCAGCAAACACACCGCTCACCATTGCACAGAAGACAAAGAAGCAGAAGATTATCAGCAATTCCCTGACCAGCAAGAAACTATAGACAGCAAGAACAACAGAGGACTGGGTCTTGTAAAACGTGGCGATTGCGTCCGAGACTGCCTTGGGGACAACGATGAAGGTGAAGGTCGGACACGCATCGAGGGCGAGCAGTTCAAGCCCTCGAAACCAAAACCAGACTGCGTATGCCGATATCGCGGTGGTCAGCGCGAGGCGAAACGAAGACCCCGCAAGAGAGAATTTCATATCGATTCGGTGACCCCAGATGGACAGGATTGAGAAAACGAATCCGAAGCATAGGTGTAGAAGAACGAGGCACTCCGCCGGACGGATTGTGCCTGTCCTTGTGGCAACCAGCGTGGCGGCCGAGACTGCGATCAGGAATATGCAATTCAACTCGAGATTTCCAGGAATGGCCTCGTCGAAGAATAAATGCGCTAGGAGGGTCGTAACCCACTGGAGGTAGATGCCGAGTCGGATGCCTAATCCGTAGAAGTCCGAGTTTCCCTCAAAGCCGCAGCTAACAGCATCGTTGCTTGCGGTTCGAACAACGAGGCTGAGTCCATGCTGTATATCTGGGACTGGGATTGCTTCTGCGAACATCCTATAGCAAGTGTATCGTATGTCGGTGGGAAAATAGACTTAGCGACGACGAGGTAGGTTTTGTTTGGCTACAAAAGAGATGTCGTTAATGACGAGGCTGGCTTGCGGATGAGGATGAGCAAACTCAAGCGGGGCCCGATACCACAGCGTTCAGCAGCCCACTGACAGTTTATTTATCGTGTCATATCTCAGCCTCTTTTGCTTGCGCCACGCCTCTTGTGGTGGACAAGCCAGTGGCTGAGACGCCTTCTAAGCACCATGTTGTGCTACACCACTCTGCATGATGGCCGGCCGCAGCCAGGTGTACACCACTGCTGACAGACGGAATCGACTAAAAACCAAGTACCGAGCAGATACTTAGATCTTTTCAAATGCTCCATTGCGTAGGACTTTGTTGGGGGTATGAATCAGAAATTACACAGGACCCAACCTCCCAGTTGAAGGTCTCTGAACTTTTATTTAGAAACAGATCTTGCGACACTATTAAAAGCGCCGAGATTGGTCTGCAGTACAACACTTTGTACCGTAGTGACCGAAAAACGCAATGTTTACGCCGTCTTGTCCATCTGAGCCTCATCTTTCAAAGGACTCTACACCTCAATCTTTGCACCATGCACCATCTTCAGCGCCCTCGTTCAGTGTCCTTCTACCTTCAACTGGGATAGCAGATACAAAAGCACGTGGGGTCATGTGAAGTCATCTGTCTGGACAAGATCCAACTTGCCGTTGGACATTTCATCATTATAAACGATGGCTCTATGTAATATACACAGGCAACAAGCCCTGTTCGGCGTCTCGCCATCGCCGCCCATCATCTCTAGATGCCTGCCGTACCCAAGTACACATTCCTCCCATCCAGATGATGACCGAACCAACCGACCCGAGACCAGCCGCCATGCCGAAATTCCGATCCCATTCGCCCATCGCTTGTTTAAATGTCCATGTCTTTTTCTTGCTGATATGCAGAGTAGAGATTTGTCTATATGCCGCCAATGGCGACAGATGCGAGCAGGAGAAATTTTGCCTCAACTGCTTTGAACAACAGGAAAACAAAAGTGTCCCAATGTCGGACTCCCGTCCTGCCCGTACACGACGATACCTCACCAGGTTGGGCAACCAGACCCAACCAACCAGATAGACCATTCCATCCCAGGCCATCCATCAGCCAGCATGCCTCGTGGGCGCGGCCGCTTCAACCAATTTTCAACACACCAACGCCCGCTGTAATGACCAGACATAGGAAATAGGACAGAAAAGAAATAGCCAACGTATGCCGGCCTCATGGTTGTAGACACCACTTTGCTCTTGTAAATCCACCGGACATTGTTTCTCGTCCGTCGTCAGTCCCCCATTGTTGTTTCCCGCACCATATCAAGGGGTATCAAACAAGACAGCAAATCAGAGGCACGACACAAAGGAAATAGAGAACAGTCTCGCGTGAGGTTTTACCCTCATGTAGATGGGTTAGATAGCAGCTGCTGCAGCCTCGTGCTCGCCGCCACCGACGAGCTCCACCACCTTTCCAACAACGGCACTGGGGTAGCCCCGTCCCATCATCTCCGACACAATGTATCTGGCCTTCTCCCTGTCCTCGACAGCGAGATATGCCCGAGTCATTGCTTCATACGTACTAGGCTCGCGACGGTCACGTCCAACGGCGCCATAGATGTCCTCGGCACGGGCAATGTTGCCCTCGGAAGCCCATCCGTGGATCAGAGTGTTGGCAATGTAAGGAGTCAGCTCGACTTTCCGTCGGCGCATCTCCATGAGAAGTGGTTCAGTGTCAGCAACACAGTGGTTGGCCACCATGCTCTCGAACAAAGCCTGGAAGAGCGATGCCGTCGCCGTAACACTGCGGTCGTTGATGACTTGATCGAAGGTCTTTCGGGCCGCGGCCATGTCGTGGAGAACACAGCCACGGGCGTGGATCAACGAAGCGAAGTGTACCGGCTCGGGCTTGCCACCGCTGGCGCGAATGCTCTCTAGAACGGACTCTGCAGCCTGCATGTCCACAGGCTCAAGGGTCGCGTGCGTGTCGACGAGCAGCTTGTAAGTGTGCGCGGTGGGCGAGATGCCCCTTGCCTCCATGCGGGCATAGTACGCCAGAACCTTGGACTTGTCGCGCTTGGTGGTCAAGAAGAACTGCATCATGCTGTTGTACGGCGCAGGTCGGGCCTTGTAATTTGGCATGGCCTCCATCTCATCGAAGAGCTCCTCGGCGAACTTCACATCAGATACTCGGCAGAGGGCGTTGACAATGGTGCCATAGGTGACGGATGTTGGCTTGATACCAAGAGCACGCATCTCAGCGAAGAAGAACAGACAGTCGTCGATACGGCGAGCCTTGCCCAGCTTGCCAATAAGGGCATTGTAGAGGAAGGAGCTCGGCTCGACGCCCTCAGCCTTCGCGCGGTGGAAGATCTTGACAGCCTCGGAAGCCTCGTCAAAGGTCTTGGTGGACTCCTTGAGCGTGGTGATGTACAGGCCGAAGGTGTTGGCTGACGGGGTGGCGCCCATATCCAACAGTTCTTGATGGTACTGCTCGGCCTGAGCCCTGTAGCCAAGGCTGAGACAAGCACCCACCATTGAGTCCAGGATGGATGACCAGCCGTAACGAACCACTGCGTACTGAGACAACAATGGGACATCGGTGCGGGCCATGTTAAGAATATCGTTGCATGTCTCCATCTTGCCCTCACGAGCGGCAGCCGAGATGAGCTTGGCATATGTGATGTACCGCGGGTGGCGGCCAGCCCGACGCATGTTGCGGAAACGGGCAAGCGCGTCATTCAGCTTAGGACCCTTCCGACCGTGAGCACCTTCGAGCTCATCGGAAATGAGTGACGAGCCTTTGAAATCGGTGTTGTGCGCATATGGATCAAATGTGTCTTCGTAACTTGAGACAGAAGGTGCTGATTGGTATGGCGAGGGAGCAGTGGTCGGAGAAGCCGTCATCTCTCGGGGATCGGCGATGCCTCGAGATGTCATGTAGCGCGAGACGAAGTCCATGCCCTCCTCGACCTCGGCTGCCAAGTGTACATCGTCCAGGTTGGATGAGCGTATCCGGTGGAACATGGCCTCGGCCTCGTTCAGACCCTCGACAACCTGTCCAGAGCCAATCAAGGCGACGGCGAACATGGCAGTAGGCTCAATGAACGAAGCATTCACGGCAGTCTCAGAGCTGCTGAGAATCTGCCAGTATCGCCATGCTTCCATAACCTCACCACTGCGAATGCTCAGTGCCAGGAGGGCCGTTGCTGGAGTGGCAATGTCGTTGAAGTTAATAGGGATGTTCGCAAACGCGGCGATAGCGGTGTGCTTGTCGCCATTGTCCGCCGAAGACACTGTGAGCTCAGCCATGGACTGAGCTCGTGACTCATCCTCGATAACCTGAGCCCACCGGAGAGCCTCGTGATAGACACCCCGATGAACCAAGCCCTTGACAAATCCCAGACTGATGATAGCATCTTTGATGCTGGCGGCACGCACACCATATTCAAGCACGATCTTCTTGTAGAATTTCATAGCACCCTCGAGCTTATCCGAGACGACGTAAGCGTTGATGACTGAGGCGTAGACCTGGGCATCGAGGCGGTCATTCAGCGTGGCCTCGCCGTTGTCGTTGGCGATAGCAAGGGTCCGGTACTCGGTGTAGCACTCCACAGCGCTGACCAGGTCTCCGCAGTTAGCAAAAGCAGTGATCATGGCAGGGAATGTCGCAGCGAATGGTGTGGCCTTGTTGGTCTCCATGTGCTCATAGAGGTGGAGCATGTCGGAAACGCGACCAGACTGGGCGCACGCCGAGATCAGCTGGTGGTAAGTTTCTGGCGAGAACACATCCCGCTGGCAAGCAACCGAGTTCTTGAACAGTTTAATGGCCAAGTCCAGGCGGTCATCCTCGGAGAGAATCGCGTGCTCGAGCTCGGAAGATGCGAGCATGAACTTGCCAGGCTCGTCCATACCGCCGTACCGGACGCGCTTATCCTCGAGCCTCTTCTTCAAAGAAGAAACCTCGAGTGATCGGGCGGCTAGCAGACCGACAAGGATGTTGTAGGTGTCGCTGTCTGGTGCAACCTTTCGGCGCATCATATCGGTGTAGACGTCCAGTGCTTTGGAGACGATCTCAATCTTCTCGGCCGGGAGGTGAATAGCGGCCATCAGAAGGGCATTGTAAGAGGTGGCCAGGGGCTGTATGCTGGCCACCAACATGGCCTCAAAGACAGCTGGGATCTCGGCATATCGTCCAGTCTCGGAGAGCTTGGTCAGGTGGTCCGCGTAGCTCTGGGATTGTGGATCGACCGGTGGTGTGACGGAACGGGCGACGCTTGCCGGCGAGAGGGGCTCGGCTGCCTTTTCAGGGGCAGGTGTTGGTAACCTCGACGCGCCGACATCGTCGCCAGCTACGCTCTGCCGAGCCTGTATTTCCTTGGAGAGAGCAGCATCGATGTGGGCGAGGGCGGCCTGCTCCTCTTCCGAGAAGGCAGACTCACTGACGCCATCTTCATCGACCTCCTTTGCCTCGAGTGCTCGTGCCTCGGAACCAAGCAGAATGGCAGCCGGCGAGGGCTTCCATTCGATCTTGTCCTGGAAGCGGTACTGAACCCACTCATTCTCCTCCTCGGCATCCTCACTAGCCTGCTTCTTCTGGAGGTTCTCGAAATAGGCGTCTAGCCCTCCATGGTTGTTGGCGAGCTTCTCGTGCCGATGCTCGGTCGGGAGGCTGGAGGACTGGTGAGCGCTGGTGTGGAAGGCGCTCTGGAGCTGCTGGAGGCGGGTGAGGCGGTTTGTGGTCTGGCGTTTCCGGGCCGCAAAGGACGGCCGGTTCTGGGAGTTTAGAACATGAGGGTGGGTGGCAGCTACGACAGACTGTGCGTAGCCGTGGGTGAAGGATTTGGTGAACCCAGAACGGATAAAGTTCGTGTATAAGTTGTTGTAGATAGATCCAGGCATTTAGGTGAAGCCTTTAGAGTGGGGGGACTAGAGATATGGGCAAGTCCAGTCAGCAAATACGTGCATGCATTGGGCAGATTGTTGTTCGAATCTGACTTGGTTGGAACAGGAATTGGACAAGAATTGGGATGCCGTGGAGAGGAATTGCATGTGGGAAAAAGTGTGTTGAAATGCGCCGACTCGGCGATGCTCTCAAGTTCCGATCTGCACCGGAACTTTTTGGTTTTGGCCGGGCGACAAAAACATTGTCGAGGTACTCGCAGCGCAGAACGTCATGGACTCGGGTGGAACCGAGACAAACGAAGAGTGGGTTTGGCCTGGACTTACTCGGGGGAAAAAGTGAAAGCGCAACTGCAGGTTCATTTGATGCCAACGAAGACATCAAACAAACGCGCTATTCAAATAGGGTTTGTCGACCTTTTGGAAGGGATATTTTGTGAAGTGTAGGAGGGAGTAGAAGGAGGGGGGGAAACCGAAGCGCAGGAGGGAGAGAAATTTGGAGGGTAATATGAAAATCGCATCGGGCTCTGCGACTTGGAATCCGGAGGCGACGAGTCACACACTTGCAGTTCTTTCCTTGCCTTTGCCTGCAGGCCTACGCGCAGTGTACCAGAGTACCCCGTACAGTAGGTGCTCCTTCCCAAACCTTGTTGTGGGGTCTGGCAGTGGGTGGGGGGCGACAGGGGGAAGGAGCGTGCCTGCCAGGTTGCTGATTGGATGCATGAAAACATCCCGGGAGCACTTGCAGGGAGGACTCGGAACCTGGGGGGCCAGTGTGGCAGGCCAGACAGGCCCTGTGAGTAAGACATTGTGCCCTGGACTTTACGGACTTTGGCATACTTGCCAGCATCCCAGGTGCAATTGCTCCCCCAAGGAAGTGCCCAGGTGGCTGGCTACCTGGGTGTCCAGGTACCTGAGCATGTCCACACAGCAAGCTTGTTCCTTTTGGCAATAAGAAGCATCAAGAACACGAAAGAAGAAGACAGATACTGCAATTTCCCGCTCGCAAAACACAGCACAGAAAATACCGTCTCTTCAATTGGCTCCCATTGGCACCAATGTGGATTCAGTATTTGAAATTCTCTCGGCCCCACGACCAGTATCCTGCACGTAGTACATATGACGGGCAGACAGAGTGGGAACGGGAACGAGAAGGAAAGAGAAAGAGATGGACTTTCACTGTACGGTACGTAGCCGACATTGTTCTCCCTCGATCGGCCAGGGACTACACACCCTCCCTCCTTCTGTCCGTGACCAACGACACCCCCATTGCATGTGAACACGCGCGCATGCAAACCAGACAACCTGTCAATCTGTCCTCACCGTCCTAAGGCACTACTGTACCACAGGGCTGTCAAGGTGTCAGAGAGTCAGGCTGCCACAATCTCTACGATGATGACGACCATCATCGCCCAGTCGTCTTGGCCTGAAGTCTGCGGCAGACGGATCCCTCGGACGCGCTGCGCCCGCTGCCATTCGCAATCCCGCCCTAGCGCGTTTCCTGCCTCGCCTAGCGAAGAAAAGAAGCCGGCTTCGCTTCTCACCCGCTACAGGGGGCCTCCCGTCAGGCCCTGCGTGCCCTGCCAGGACTGTCCCTCCGTGCGTGGGGTTTCCCAGCATGCCGGTGCTGCAAACCGGTGGCTGACAGACGCCCGGCTGCCTTCCCATTGGCAGCTCGGTGTCTGTCCCCAGGAAGAAGCCGGAGGGATGCACGGCACGAGCCCAGCCGCCTGGGAATGAGGGTGTGCTCCAGCTCTGTTTTAGAGGGAACCTGTCCTGTGAGGTGTCGCCGTCACACATCATCCACCAACTAGCAAGCCACAATTATTAGCAGATACCTGGGTCAAGGTACATTTGACAGCTCCCGCAAAACTCATTCTCGACGGCCAAGAGGAGACAGTGTCTCAGACACGATTTTGATGCTTTTTGGTTCTATCGCTGGAAGAATCCCGCATCAACTATTTCAGCATGAAAGACCTGCAACAGGGTAGATCATCAAAAACCTGTCAGGCCTGTGCAACGGTCGGTCACCTGGACCTGCATCGAGAATTTCTCGCCGATCTCAATAACGTAGCCCGTCTGCCAGTGAGCCTGAACAAACAGGCTGCTAGGACCTACCAACCGGGCACAGATCCACCTGCTAGCCTCAGGGACCGGCTTGTCTGATCTGTCCGTCTGACCCGGCTCAACGGCGTTCGTGAAGCCCGCTCCCGAGCCCGACTCGGTGAACCGAGCGCTTGCCCGCCAGCCCTGTTCGCCATTTTGCGGGGAAATCGGGGTCCCATCCATCTGGCTCTCGCTTTGATCTCAATTCCCCCAGATCTTGGGGCCGAAGAGACACGTCTCGGTTCCGAGGGGGTGTCGTATGATTCTGCCTCCCACAGATCTTATCAGATTAATCTTCTCCCAACCTTAACCTCCTAGACCTTGCACCATGACGCGTTGACGCACAGGTAGTTGCTCAGCAATTGGCGACTCGCGTGCCCTGCTGTCGTCCTCGTAGCACGGAGTTACGTGTGCTTGCCTCGGAATTAACAACACCTTTCTTGAATTCACCGTGTCCGCGCGGAGGCCACGGCCTTTTCGAGGTCAAGGCCAAGAAAGTTGCTCGTGTCAATTCAAGGTATGTGTTGGGATGTCAATGCCGATACAGTTCAGAATGATGGCCGAATGCTACGGATATTATGGGATTACGATCCCCCACCGCATGATGTCAACGACGCTGTCTGCTAAATTTAGGGTCTGTCAAAATAGCCCATGATGCAATTGGGAATGAATGAGCAGATAACAGCATTCTAGGTGAACGCGGGCCAAGTCACCGTGGACACGCGGATGGACAGACAAACTACTTGACCACCAAGATTAGACTTGGTGTTTCTCCAACACGAGTGGGAAATCTCTGGTGTACCTTGTACCAGATTTCCTGTGTGCTGTACAGCTGCAGACGAGAGTGTGCACTACGAACGACAACCTGTCGCGGACCACGCAACAGATTTGTAGTTCAGCCACAGGCTATATATATACCTTGCCAGAAGTGCATTTTAGAGGCAAACACCTTCTAGTATATTGATCCCATGGTCTCTTGGCTCCAAGGTCAACAATCTGAGTCCAATCGACGGCTGGGCACACCATGGCCGGTAGACATGTGCCCTCCGTCCATGACGCCGTGTCTGCCTCTCGAGTGAGCGAGTGAGGCTCCCTGTAGAGAATAAATACTCAGCTTCAGCCGAGGATATCATGTTTGAATTGAGTATATGAGACTGAACGAGAGATTATGATCAGCCGTCGCCGTATTTGAATGCTTCGTGACGTCAGCCTGATGGTCTCCCGTGGCACCAAAATTGCGATAGCTCCTCCATGGGCTGGCGTGGGAGCTCGCTGTCTTCTACTTCCTGAGACACTCAAACGATCTGTGAACAACGCACTATTAGATGCTTGGGCCCTTCGTTGCTTCCAAGATGCCTCCTCGTAAGAACCGCTCATCCACCTCAGCAGGCACAGCAAAGCCTCAGTTGTCCAAGACGAACGGCGAAACCAAGAAGCGCAAAGCTGCAGGCGATGATGAGGCCGGTGATGTCAAGCCAGCCAAGCGCTCTCGAAAGTCCAAAGGCCCAGCGCAGGCCAACAATGATCTCAGACAGACCGAGATCTCTACAAAATCCACCTCCGAACTAGAAAAGCCCATCATCATCAATCGTGCCCCAGTGCTCGAACTCTGGGGCGCGTGCGTTGCCCACTTTCTACACCCAGATTTCTCCTGGAACCTCTGCCTCAGCATAGGAAGCAGCGTATCTACCATTACAGCTATCTCCAAGGGTCGGTCGATTGGAAAGATCGCGCCGCCTGAGGATGACGCTTCCAAAAGCCAGACCAAGAAGAAAGAAGATGATCTCCCAGCTGTCAAGATCATGGGTTTCCCCATGACGATCAAGGACGACAGCGTCATTGTCAAGGGAAAGCCCAAGACGACGCGAGAGGTCAGTCTGGTGAGGAAATACGGCTCGGAGGAGAGTTATGGCAAGGCAAAGGACACGATGATTGGGGCATTGCAAGATTGGAAGGGGAAGGAGGATGATTTGGACGCGAAAGCATTTCACATGTACGAGCAGTTTCGGCCGGACGTTGCGAAGGGGCAGAATGGCTGGGGTCGGAAGGGGGAGTTGCATTTGTCCAAGGTCAGGGACACGATTCGAAAATGAGGGCTATAGGAACGGTAATCAAGGCTGAAGCCTTTGGTCGTTTTTGTATCGTCATAAGTTATGTCAATACCTATGC
Organism: Diaporthe sp. HANT25; assembly: GCA_013435955.1. Taxonomy (NCBI): domain Eukaryota; kingdom Fungi; phylum Ascomycota; class Sordariomycetes; order Diaporthales; family Diaporthaceae; genus Diaporthe; species Diaporthe sp. HANT25. The sequence goes on along the minus strand of JACBFG010000006.1, from coordinate 1,447,969 downwards.
CGAGTGAGACCAGCGTGATCAGCCTTGCTTCGGCTCGTATTTCCCCTCCAGAACCTGCCAACACCTAACCTTCTCCCTCGATCTCGGCCAGTACTCGACGTCTAGCTTCTCTCCTTGCCTCTCAACACTGAGACGTAGCTTCTTCTCATGATGTATCTCGCAAACATCGGGCCTAGAATACCACAGTATCTTGTCCCCATCCCTCAGACCTGCTTCCCAGGCTCTTGAATTCTCCTCAACGCCCACGACACTCCCCATATCCAGACTTTGCCGGTCAAATCCGAAGTCCAGAACCTCCTGTTCAACAGGCTGCGGCCCAAACTTAGCCCCAAAACTAGACAACATATCATCCAGCTCGTTGACCTTCCCGCCCTCGTCAAGCATCTCACGGAAACACCTCTCAGCTTCGTCTTCCCCAATCAATTGTGCAACACCTCTCAGCCAGTGCTCCTTCTGGGTCTTCTCTCCCTGCCGTCGCCGACTCAACAGCTCGCGCATAAGCTCATCCATCGGCCTCAACACGTCCGAGCCCCGCGCAACAGCCGCCCGCCGCGTGAATGCATCCATCTTGAGCATGTACACGAAAGCGCGGTATGCCTTTGCCGAGGACGCATACCAGCTGACACCACGCGCCTCGTCAGGCCGGGGGTCTGTCGGCGGCCTGGCAACGAGCGGGTTGGTGTAGTACGCCGAAAGGAATGCGTTGACCGTGGCGCGGAAGTAATCCGGCCCGCGCTGGCCGAAGCGGAAGGGCAGGAACACCGTGTACAGCAGCGCCAGGCCATCTGTGAACCAGTCGTTTGGGTCCCCGTCGTCTTCCGGGTCGAGTCGCGCCCAGGCCGACACCATGGTGCGGTTGAGGAGCCTCACCAGGTCCCAATCATCCTCGTCCTTGACAGAGGGGTCGTACTCGATGATGCTGCTGCTACTTGACTGGAAGGCTGTTCCGCGGAGCCCCTTTGGGGTGCGCCGGAGGAAGGCGCGGTATGAACCGGATGGGTCGTTGAAGTGCTCCGCCATGCGCGGGAAGATGTTGATCGCGTACGGAGTGACGGCTTCCAGGTTTGAGGGCAGTTCGCCGAACCAATACGTGCTGCAGGTTAATGATGGTGGGTCGTTGTTGTTGCTTTTAACTGGGCCGGCCATAAAAATGCAATCGAGGAGACTATCAGAGGTGCCCGTGAACTCGATGCGTTGCGGACCTTCCCCGAAGCTGGTGAGGGCTCTAGTTCTCTGGGAGCATTTGGAAAGATCCCACTCGAGTGTGACGAGGAATTTGTCACCGAGGCTGAACCGTGGGATGAAGTATCCTCCCACCCCTAAGATGCCGCCCTGGTCACGAAGGAGCTCATGGACTGAGCCTGGGCCATCTTTGTGTTTGTCGCTCGCTTCGGCGACTGGGACGTTCCACGTAGCAATAATTTCACCTTGAGGCTGTCTCTCAACGAGGTACTCATCTTTTTCTTCACCTTTATGGGTGCTCAGTGGACCGTCATCGTCTGAGAAGAGTGTTGTGACGTTGTGTGGTCTGTAGTATGGATACAAAGAGGGATGTTTGCTGGTCACATCTTTGCGACCGAAGGCACAAAGAATACTCCCAGGCTGAAATGAAAAGCCGTGGATGGTAACCGTCAATCCAAGGCTGGTTATCTGTTTAGTCTCGTCGGTTTCTGGCCTCAGGTGGAGATGAAGAGATGGACTCTCCATTTTGAGGTCCGAGAGAACACTACGCCCGACGGAATGTTCCTGAAAATTGAGTCGTCCTAACTTGATGATATTGTGGATTTCAAATTGCACGTCGAAGCTTGTCCATGGATGGAAAAATAGAGGCAGATAATCTACTATGAACAGACAATCACTTAGATCATCAACGTGGCCTCTTGCTATAGATAGAGACGGATATAGATTCGCCCTGGGGCTGACGGGCGGGGTAGTTATCTGGGAGCAACAACATCTGATTGGGCGGCACATGGCCTGTCGGGCTGAGAGATATAGTTTGAGGGAGAACACTTCCAAGGTTGTCTTCACAAAGGCAAACGGAGAACACAAGATAGACAAGGCAATCCAAATCTCAAAGTCAGATTTGACATGATCCGTTGGTATCACCAGCCTTAGGCGTTGATTTGTTTGACTCGGCCAACCAACAGACGCTGAGGTAGATTCTCTTCACATTTGGAAATATGACAAATTCCGGGGGCGAATGAACGAAATAGGCGTGTGACAAAGCGTTTGTACAAATGAGATCCCAAAGATATCAAAACGCGGTAAAGACCCTGGATCGCCGTGTTTGCATTTGCGGCCCGCCTGCGCGCCACGACGTCATCGACGGTCATCCGGGGCGCTTGCTGATCAACGTCACTGGTTTGCTAGGGAAGACATGCGCTTTCTGAGCCCAATTTGAGGATTTTGTCGTGAAAATTTGGCAGTTCTGGATTCAACCCATCTTAATACCGTCTTGTGACAAATTGAATATTCGGAGCAGACACCAAGACACCAAGACGACTCTCAGCAACCATGGCCGACCAACAGCCATCCAACATCGAACCCTACATCCAGCCAGAAAACCCCATCACGCGGGAACCACTGGAAAACAAAGTAGCGGACCACCGAGCCCACAACAGTTCTTCGACCCAAGGAAACGCCAGCGTGCCATCCGAGCGCTTCCAGGGCCAAGATGCAGGAATCTTCAGCTCCCTAGGCAGAGGTGTCCAGGGCGGCAGCGGACCGGTCGATGCCACGGAGACCAGGAACACCGGCAGCAGTGGAGCCGATGGAGAGCTGCAGAACCCGAACGTGAACGCGGAGCAGCTGGCCACGCTTGGCGAGGGCAAGGTCGCCGACGCGGTGCAGCGCAAGAGCGGTATCCAGAAGGCGCCAGGGGATGGCGAGGTCAAGTATGATGACTACGCGAGTGACCTGGATAGGTATGTGTGCACGCAATGAGTTACAGTGTGGGCTTTTTGACTGATACCTTTTGCTATTATAGAAAGAAAGCGGAGCAGGCGGCTGCGCGCAACGAGGTCAAGGAGGCACGGGAGGCGGGCATTGATGTGGACGGTGGCTCTGCGGGCGGAAATACGAGAGGTGGTGTCCAGGTTGATTAGTTTCACAGGCGGGATTCCGTAAGGGTGTTTGTTCTCGAGAAACTATACCATAGACAAATGGAAATCTTAGGCGATTGTTCACGACGACGACAGCCGCTACATTGACTGTGTCGCTGTCAAATAACCGCATACAAATAATTTAATGATGATGTTGGCATCGATTTGCGACGGCTCGCATTACCAAGATGAGTCCACGAATAGCAGCTCCTTATGAACATGAAAAAGGTGATCTACTTGAGGGGAGTATAGTCAGTAAATTCCTACCGAGCTCTCAGTGTGCCGCCACGAACAATAACGTGAAACAATCCGAGCAGTCTTGAGCATGCACGGCTTATATTAGTCGCGTCTCTGCTGTTGGAAATACAGATCCAATAGTCGACTTGCCTACGATATGTTTCTCAGTAAACGAACAAAGTTTGTTGACGCATGCCCATCACTCGATTGGTAAAACTGGGCGTTGAGACCTCAACAAAGCAGACATGCGATTACATTTGCAAGTTCACTCCGAGGAAGACCTTCGTCAGCCGTCGTCGAGAACATGCACTGTTACGGTGCCTCTGTTTGGCAGAACATGAGTTCTGAAGGAACAAAAACCAGAGCTGCACAAACAATTCATCAGGGACAGCATGTACAATACTAAAAGACATTAAAAACTCCTGGAAACGAAACTATATCCATAGCCCCTGCTGACAATGCGAGCCAGGTCCCGGGGTAGAGCGGCTAGATCCACACACTTCCCCACGCCAAGAGCTGTCCTTGGTGGAAATATTGGGGGTTCAGCTCTGCATCCCTGCCACCACCGGAGATCACGAGTGGTCACCAGGGGTCGCCTCAATTAGAGTTGAGACCAAGCTTTTCCCACATTGACATAGACCCACGGAGATGGTACCCTGTGTCGAAGGGAAAGGCCTTTCTCGCCCCGAAAAGAGGCATGCGCGCAAGGTTCACAGTCCTCGTAAGCGACCCCCTAACGTACGAGTCCATGAGAATTTGTGCGAGCTGGCCGATGTAATTTCTCCGCCATTGATGAGCTAGGCTCGCTCCGCTGGCTTCCTCCCTGACGCCCCGTGATACCCCTTTCCTGTCAGCTCATGTATATAAGCACCATGCCAAGCCATCGATCGACAAATGAAGTCGGTAAATCTATGCACATACAGCAAGCCTAGCGCCACTATTCATTGTCTAAATCATTGGCATTCCTCTTTCTGTCTTTTCAATATGACCTTGACGAAGTCCCTCGGTGCTGTGGCCGCTCTGGTCGTGAATGTCCTTGCCGCTTCGAGAACCAGCCCTCCAAGTGGCAGTATTACGGTGTGCTCATCCGGCTGCAACTACAACACCGTATGTTTCCTGGTTCTCTCCGATTTGTCGATTGCTTTTTGGTTAACACTCCATCACAGATTCAAAAAGCAGTCAGCTCCATCTCCACGTCTTCCAAAGACGAGCACAGCATTTTCATCTATTCCGGGACGTACACCGAGCAGGTCACTATCCCAGTACTGAGCGGCAAGCTCAACATCTACGGATATACCACGAACACTGCCGATTATTCAGGCAACGTAGTCAACTTGCAATGGAAATCAGCCCTGGCCACTGGGGCTGCCGACGACGAGCACACCGCGGCGCTGATTAATACGTCGCCCAACGTGGCTGTGTACAACATTAACATCAAGAACACCTACGGCAAGCCTTCCGGTAGCAATGGGCAGGCCATAGCTCTCTCTGCCTATAACACTGAGCAGGGATACTACGGTGTCGGCCTGTGAGTTTCTATTGGCTCAAGTGACAGGTATCATGGTTTACTGATCTGGCTGCGTACTAGGTACGGATACCAAGACACGCTCCTCGCCGAGACCGGCAACCAGATCTACGCCAACAGCTACATCGAGGGCGCCGTGGATTTCATCTTCGGGCAGCACGCCCGGACCTGGATCACAAACTCCAAGATCGTCTCCGTCGGCGCCGGCGCAATCACAGCCAGCGGCCGCGCCTCCTCCTCCGACACATCCTACTACGTAATCACGGACAGCACGATCGAGGCCGGTTCCATCTCGGGCTCATCCGCGCCTGCTGCGGGAACTGTCTACCTCGGCCGCCCCTGGGGCGAGTACGCCAGGGTGGCGTTCCAGCGGTGCAGTCTTAGCAACATCATCAACTCTGCAGGGTGGGAGGTCTGGAGCACCAGTGACACCAGGACGGCGGATGTTTCTTTTGGGGAGTATGGAAATACCGGCGCCGGTGCTTCGGGTACAAGGGCTAGCTTCTCGTCCAAGTTGAGCAGTGCGCTCACTATTTCTACGGTCTTGGGCAGTGATTATGCTTCGTGGGTTGACTCGGCTTACCTGTGAGTTGGCGGCGAGGGTGTTGTTCCCAACTGAACTCATTTGCGTTTCTATGTAAATACTTCTCTTCCGATTGGAACAATATTGTATGTATTTGGTGCTCTCGGGGTGGCACCGATGAGATATCTGGAACTGGATAGTCTCTTGGTATTTGTCCCTTCAATCCGAATTCCAATCTTTCACCACTAGATTCCTTTCTTGTGGCCCACGATGAAGGTTATATGCATCCTTGGCCTCCATCTGAGACATCAACGCTTCAGTGTCCATTAGTCGGCTTCGAGGCTCGAGCTTGATCGATCCATTCGTACTGGTCCTTGAGATATAATTGACTCCGGAGGTCCCCTGACCGCGCGTGGCCCTCAAAGTTCTCTGCCCTCGCGCACCGTCCGCAAAGTCTACCAAGCTCGCCGCTCGCCTTTTCGGAGACTACCTCCTGGTACGTCTGAGTCTTGAGGTACTTGCCGACCCAAAGACCACCAGTATACCGGCCAGCTTTTCGGGTTGGCAGCACGTGGTTTGTACCGATGCACTTCATTTATGTCAATACAACAGGGGATAGAACGAAGAATCAAGAGTTGCTTACCTTGTCACCGTATGAGACACATGTCTTCTCGCCCAAGAACAATGCACCATAATTCGTCATCTTCTCCAGGGCTTCTCTCGGCTGCTTCGTCAGGATTTGGACATGCTCGCTGGCAAAGTCGTCGGCGAGAGCAAAAGCCTCGTCGAGATCATCCACGACGACCACCTCTCCGTAGTCCCGCCACGACGTCGCCGCGAGCTCGGCCGTGGACAGCGTCTTGAGCTGCTCGTCAACAAGCCTGATCGACTCTCTGGCAACATTCTCGCTCGTCGTGATCAGCACGGCGGGCGTGTCGGGCCCGTGCTCCGCCTGCGAGAGCAAGTCCGTCGCCACGGTGAATGGGTCCGCATGCTCATCGGCCACGATGAGCGTCTCGGTCGGCCCGGCAAGCAGGTCGATGCCAATTTCTCCAAAGAGTTGGCGCTTCGCCTCGGCGACGAAGGCGTTGCCGGGGCCAGCCAGGAACTCGACCTTCTTGATCGTTTCCGTGCCGATCGCCATGGCGGCGACGGCCTGGGTCCCGCCGAGGATGAAGATCTCGTCCGCCCCGGCAAGGTGGGCAGCAGCGACCGTGGCATGGGGTATCTGACCATTAATAGGTGGTGTACATGCTATCACATGCTTCACACCGGCGACCTTGGCTGTAGTGATGGTCATGTGTGCTGAGGCGAGGAGCGGATAGCGCCCGCCAGGGATATATGCCCCTGCCGTGCTGATGGGGTTATTCCTGTGGCCCAGGAAGACGCCCGGCTGGATCTCGATCTCAACATCTTTGATCGAGTCTCTCTGTGCCTGAGCAAAGGTGCGGACATTCTTCTGGGCCTCTTTGATGTCGTTGATAGTTTGCTCGGGAACCTTGGATATGATGTCCTGTATTTGGCTGTCTGATAGCTTGAACGACTCCGGGGCCCACTTGTCGAATTTCTCCGAATACGTCCGGACGGCCCGGTCACCGTTGGCTCGGATGTCGTCAATGACAGACTTGACGATCTCAGTGACTTTCTGAGAGGCGGCGAAGCTGGCTGTTGCTCCAACGAGGGGAGACTTCAGACGACGAGCGACCATGTTGGCGTGCTGGTTGGCGTTTCTGAGAAATATTGATGACGGAGACCTAGTCTCTAATATTTAAGAGTGGGTGATGTTTCATGTGAATGTGACCCAGATCTCGAGGCATCTCCAACGGCGTCCCCCTCCATTCTTATACAACTAGTACCGGGACACCTCTTCTTGAGGAGCCGATGCCGCAGAGAAAGCCGAAACAAATTGTCGGTACCTACCCGGCAACATTGTCTTCATGATTGTGAATGGAGAGAAAACCGAGCTAGAAAAACATAAGACTTCCGAGTGTATCGGTCTCGCTCGTATGAATGATGCTGGCCGGGGCAAAGCCGTCCCAAGGTCCCGGTGGGGCCGGCCGAACCCCGTCATGGGACGGTTGGACCGGGACACCCCGACTTCAGGTTTGTGAGGTTCAGCACATTATTGGTGATAAATGTTGTTGATTGAGAAAGAAAGCTCCCAGTGTCCTTCATTAAGACATCGCATGGCTACTCAGTGTTTTTGTTGTTCGGCGCAGTCTGCTTCCAAGTTATAACTTCGGCGGGCACATGTGGGGAGGATTGTAAACCGACAGCCTCTCGCCATCTCCACCATTCTTGATGCCCACTTCGGAATCTGTGGAATTAAATCCACAGGGCTGATCAAAGAACGATACACTTATTTGACCTAGGCAGACGTTGCTTCGCAAACCGTGCCTTTCATCCTCGAACATGTCTCCGTCTCCGCATGTCGGCCCGCCACAGGAACGTCGCTGGGAGCCTTCCGAGTGCTCGCCCACATCCCGAGATCCCGGCGGGCGTCTCATAGGAAGCGCACCAACCCAAACGCAATACTGATTGGGGAGATGGGTATGAAGCAAAGACATTCTCATCATATCATCTTGTGATAATTGTGTGATGCTGATGTTTTATCTGTACATTTTTCCACCGGCCTGGCCTTGCCGTTCTGCTCAGCGCTCGCCTCTCATTCTAACGTTCCGGTCCTCTCCTTCGTTATGCATCGCTTCATTCGATTCCTTCAAAAAATGTGCATGGAACTTTTCCAAACAACCTGAAAATATCAACTAAAAAGTCAAGTGATTTTGTAGACTCTGCCCATAAGAGCAGTGAAACTGGCCGCCCGAAAGGATCAAACATGATCTCCCTTAGCTCTATGAGCATTTTCCATAGAGGAAGCATGCCCAAGCCTGCCATTTCCTGCGGCTAGACGGTGACAGGGATATTGTCGGTAGACTTGAACGCCTTCTTCTTCTATATGATGACGCCAGTCAGCTGCCGTTCGGCAAACGATATATTTCGGGCAAGCACTTACGTTCAGGAACAGGGAGATAATGAGTGCCACTGCAGCGCCCACGTATGCGGGAATGAAAGTCTTTCGCAGACTTTCCACCAGTATCACGAGGACATCTGGCTGGAGGTTCTCAGGAACGACATCAATGGCGCTGCTAGAAGTACCTATGGCGGAGTAGCGCGGATCAGCGACTGATTTGCGAAAGCAGTCCTAGCTTCTGCAGCTTGGTGGGGGGGGGGGGCAATGATTGCACTCACCACTGATGATGGCACTGATCTCAGTCGAAGAAAGCGCTGGAAGGAGAGAGCGCAGCGCATCTTGGGCCTGATTGACAAAGACAGCGCCTGCGACGGAGAGACCGGCTGTGATGCCCGTGAACTGTGCTACCATCATGAACCTTGAATCAAAGTTGAGAGTGTTAGTACATTAAGAACCATGGAAAGGAAAAAATAAGTGTCACTGAGAGGACTCACGGAAGTGCGTAGCCCATGTCTGAGGCCGGCACCACGGTTTGGATTGTGGCGTATTGAGCCTATGCATGCAGGAAACACGTATTAGTGAATTTTCCATGGCTTCACGCTACCTTCATAGCGAGCTCCTTTCGAGAATATGTTATATCAAAGGAACTGACCTGTATAAAGCATCCTGTGCCGAAGCCAACTAGCACCTCATATCCGTAGAGATT
>JACBFG010000006.1:1360394-1438900 GCA_013435955.1 Diaporthe sp. HANT25 | reverse complement strand
AGTAAAGACCCCCCCCCCCCAATTACATGATCAGAGAGACTCACATAGTAGAACATTCCCGACCAAGGCCAGCGCGGAGCCAACAAAATACCATGGAAAATAGTAGCCCAGTTTCCCCATGAAATGACCGTTGGCCAGGATTGTTGCACTCATGACGATGATGAGTGGCAGAAGGCGGACAGCAGCGTCCAGAGCGCTATCACCCCTCGTGAACTGAAAATAGACCGGAATGTAGAAGATACCGATGAAACCGGCTGTGTTGCAGCAGGACGCGCAAATGAAGAGGAGATTCGCTTCGCGGAAACGCAGCATCTTGACAGGGAAGAGACGCTCGGCCGGGGTAGTGAGCCACGAGAACCGTTGTTGGACGATAAACGCGATCAAGAGAGTGCCAGCGACCACGAAGAGGGCAATTTCGCTCCCCGAGCTCCAAGCGTAGAGAGCGCCCCCGAAATTGATGGCCATGACGATGCTCATGACCAAACCAATGAAGAGAATGGCACCAAGGAAGTCATAGTCCTTTAACCGATTCTTGAACGACACAGAGCGCGGCAAGGGGTTGAAGGTTGGTAGGATGAAGAGGTAGACCGGCGCGAACAACCTGGTGTAAGACACATCAGCTTAAGGATCTTGTGGGGCATTATGACTGAATCATTCCTAGTGCTCGGACAGAGGGTGTAGATTAGGGAAGAACACATCCCAGGTAGAGGAATGACAAAGTGATACCGGCGTGGTGTAGAGGATGCATATTGGTACTCACCCTCCGATTATAAGGTTGATATAAAATGACCACCTCCAGTCAACCTTGGCAAATGCGCCGCCAACAACAGGTCCGAGGACGGTCCCAATGCCCCAGACGAAACCAATGAGGCTGAGGTAGCTGGGGCGCTCCTTTTCCTCTGTGTATGTGGACAGCAGAGTCAAGATACCGCAGTACATGCCATTGCCCGCCACGCCGAGGAAGACACGGCCAACGATCATCGCATTCATGTTTGGTGCAGCACCACAGAGCGCCGATGCGGCAAGGAACACTACCAGGTTGGCTATGTACAGCCACTTCGCATTGAACTTGCTGTACAGCTTGCCAACCGGGAGGAGGACAACCACTCCACCAGCCATGAAGCCCACGGAGAGCCATGGGAGGAGGGGCACGCTTCCAAAAGCATTGACAATTTCAGGTGTCAGGTCAGCAGTGATTGTGTTGTCCAAGGAGTAAATGAACATGCTAGACAGGACAGCGGTCACTGTTAGGAACCACTACATGTAGGGTTTGGCGCAGTCAGCACTGGCGAACAGAAGCAGATAATATCTTCAAATTCAGAAACAACGCACACCAGAAATGAAACAAAAACAAATTCTAAAAGAAAAAAACAATTTGACAATGAATTTGCGGTGTTCTTACCTTGATTCCTCTTATTTGGCGCCGATGACTTGTCAGGGACTCGTTGGCCCCTGATTCTAACGTGGTCTTTTCATCCCCAGAGGTGGGGATCTCCCCGTTGGGAGGCGAAGATGTGGTCGTGGACATATTCGAGGCAATTTCACTGAGGAATTCAGACTGAATAGAGGAATGAACTAGAGAAACAGACTTTGAACGATAGGTCTAGTGTCACGATGGCTTCACTGGACTCCAGCTGTTTGAGGAGCCTTTAAGACTATAAATCGAGGGCATCATAACACAACTTATGTTTATACACGGGAATCACAGGGCATAATTAGATGAGATTGATACATCTCAGGCTCAACGTGCTTTGAAATCAGCTTCTGAAAGGAAGGTGTAGTCAGCAAAAGGCGTAATTTGCAGCTCACCGGCGAACATAATGATGTGCAAAAGAATACTTGATCCATTCAGCAATCGTGTTGTCATTGATCTCAGCCAAGTCCGAAAGCATATGGTAATGAAACCTGGGGGCGCTTAAGCTGGGCCTACCTTGGGGACACCATCTCACATCAGCAACGGCGGCTCCACGCAGGGTGCGATTTGAGACCTTTAGGCTACACAAGTACCCAATGTAGGTACTTACATGTAAGAACAGAGGATTGGTTGGAAGGATTGGCTGGGATACCTGTTGTGTAACCCGAACCCAAGATGAAGTTGTTCAAAAGATCTGATTTCTAATAAGCAGATTTGTAATCCCATGCCTTCTCACGTTGGTTCACTTCTAGCGGTAAGTGTCGTGACCTCTAGACCGAGCCACGTGCATGATCTGCAGGCTTGCTCTACTAAAGAAGTAGCATGGGCCTGATTCCTGCCTTAGATCCCCGATTGGCCAGCCTCGTCAAGAGAAAAAAATGCCATTGATGGATGAGCTAATGGATTGCAGGCATGGGCAAAATGTTGTTGACGTGAGACAAGCAAATCTTAGGGCGTTCAAAAGCTGAGCCTCTTTGGTAATACAGTCATGGGCTACACCATCTCGTTCTCCAAACCCCACAACGGCGCGTTCCGGCAGCGGACCACGCCGTCACGCTCCGAGAGGTCAGCTGGATTTTAGCACCTTGGCACAACTTGCAAATTGAGGTAATGAGATTGACGATTCACGAAATGGATAACACTTTGGAAACAACATTGTATCTAAGAGAGGATGGTCAAGAATCACATGTGGTAACACTCGGTTTGCGTAGACGAGATCTCGTACTGCATTGGTATCCTGTTACGGAGAGGTGCTATGGTGCTGAAAAAGACGAAAGGACCATCAAACAATAAGTCTTTAGATTATCGGGGAGACCATCTAGTCAACACCTTTGGAATGCAATGCGTATGCTCAAGAGGCCAAGCCGAGCCATCGTGTTGATACTGACAGTGATCAGTGCCACTGTTGATCAAAGCTAACATCTCACAATTTGGACTAATTCAATTTTGACGGGTAGTTTTACACTTGAGGCTGTAAGAGAAGTAGACATTTGAGCTATGATTGTAACTATTCCAAAAGAGTGTGGATAGAGGTGTTTTCAGAGGAAGCGCGGGTAGATAAGCTGCAAAGCCGGAAATCTGAAATTTGCAAAACAGCTTGAACGACCAAGATCCAATCCTTTCACATACGGAAAGTCCCTATCAATGGTTGCGTGGCGTGAAGGTCATATCCATGTTCGATTGCTTGGTGAACCAATGTCCAAGAATCTTCCACTCTTGTTCTGGATGCGCCAGAGCAATGTCGAAGCGGTGGATCAGGGATGGGAGGAGCTTGACAATCTCCATCATGGAAATGTTTTTGCCAACACAAGAACGTGGGCCGGCACCAAACTAGGTAAGTTGTGTCTGTTAGCAAATTTTCCCAGACTCAAATCCCAGCTTCGCACTATCATGGATTTGACAGGGAAGAAAACGTACCGTCATGTTGCATCGCTTCATTTCCTTGCGCATGGTATCTTCGCTGTCGAGCCACCGCTCTGGTCGGAATACCTCCGCATCCGCGCCATAGACAGACTCGTTGGCATGCATGACCCAAGAATTAATACCAACGATTGTGCCAGCGGGGATTTTCTTCCCTGAAAGTACGACACCACCTTCGGGCACAGTTCGCTCGAGGACGAAGCCCGTCGCTGGGTTCATCCGCAGGCCTTCGACAACCACGGCTTCCAGGTACGGTAGCTTGGCGGCCTGCGCGTACTGAGGTGGCTGGGACAGCGCACCGGACGCGAAAGCCTCGTCGGCCTCCCGCTGCAGCTTGGTCAAGACCTCGTGGTTCCGACAGAGGTAGTAGAGGATTGATCGCAGACCGACTGCGGTCGTGGCCGAGCCGGCAAGAAGGTTGGTGGTTGTCAGAGCAATGATCTGGCTAAAGGAGAGCTTGGAGTCGTCCTTCTGTGATACCTCTAGCAGGCGGTCCAGGAGGTCCCGCTTCCCGCTCTTGGGGTGCTGGCCATGTACTGTACGCCTCTCGATCATTCGGATGGCAAACTTCTGCACCTCGTTGTAGTGTTCTAGAGGAAGGATCTTTTGAATGACCGGGTTGCCCAGCAGCACTTTGTGAAGCCACGGTGCCTGCCCGATGACCGAGAGGTAGGCAATGAGTCCATCGATGGTGGCCATGTTGCCGCCGACATCTTTGCCGGATTGGAGAAAGCCGAATTCTTCAGAGAAATTGATTTGCCCGAGCGCGTCGAACGTGAAGTACTGGATCCAGTCACCGGCATTTACAGCGCGCTTGCCTTTCTCTCCAATCTCCTCAAGTCTGTCAAGGAATAACTGGATAATTGGCTGTACTTGGCTCTCCAGATCCGTCAAAGAGGACATGGAATAGGCGTTCCCTGCTCCCCTCAGAAGTTGTGTGTGGTACTGCTCGTTCCTGGTTGTGAACAGAGTCTCGAGCGGCTTCCCATTGTACAGTGCCTCGACGATGGGATAGAATGCAGACTTCTAAGCATCAGTGTCTTGTTCGACAGTGAAAACGAGAAGGCTAATCTTACCTTTTTCCAGATAGGTTTGAACGAATAAATGACTGATAAAGCAGCCGGATCGTCCACCGAGATCATGTTTGGGCCCATCCGGACCAGGGGACCGTACTTGCGATGCAGGGCGATGTTGCGCTTTGGCATTTCTCCCTTCCATGCAGCATGGATTTTCCAAAAGTTGCTGAACTTGGCTGAACGAGGGCCTGGAATATGGGATAATCCGTTGTAGTATTGCGCTACAAGAAGAGCAAGGACAAGAATTATGGCCATACCCGCGTACGGGAGCCCGAGCACTGTTTGGGGATCCATGACGGGGTTCATGATGATGGTAAGGAGTGTCTCTGGGCCTCTAGCTGATTGAAGTGAGATAGAGTGTTTCGAAAGATTTGTTTGCTTAAAGTCAAAAAACATTCGGGATCCTGGGCAGTTATCAGACTGTGGGCTCAGAGTCATGGTCCGGATATTGAGCAACGCGCCAAACATTTACGCCTCACCGCCCCGACATCTCTTGCGTTCAGTCATTTGTCATCTGAGCTGAGCAGAAAGTCTCTATTTCTAATCCTTCTCGGATCTTGCGCAGGAGGTATGTTGAGATGAATATCAGTGCTTCCGGAACGGGCATGGCATAAGGCTGCTGATGATGATGATATTCCACCCGATGTTGGAATGCCCATTTTCATCAGACGAGGGACCCTGAAGGTCCAAAAGTACCCAACTCTAGTCCCTAAGTAAGAAATAGTCAGAGGAATTTGCATAATTTGCCCAACTGAGGCGAAAGACTCAGCCTTACAAGGAGGTGAGAGGGGGAGGGGTGGTACGGGTTCCTGGCAAGGGGGCCGAACAACAAGCTCAAGCTCATCAGTCTCCACCCCACAGCTCCTTTCAGATCAACCAGGGTCAGTATATTGTAGAGATTATAAATCAAAGCTTCAAGGGAAGACTGGCGGGACTTGAAAGGTAATATGGACCCTTGATAGATAAAAGGCCCCTTGTTGCCAAAGAGAGGTGTTTGACGTGAATGAACTCGAGCAAACTGACCGAAATCTTTGTCTTTGCCAAAGAGCTTCCAACACATTGAAATTTCATTAAAATCTTTCTGAAAATGTCAACCAACGAAATGGCAACCGAATTCTCTGATCCTTTCAGACACACATGTCTAATTCCCTACGTTGACCCAGCTTCGGCGCCCCCGGCTGTTGCCGACAAGCTGAAAATTCTTCCCTTCCGAAGGAACATCTTCTACCTCTTGGGCCACTCTCAAGGTCTTTTCCCTCATCTCATGGGGGTCATTGGAGGGTGTTTCAATGGACAAGTCCGCGGTGTTCAACTTCTGGACTGGGTTCGTTGCTTTCCGATCAATGAATGGTAGGATCAAAGTGTGCTGACCACACCACTCACAGCAACTCATCGTTCTTCGCACAGCCACGAAGCTGAAAGCGAAGTACGAATACGACGTCAACCTTCCGGTAGCTGAGGTCTATGAAATGGACCCTGCCAAGATCGCCGCCATGGATTGTGACGCTGAGAGCGTTCTCAAAGGAGAAGGCCCCTGGTCGGAAAGAGATCGCGTCATCCTGCGGATCGTCGACGAGCAGCTGGCAACCTACACCAACGAGCCATCGACGATCAAGGATGCGCTCAAGATCCTGACCCATGAGGAACTGGTTGAAGTTTTGGTCATCCTTGGAACGTACGCACTCATTGCTCGGGTAATCAGGGGACTGAAGATTGATGACGATCAGCCAATCCGCCCCGAGGGACTGGCGGAGAAGTTGAAGAAGTCGGTGACGCCGACTGTGAAGCATTAGAGCCGGATGGGATTTCCGAACACGTTTTCATGTTATTTAACCATTTTCAACTATCCCAGTAGTGTATCAGAGTCCTAAATACAAGTCGCTCATTTTGTCTATAACCATGCCCTCTTGTGATTGCTAGGATTTGCTGGCGATGGTCAGACATGCTCTAAATACTACACGTCTGACACGGGCTAACCATGAGCTTGGCATCTTGTGTGATGTGCGGGTAGAGCCGTCCCCGGCTTGTAACACATTAAATTAATTGTGTTGGACGTTTGGTACCCTTACATTGGGTGTGTATGAGGGATGTCGTCCAATGGTACGCGGC
The DNA here is from genome assembly GCA_013435955.1 of Diaporthe sp. HANT25. NCBI lineage: Eukaryota > Fungi > Ascomycota > Sordariomycetes > Diaporthales > Diaporthaceae > Diaporthe > Diaporthe sp. HANT25. Next base: position 1,432,381 of record JACBFG010000006.1, on the reverse strand, counting down.
TGAAAATCTTGGTACCACAGCGTGTGGTAATACTACACGTGGAGCCTCGTGGCCCCCAGGGTCAACTAACGAGAGTGATTTGTACCAACCTTGTCAGACTTCCACTCAAGTGCTCACTCATGTCCGCAACCCTGCATATGGGGTTGTTCCACAACATAACGTGGCTCGGACACGGAGCAATGTAAGACAGAATAGTCGGTTCCGAGTGAAATCAATCCTACGGAGGATTTCGAAACGTAATGAAGCTGACTCAAAACATACATTGAAAGCAGCGAGGACCATGCCAGTGGTTAGTTACTAACACCTAGTTCTGATATAGTTGCAACCTTCAGAAAATAAAAATTTGCTTGCGCTGACCAACCTCCCCGGCTCCAGCCCGCCGAATAGCCTCCAACATGTCCTCGGTCTTACCCCCTGTGCCCCAGCGAATCGGGCTCAATCCCTGGGTAGGAAGCTTCAGCAACCCCGAATTGAACAAGTTGATCCACCAGTCAAAGAGTCGCGCCTGCTCCTCTGCAGTACGAAGTGCCATCTGGGCCGACCCCCTAAATCCTCTAAGGGTGAGCCGCCTTGCGAAGAGATCTCCCGAATTGAGTGCTAGACCGCCCTCTCGGCCCCCTAGAAAACCCATCTGCACGTAATCGCCACCATCCGCCAGAGTCTGCAGGAGCAGGCCCCCGGACTCTCCAAACACGGAGTCGATGGCCAAGACGATGTTGCGGCTGCTCCGTAGGCTCTTCGCATCGCGAGCCAACTCGCTTTCGGTCAGGACTGCATCAGCACCAAGCTCGAGCAGTTCGCTCCGAATCTGTCGGACATCCTCCGCGCCGCGATCTCTGATGACGTGGATGACATCGACGCCACGCATGCGCGCAAACTGCGTGACGAATCGCGCAATCGTCGAGGTCCCGGCGTTCTGGATTATGCAGTCACCCGGACGCAGGTCTCTCATGTCCTCCACGAGGCAGTAAGCGGGCCCAACAACGAGCCGCAGGATCGACGCCGCCATAATATCATCCGGGGCCTTGGACAGCCTTAGCACCATGGAAGCTCGAATGACTCCGTGACTGCGCCAGGTACCAATCCCAAACTCCTGCGGCACCACGAGGTCCCCCGGCCTGAGCTTTCCACTGGCCAAGACTTCGGAACCGCAGCTAAGGATCTGACCAACCCCGTCGTAGCCAAGGATCGCCTCGCCATTCAGGTGGTACTTCGGTTTCACCGGGTAGCTCCCACGGATCACTAGGAGGTCCAGAGGATGGATCGGTGCTGCAAGGAACTTGACGAGGACCTCATCGGGCGCAGGGCTGAGAGGAATGTCGGTGTCAAGGATTCTCACACCCACAGTCGACCCAGTAGGCTGATCATGTGGTGAGTCCACTGTCGTAGCTTGTGGGATTGCTTGCGTGATTGCTTGCATTTTCGGTAATTCGGACGCTTCTGCTGATGGAGGATACTGATGATGAATGGATCAAATATTTTGGACCAATGGCGTTCAATTTATGGAACTTTGTTGGTTGATCAAGGATGCAAAATATCCTTCAAACTGCCAAGTGGCGCGCACCATTTTGTACATGAAATTTGCGCCCTTTGAATTTGATCCTTCACTTGATTTCTAATCTATAACCAGAAGTTCCGTGAATTCTTTGCATCTGTAGGAGTTTAGTTGTGCAACCAAGATCTGACTGGACATATGTACACCAAGGCTATGTAGACTTATGCGAGGCTTCGGAACTGTCCCAAAAGCGTGAAAGCACATGTGAGATTCCGAAGCTTTTTACAGTGACCGTAGAAAGGTTGAAATTACTGTGCAGAAAGTCACAGTCTCATTATTGCCCGTGTATAGATATATTTCCTATGTGAAAGGAACTTTGGTCGACCTTTGGGGCACCTGGTATTAGACTTTAGAGTTGCTCAGGTATTATCTTAGTACGTCCTGATCTATGTAGAACACAGTTGCGAGTGACTTGACCATACCCTGAGAGTAGAGACGACTAGCCGAACAGATTTGTAACACAAATGTGGTCCCTCATACTATCATAATCTGGTCCTTGGCCCCAGCTTACAACATCATGTCTGGATTACCCGAACGCTTTTGCGGCATCACCGTAATACAATAGACGCTCTCACTGAGAACCCATTGTGTGTAAGCTATTCACACCGACGAGGCTATGCTTCCTAGCGCTGAGGATCGAAACCTGGATTTTGCCCCCGCTGCCTTGGATGTCACACATAGACAAGGCTCAAGTACTTCCTTGGATCACATCGAAGGATTATCAAAAGGACGTCTACTAGTACTGAATCATGGAATACGGCCAACGATTGATTAGTACAGAAGCACACCTGGACACTCAACGACCCAACTGCATTAACCAGTTTTAGTGGTGATCCGTGGCGTCTGTCGCAGAATTGCTATGGATTTGTAATTCAACTTTACCATTATCCGTCTCGATAGGTGTGTGAGTGGGCACCCATACCATTCACAACTCCAGCAGTAATCCTTGACCTCAAGGCCTCTTTGCGGCGTCGCCGACAGCCCAAGGAGGCCATACACGATTGACTAAGACGCCATGAGTTCTGTTCGGTAGAATCCTGTGATATCACGTCAATTCCTCGAGAAATTCGGGGTTTCGAAGGATCAAGACTCTGATGGGATGATCAGTCGTAACTCCAGGCTACCCTCAGCAAGGCCATGGGGACAGTGTTCTGTGAGTGGAGGCCAGGATTGTCATCCTCAACTCCAGAAAATTGTCAGACTTACAGCCTGAAACCTTGGAGAGGGAGTACGCTGTTGGTCAAGGTAATCGGGAATTTTGCCTTGCCTATGTCTGAAGATGGATGAGGCTCGAGCCATGATGGTGCAATCCCAGAGGCTAACCGGTATACCGCCGGGCGGCCAGCCCAACGTATAAATATGCTCGAGGAACGCCAAATAACGCAGAGAAATACGACATCATCTGTACACACTTTTCACTTCACACTGGCTCCTCGACGAGTTTCTCTTTTGAAATACAAAGAAATCAACGTAACCATGGAGTTGATTCCGACACTTGACGCTGCTTTGCTAGCAAGCAGGCATGAGCCTTCGGTCTCTGCGTCTGCATTGTCCCTATTTCGCTCCCTTCAATCGGCCGGTATTCAACTGTCAGACTTCATCAAGCCTTTCTCAGAGCCGAACTCCTCGAAGCTCGTGCACGCACTTGTGGAAAAGCAAGCTCGTCTTACTCCAGACTCTGTGGCATTGCAATTTGAACAGACGACCACGATGACTTATGGTGAGCTGAACAAGTTGTCCAACATTGTGGCTCGTCAGCTGGTCTGTGGCAGGGGATCAATCATTCCAATCTGCATGGACAGATCGATTAACATGATCGTTGCACTCCTTGCGGTCATGAAGACTGGAGCGGCATATGTCATCGTCTCTCCAGAAACCCCATCAACAAGGATCGAGTTCATTCTCAAGGACATCCGCGCTCCCTTCCTCATTGTGGACACGCACAACCAAGGTGTCACCGGTGTGGGAGAGGTGCCTCTTGTCGTCATTGATAGTCTCCTCGCCAAAACGGAAGAGAAGAGCCACGACTTCCACACCGACCTGAACATCCACCAGGCACCATCCGACATAGCCTACGTGATCTATACGTCGGGCACGCTGGGGAATCCAAAGGGTGTTTTGCTATCCCACCAGGCCGCAGTGACCGGACTGGAGGCTCTACCACAGTTCAATGGTACAAAGCAGCCAAGGCAGCTGTTGTGTCACTCACCCGTCTTCAGCGCAGCGCAGCGCACGATTCTTGGCACGCTGTCGCGCGGAGGTGTACTCTGCCTCGCAAGCAAAGAGAGTATAACGCTGAAGCTCCGGGAGACTGTCGAGAAGATGCAGATCGAAACCCTGGAGATCACACCAAGTATGTTGCGACTCATGGACCCGACTCAAGCGCCACCTTCACTGAAGAAGATCACGCTCGGCGGGGAGATGCCTGGGCCCGCCTTGATTGATCTCTGGTCGGGTAAGGTTGAGTTGTGGACTGCTTACGGATTGAGTGAATGTACTCAGGTAAGTCCACAAGAAACACGAATTGTGTGAAATATTTCTGGGATATCAATTAATCTGTTTACAGCTCAACATGCGATCCAAAATTGTTCCTGGAGGAAAACATGTAACTCTGGGCAGACCTTCCGATAGTGAGTACATCCTGACTGTCTTAAGTCTGCTCCTAGACTGACGTGCAAAATCGTACCAGGCACTACGTGTTACATTCTTCAGCCTGGTTCCGTGTTGTCAGCTCCTGCCAACACAGCTGGAGAGCTTTGTCTAGGTGGCATGCAACTGGGCGAGGGTTACCTCAATCTTCCAGAGAAGACCAAGCAAGTCTTTATCAACAACCCTTTTGGCCGTGGACGTCTCTATAGGACCGGTGATATGGCTATCCTCCATGAAGATGGAACCATGGAACTCCTTGGCCGTATCGACCAGCAGATCAAGGTCGACGGACAGCGAGTAGAGCCAGCCGAGTCCAATGCAATCATTGAAATCCAGGAGGCCGTGGCCAGCTCTGCAGTGGTTTCGGCCTCTATTATGGGCCGCAAGAGTCTCGTCGCAGTAATTGTTCCGAAGAACCCAGGAGCAGTCGAGGACTGGGATAACCTTGTGGCCACAATTCGCGCCACCCTGCGCGAATCTCTACAGTCTCACGCAATCCCTCGCTACTGGGTGAGATTGAATGAGCTTCCGATCAATGTCAACAGGAAGACAGACATTGCTGGTCTTGTAAGGCTGGTTGAGTCCATGGATGAGAGTCAGCTTCTTCCCACCCCTTTGACGAGCGGCGTCCGGACCGGCGATACTCTGGATGGGGTGGTTAGAAGCGCGATTGCCAACGTCCTGGCTATTAGCCCACAGAATATCAGCCCTGCTTCGACATGGCAGGAATTGGGTGGTTCGTCTCTTGATGCTATCATCCTCTCCTCCAAGTTGCGCGACCTGGGGATAGAGATACTGGTTCCAGACCTCCTTCAGGGCATCGCGTTGGGGACAGTCTTTGCGGACCGAGTCGTCACGGTTCCGAATCTTGTTCGTGCACCCGAGCCCTTCTCTTTGCTGCCTCATGAGGCTCTGCTTCCTTCTGAAAAACAGGGAATTGAGGACGCATATCCTGTGACAGCCCTGCAGGAAGGCATACTCGCGGATAGCTTGTTGGGCAGGGCCAACTATGTTTATCACCGGGTATACCGAATCCAGGGAAACACGACCATCAATCAAATCCGTTCTGCAATTCAACAAGTTGTGCAGAGACGCCCCATGCTCCGCAGTACCTTCAAGGCCTGGAAGAAGTCGTTCATCCAAATTGTGCATTCATCTTTGGAGGTCCCGTGGAAGACGATCGCCAACAAGGACCTCGAAGACGTTTTGCAGGACGCCCGAGACTCGGTCCCAATGGAACTCGATGAGCCTCAGATCCGCGCAACATTCCTCGAGCCTGGTTTTCTCATAATGGAGATGCATCACAGTCTGTTCGACTTCTGGTCCAGCCAGTTCGTCTTTGCCGACGTGGACGCCCTCCTTCGCGGCCAGGATCCTATCTATCGAGCCCCTTTCAGCGCATACGTCGCGTACCAGCTGACGAACCAGAATCAATCCGGCGTGGACGGAACCACGCTTCATTGGAAGGAATACCTTCAATCCGCGCCGGTCTCAGTCCTAGAGTTGCCGGTTTCCAGATCACTCACTCAACGTGAAGCTGGCAGTGAGCGAGGCGTCGTCCTCAAGGCTGATCTCGGCTCGAGCCTGACTGAAGCCAGTCAGCTTATGGGTGTCACAATGGCAACTGTCGTCCATCAGGCCTGGGCCATGACACTCGCAAAACATCTTTCGCGGAGCGATGTAGTCTTCATGACAGGCTTCTCTGGCAGAGACGCTCCTGTTGAAGGCATCCTGTCGCTTGATGGTCCAACGCTGTGCACGGTTCCTTTCCGAGCGAGCTTCGGTACAGGGCATTATGGGGAGGCTTCATTCTCATCGCACGCAAAGGATTTGCAAAAGAATCTCTGGAATCTCTCCAAGTTTGCCCACTGCAGCCTTCGCCATATCTTTGGCGAAACGGACCTGAAAGCCAATATGGTCAACACCATGGTGAATATCTTGGCGAGTCTCGAGGTCGTTGGAAATGAATATTCCGAGGCGTCCCTTGTTCCAGTGATCGTGCATGGTGATAACTTCACTCAGTATGTTACTCCTCCCAAATAACACAATTCTGATTCGCAATCGCCGCCCCTCTGAAGGCCATCCTCAATACTTCAAAGGTAGCTAATGAGCTTTATAGATACGTTACTCTTGAGTTGGATGAGTCGAATCCGAACTCAATCAAGCTTCTTGTCCCATTTGACGCCGTGGTGGCTGACTGCGAAGAAGTTCTCAGCACATTTGTTTCCACTGTGAAACAAATCGCCGAGTCCCCCGAATCGTCTCTCAACAGTTTCTTCGACTCGGGGTCATCGAAGATGAAGATACTTAAAAACGGCGAGATCGCCCAGCACGAACAGTCCTTTGGTCTCGCACATGCGGCATTTGAAACTTGCGCCACCAGGGAGCCCACTCGCGTAGCGATACGCAACCCGACCGCAAGCCTCACATATGGAGAATTCGACAGCCGTGCTCAAGACTTCGCGAGAATGCTACTGAAACTCGGAGTCAAGCACGGAGAGTTCATTCCCCTATATTTGGAGAAGTCAGCAGAGACCCTCATCGCCATCATGGGCATCCTCAAGGCCGGGGCTGCCTTCGTGCCCTTAGATCCCCGTAACCCGCACGAAAGGAACAGCTTCATCATCGGCGACGTTGGTGCCCACCGCATCATCACCGACACCACGAACAAGAACGAGTGCGCCGCATTCGACTTGCCCATGATCATCGCGGAGGACCCTGTCGAGCATCTCCCAGCCGGTCCGATCAGCGTGCCCGGCCTCAGCCCTGACAGCATAGCCTACGCCATCTACACCAGCGGCTCGACGGGGATGCCCAAAGGCGTTCTGGTCCCGCACTCTGCTGTTGATGCCTCGGCGCGCGGTATGATCGAGGCTACCAACGTGACCAAGGACTGGGTCGCCCTGTGGGCCTTGAACTACATCTTCGATGCCTCCTACTATGATGTCTTCACGCTCTTCTCGTGCGGTGCTTGCTTATGCATCGTCCCACAGGAGGACCTCCTCGCGGATATCGCTGGCCATATCAACACTCTCGGTGTGGAACAAGTTATGCTCACCCCTACTATGACAAAGCTTATCCGGGGCGGGCACTCCGATGTGCCTGGACTCAAGGTCTTGAACGTGTGTGGAGAGAAGATTGACACGAATATCCTGGAATGGGCTCAGCATGTGGATGTGTACAACGGGTAAGCTTTGGGAAACACGGAGACATACTACTCTTTTCTCATAAGTGGCGTCCTGCTAACCAACATTGATGCAATTAGGTACGGTCCAACGGAAGCCACAATACTCATGACCGTGTCCAAGGTTAAGCCGGATGGCAATCTCAACAGCATTGGGTATCCTTTGCGTCACGTTGAAGCCGTCATTGTGCCAGCTGAGGGCAACAGCCTGGAGAAGGTTCCGAACGGCGTAACGGGGGAGCTCTGTGTCCGCGGACCACAGCTCGCTGTAGGCTATCTCAACCGCCCGGAGCAAACAGCGGCGGCCTTCACCCGAGACTCCGATGGTGAAAAGCTCTACCGCACAGGTGATCTTGCTCTTCGTTTAGATGACGGATCTCTACAGTACGTTCTTTGATACCTAACACTTGCATGTTGGGCGAATGAAGAACAAGCTAACCAAGGGTGACGCAGCTGTCTTGGACGGAAAGATTACCAGATCAAGCTCAATGGGTTCCGAATCGAGCTTGGTGAGATAGAGAATGCTATCCTGCTGACTGGGAAGGTAGAGGCCTCTGTTGTCTCAGTTGCACAGGTCAACGGCAAATCCCAGCTTGTGGCATTCTGCATTTTCGCCGGCGATGGACGACCTGCTTCCGTTGGAGCAGCTGGCGGCGAGATTCTCGAATCTCGACGTGAGCTGGTCGACAAGGGCCAGGAACTCCTGGACAGCCTGACAACCATAGCACACTATATGGTGCCTAGCCTCGTCCTGCCCTTCAGCAGCTTCCCTTCTCTTCCCTCTGGGAAAGCGAATCGCAAAGAGTTGGTCAAACTCGTCGAAAACATGGACAAGCAAGAGCTCGCTTCGTTCATGCCGGCCGTATCGTCGTCGGCATCCACAGATTTCGTTTGGGTCTCGACTCCAGAGGAGGAAATCATGCAAAAGGCATGGTCCACCGTTCTCGATGAGCCAGTGGACTCCATCGGTTCCAATTCCCTCTTCTTCGGCCTAGGCGGTGACTCGATCGCTGCAATCAATGTGGTCGCGGAGTGTCGTCGACTGGGCTACAGTATCCCTGTTGGTAAAGTTCTCGCGAGCCCAACGCTTGCTCAACAAGCATCTCTTCTCAAGCGCCTGGATAAGGGCGGGCCAATTGTCAAGAAGAAAATCGAATACAAAGTCCCATCGACGCTTTGGCCAGCGCTCTACCAAGCCGGACTGTCTCGAGCAGACGTAGAGGAGATCTATCCCTGTGGACCCGGGCAGATTGAGTTCCTAACCCAGGGAAAGACACAGCACCAGTTCTGGAATCTGACGACAAGCCGTGAACTGCCACCTAGTTTTCCTCTGGACCGTTGGAGGGAGGTCACCGAACGTATGACCGCAGAAAACCAAATACTGAGAGCAATGTATTTGCAAGCCGATCCCAAAGATGACTCTTCCTGGCATCAGGTAAGTTCCGATATGTCCTTGCTCACAAAAGATCTTTCAACTAATCGCCGTCATTAGGTCATCCTGCGGAGAGCCGCTCTAGACTGGCGGGAGGTTTACTATACCACAGACGACGAGAAAAAGAACCTGATCACCGGTCTGAAGGACTCGCAGTTCCAATTGGGCATGCCCAACATCAAGTACCTTATCCTCCGTTCCAAGAAGGACGAATCAGTCACCCTCTGCATCAAAGTCGACCACGGTTCATACGACGGAACGCTCCTGCGAATCTTCGACGAGCAATTCCGCGCCCTGGCACGCGGGGACACAACACTCCCCAAAATCGAGCCCTTCCGCAACTTCATCGACTGGGTACACACAGCCGACCGCGCCGGCGACCTCGCCTTCTGGAAGGCCGAGCTTGCGGACTACACGCCCCCCTCGGACGCGGCCTTCCCGCGCGCGCCCGTCAGCGACCGGCTCCAGTTCGTCAATTTGGGGGCAGACGTCGACGCCATCGCGGACCGGTTCGGCGTGACGCCCTCGACGGTGTTCCAGGCGGCCTACGCGCTCGCCGTCGGCCGGCTGACGCGCTCGGACGACGTGCTCGTGGACAACCTCATCACGGGCCGCAACGCGGGCGTCGACGACCCACAGCTGGTGAACGGGACGTGTGCCAACTTCCTGCCGTTCCGCACGCGCCTGGGTGGTGGTGCTGGCTCGTCGTCGGCCGCCGACTTCTTCCGGGAGACGCAGAGGGCGTTCTGGGACTCGACGGAGCACGGGAGTGTTGGTCTAGGGGACATCTACCGCGCACTTGGGAAGGACCGCGGCACGCACGCGGCGAAGATGCTCTTCTGCTTTCAGCCGTTTGAGCCTCCGGCTGCTAAGGCGCCGGGCGAGGTTGACCACATGAGATGGCTGGTCATGGCCCAGAGCAAGGTGATGATGACTGTGAACTATGCCCTCATGGTCGAGGTACAGAAGACGTCGGCGAAGAAATATCGCCTCAAGATGCAGTGGGATAGCCGCGCCCTCAGCAACGAGAACATCGGGTTTGTGGTGGAGATGTTCAACAGTCTTTTTGGCAAGTTGGAACAAGGGTCGGACGTAGGTCTTGAGTCTTTGCTTCATGGTTGACGATAGACTCTGTGGCCCGAGCCCCCTGTGTTTGGAGGTGTCTTTTTTCTTTTCATTTTTTCTTTTGTTGTATGGTAAACACACCCGAGAGAATTTGGTCCCTCTACGAATTAGCACCTACACATCTGGAGCTAGCCCCTAAGTTTCACTATCTCTTGATATTATCTAGATTTTTTGAAAATGTTAGCAATAACTTGGAAAGCAATAAGATTTCTTCAAGAAATTCTTGCTTAAGTCTTCTGGTTGCTTGCCCACATTCCGGGACTCCGTGCCTTGGGTATGAGGTGCTCCGAATTCGGTTGAACTGGCAAATACCACCGGGAAGAAGAGGGGAGAAGCGCTGAGAAGAGACAAAATGTTCTAGCGTCTGAGCACTGGCCTGTCTCCCCTGACTGTTCGTGTCCGGGCCGTTGGAGTCATTGCATTGACTGTCAGTTCGATGAGCCCCGCCTAGCGGGACGAAATGAGGACCACCATGTGCTGCAACGGTACCAGCTCTGTGGCTCGAGATGGGTACGATAGAGTGGGTATCTAAATAGTCCCCGAGTCGAGCCGAGTGTGCGTGCATTTAGGCGCTGCGTGCAGTGGGTGCCGGGCTCCGGAGCGGTGGAACGGAAAAGGTCAACATGCGACCTGTCTGTTCCGTGTACGACGTCGTTACATCATAGGTATGCTCAGTCATTAAACATCAAGACGGTGGTGTTTTGCCCAGTGTCTTAGGCGGGTGGAAACAGGTCCACGCCCACTTGGACTCTGCAAGCCACCTCATGCTCGCCGGCAGATGCCCGCAAAGCCACTGGCGTCTGATCCATGAGGATGCAGCTGCGGGTCGACAGGGCAGGTGGATCAAAACCTTCTTGAGTCGTGTGGGCGGCGATTCCTCAGCTGCAGGCAGCGGCAGCGTCGATAACACAGCGCCCAGCTTTTGTTTAGCATCCGACCAGTCGCACCCGTCCACTATTGTCGGTCGGAATTTGCCCTACGCGACTGGCGATCCTGGCTGATCCCAATCAGTAGCTGATCTGAGGTGGAAATGATGAAATGCCAAAAAAGCATAACAGCAACGGCATGTGCTTTTTTTTCTTACCCAGACTATTATCCCGGCCTGCCCTGGGGTTTTTGACAACTTCTCCCTGAAGCTGACGGCTTCACCCATGAGTCTAGACCTTCAACCGTTGTCTTCCTGCCCAGTTCCGCCAGTCCCTCCTCAGCCCATTCGCAGATAAACGAGCCGCATGGGCGGCGAATCAAGCCGACACTTGTGTCTAGGGAGGGTTGCAGCGATCGCCAGGTCCGCAGAGCTGGGCTTCCAGCTCTTGAGCTTTCTTGAGCTTACTCCCACGCTAAGGCAAGCCCAACGTTCCCGCGCAGCAAGCCAGCCACCCAGAGGGCCGAGTGGGCTTGTGAGGACGGGGAACCAAGAAATCAGAGGGGGTGAGAGCGAGAGCACTAGCACCCTGTAGGGCGACGCAACCCTGCGCAACACAGCACAGCATGGCAGTCCAGACTGAGCCGGAGGCGGATCCTGGTCACAATCAGGCGCCAACCCAGCAGCAGGATCAGGACCTGGACCCGGACCTGGGCCAGCAGCGACTGGACGTTCCGTCGCCCACTGCAAAACCGTCTGTAGGCCGCCGACCCAGCGCCGCCTCCGATGTTTCCATCTCCAACATCTCCACAACATCGTCCGGCAACGAGAAGTGGCTGTCTCCCTTGGACAGGTTGTCGCTACAGCCAGCTGAGAATGCTGCCATAAACACCAGCGCAGGACTGGACAAGACCATGGATGATGATGGAGTCGACCTGAGCTCCCTTAAGGCGGGGGCGATCGGCCGCCCGGGCCCGGGACCGATTCAGCGACAAGGACCGGAACCGCTGCTCTACCACCAACAAAATACGTCAACAACTCGCATGCCCTTCCATGGCGACGAGTCCTTTCCCGGGACGCCACAGCTCTACACTCCCGAGCCCTACAATGGCCAATACGCGGGAGCCCCACGAGACTCCCAGGCAGAGCTGCTCCTCGATTCTCAGCGAAACCGGCACTCGACCCGCTCAGTCTCATTCGGACCGTCGACAACCTTCATGTACCCGGGCCAGGACAAACCGCCCCCAAGCCGCGGCAGCAGCCTGCGCCCTGGATCATGCAGCCCAAGATGGCATTCTTCATTCAGCATGTACATATGCTTCCTCTTCGGGGTCCTTTGCGCGGTCGGCCACCACATCTTCTACGCTTCGCTTGATGGTGAGCCCGCTGAGAGCCAGACCGAGATGCTGCGGTACGGGACCTTCCTCGCATACGCAGCCAAGGCTGGCTTCAGTGCTGCTGCCATCTCGGCTTTCAAGCAGCGCATATGGGTCACCGTTCGATCGAGGTTCATGAGCATCTCTGCGCTCGACTCCATGTTTGCTGCCGCTGAGGATATGACGGCCCTGATCAACTGGGAGTTCATTAGGGACGCCAAGGCTGCTTTTGCTTTGGTCTTCTTCGCCTGGACAACGCCTCTGGTCGTTATTCTGACGGCGAACACGCTGTTGGTGGAACCACGAACGATAGTGGACAATACGACGTGTCCCTCGGTACGCACCTTGAATTTCAGCTTTGAGGATCTCAACGACTGGAGAAAGCCAACACGGATAGATGGCTTGTTTGAGATCCCCGTGTCAATCTGGAATACTACCAAGCGGGACGACCAGACCGACGACGACTGGTTCGACTACTACACTGGGCCAAGTCCCAACTTTCAGCAGACTGCGACGTTGGGCGCCTTCCTTCAAGAAGTCGTTGCCAGGAAGAATGCATCCTTTGAGATATGCGAAGCAGGATATAACTGTACATTCAGCGTCGACTTCACTGCACCCGGCTACAACTGTACAGAAGTAGCCAGCGGAGTGGGATCGACGCCAGTCAACCTCACCCAGGAGACAGGCGAGGCCGAGCCCCCATTCGGCACCGACATTCTACTACCCCAGGGCCAATACAGTTATTATACCTATGCTACCGGCGGCGAATACTCAACCACACAATTGAAGAACGTCGGTGTGGCCGGCATACCTAACATCCCCAACTCTGAACTGCCGACACACTTCGGAGCCCTAAGAACGGAGCCTGTGATCTGGGTCGGATATGTTGTCCTTAACAAACCAGGAGAAGTACAGCCCAATCGATCTGATCCTGGATGGGAGAGTGCCTTCACCCCCAAGATTTTCGCCTGTGAGCACCGTGAGACAAATTACGTTGCGTTATTCAACTATACCGATGGGACGCAACATGCCAGCATGAGTAGTCGCAAGTTCGGCGCGCCTATCATCAACACGACCTTCATTCCAAGTATAGAAGCAAACGACGGCACCGACGATAACGTGACCGCCACGCCAGAAGCCAACTACGTCTATCCTACGGACACGGCCCGCTATCGACGGGTCTCTGCGTACCATTCGATCGGTTACATGCTGAGGAAATTCATAAACGGCACCGTCGCCGTTGAAGACACACTTATCAACCCCATACAGAATACAGAAGCCATCCAGACCAAATTACTCGACCCACGCAACAACTACTTCCCCTACCCTGAACTCATGGATATGGTACAAGGGCTCTACGAGGACCTCATCCTGTCTATATTCAGCAACCCACAATTCGTCGAGGTCGTCTGGGCCGGTAAGCCCTCCGAGCAGTCAGGAACCCTCATCAAAGGCGGAGGCCATTCCTCATCCAGCGCGCGGACAGGCGCAAACCCCGAATCAGACTACAGGTACAACTGCACGCGGACCCGCACCGCCAACGCGTACGCCTACCACAAGCGGGACCTGTGGATCGTCTACGCCATCGCGGTCCTGCTCACGCTCATCTGCGTCGCGGTCGGCACCCTGGCTATCCGGGAGAACGGCGGCGTCACCAGGAACACACACTTCTCGTCTGTCGTCGCGGCCACGAGGGGCCCCGCGCTCGAGAAGGTCGCCTGGATGGGACCCCTCCAGGACAGGGGCGACGTCCCCAAGGACGTCAAGAAGCTGCGGCTCGGCTATGGTATCATGAATGATAGCAAGGTCGGCATGGGGGGCCCCGGGTCGCCGCCGATGGAGATCGGGCCGGATCCCAACCTCGTCGGCGTCGAGGGCGAGGACTACAGCCAGCGGCGTGTCCCGGAGGAACGGGCGAGCTCGGGGTACTTCCGCCGGAGGAGGGCCTATTCGACCGAGATGAGGTGCGGGTTTGGGCTCAAGGGCGACGTGGACCAGAGACATCGGGAAGGGAGTTTGTTCCACCGGTGAATGGGATCAGAGGCATGTCCATGTGTCTGTAGGGTGCAAGGCGTATAGGAAGTCATGGGCACGTTTGTTCTTGGAAATTCGAGCTTGGATAAGGGGCGTTGTGGCTTTTTGAGTGATACCATTAGCGCAAATCTAGTACCGTACAAATCTATCTCTATGATGCGAGAATTACATGGCCTAGCCTCACGTGTTAGACCCGCTCACAACGCCGGCGTCCTCCTGCCCGGACTCCTCCAACGCCTCCTTCTCCTCGACCCTCAGCTGGCTCTCCGCCTTGCCGGTGTCAACGAAACAGAACAGCAAGAGCGACGCGGCAGCACAGCCTACGCTGAACCAGAAAGCTGACTTGTAGCTGGTCATGGTGCCCCTGTGCTCGTAGCTGGCCGCCACGACGTCCGATATGCCCAGGAACAGGCTGATGGGCAGGAACAGGATGCTGTAGATGAGCGCGCCCGCGGCGCCCTGGTCCTTCTGCGGGACGTTGGTCGTGATGAAGACGTTGCTGACGTTGAAGGCGATGTCGACGCCGACGGTCGCGCCGATCATGGAGGGGAGCACCCACGCCCAGTAGGACCCGCCCTCCGGGATGAGCGCGAAGAGGAGCACGCTGACTATACTGCCCGCGCCCGCGATGATGAGCAGTACGCGGCCCGGGAGGAGGTGCAGGGTGAAGCCGCCTATTGTCGCAAGGATGACGCCGCCTGCTGCCATGGGGATGAAAGCCAGTGCTGTTGAGAGGACGCTGTATTCCATGACATTGAAGAGGCTTTGATTCGTTCGAGGTTAGCATGAGGTCCGAATGTTGAAAGGTACCGACGTATGTTAACTCACTAGAAACTGGCGTAGTACATGAAGATACCAAAGTTGCCGTACGCGAACGCAAGGGCGATTAGGATGGTCTTCACATACTTCGGTTTGAACAGACTCGCCGGCAGAAGAGGCTGTTCGGCGACGTTTAGCTCAACGAAGAAAAAGATTCCCAACAGCAAAAAGCCCAGCACGCAGATCACAATTATATAATCCGTCGCCCAGCCCTTTGGCGCGTGGGCGCCATCAGTAACGGCAAACACGATCAGGACGAGGGCAGGGACAATGGTGAAGACGCCCCAGTAGTCCATCTTGACGCCGGTGGTCTGCAGGTCGCCGCGGGGGATGCTGAAGAAGGCCATCACGGTGCAAAGGCCGATGACAATGGCGGCGAGCCAGAAGTACCACCTCCACGTCAGGTACTGGCCCACGATGCCGCCCATGATGACGCCGATGAAGAAGCCCAGGGGCGCGAAGGCGCCGTACAGGCTGAAGATGAGGTTCTTTCTCGGCCCGGGCCGGTAGATCTTGCCGAGGATCATGATCCCCGTGGGCAGGAAGGCTGCGGGCCCCAGGCCCTGGAGCGCCCGGGCCGCGATGAGCATGTGGTAGTTGACGCTGAACCCGGCGATGACGGTCCAGATGACGAACCACGCCAGGCCTGAAGTGAAGACAACAAAGCCGCCGTAGATGTCGCCTATCCTGCCTAGTGGGAGGAGAATGGCGCCCACGATGAGGGCGAAGACGCTAGAGGGCCATATCTGGGCGGCAATTGGGATGTCGAGTTCTTTTGAGACGGTTGGAAGGAGGATGTTGAAGCCGGAGACGAAGTATTCCTAGAATTATACCATGTCAGAGTGATGACTGGATAGAATCAGGTTCTGTTACGTGTCAGACTCACCGACATCAACATCGATAATAACATCGACGAGCAGAAGGCTATCTCAGAGATGGCATTCGGGAAAGCCTCTGGCCGTTGACGTCCCAGACGCTCCAAATCGGCCTTTTGAAACGTTGCTGGGTCTTGTGCCGTGGGAGGCACATTGCGCTCCGTGTCTGGCTCCGGCGAAGTGGACATTTCGTGAAGGGTCATACCGTCGACTCAATGAAAGAGTATGGGATATATGATCCGTTGAACGTCCAACTGTTGTTGTTCGAAGTGTCACTTGAATCCCATCCCGCTGGCTCTCCGGATGGCAACAACATCTTTCTTATACGTCAAGGTGGGTCAAGACGTTTTTCGACTCCACCTGTGCGTTGGAATAACATGACTAATGGAAGGAGGATATACTCCTGCTGTATTCAGTTTTTCTCTCCCATTTCTAATTGTCTTTGAAATACACGGTGTAGAAAAATGTGTCACGGCCTTGGTAATGACGACCCTCAATGCACAAGTTGCCATTTTGCTACCAAATGCGGCAAAGGTCGACGGACAGGGGGCGACACTGCCGTAGTCAGGCGTGTCACGGTCGTCACGGTCGTCAGGGCCTAGTCCCTCGTCCGGGAATGGTGGGTCGTCCGTTGGGGCTAATGCACGTCTTGTGTCTTGGCTACCTAATTAGGAAACGGGAGAAGCTTATTACGTACGCGGATTGCTGACAAAGAGGAGCAGGGCGCTGGCCGTGACAAGTCGTGCTCAAACTTAGAGATTCTTTGTCTCATCCAACATCTCAGCCTCAAACTTCCTACCATACAATCACAAGGGGACTCCACAGTTGTCCCCAACTACATGCATCGTTCTAGAACACTGAAGCTTGATCTGTTCCGTTGGGGATAGAGCTTCTCGGCATACTATGTCTCTACCTTGCCTTACATCTAGCCGAACATACCCAGCCTGCGAGTGACGCACACTACTATTACGGCATGATAGACTCGGAACCGATTCGGCTGAATGTCTCCCCGCCCTCGAAACCGTGCCATAATTGTCGGAGAAAAAGGTTGAGATGTGATCGGTCCATCCCCGATTGCCAAAAATGTACCAGCAAAGGTGAGAAGTGTCTCGGTTATGGCAATCTGCTCCGATGGACCGGCGCGGTGGCCGTCAGGGGTAATCTCGCAGCCCAAATACCACAACACCGAAGCCACAGCGGAACCAAAGATGTTGTCATTTCATGTGATGTTCTGCCCCAAAGGTGGCAGAAGCCAGACACCGAGTTTCAATGTCTTCAACTTCCCCTGACTGACCCTTCGTTGGTCGACCTCGGCCCTCGAAACCGTCTGTACATTGGCCACTGTGAGTCACATCAGACACCCATTCAGCAGACAGCCTAGCATGCATACGTCTGACCATCATCAAAAGTCGAGCGATCAGTCTGCCAAGACCTAGTCTCGTTCGACCACCAAGATGCCTTCAACCCGTTCCGCTCCATGCTCTCCCTAGTAGACAGCTTCGACTACATCCGAGAGATAACCCTCGCCACCTCCGCGATGCACATGGTCACGCTCCGCCGGAGCCACGGGCTCACCTACCAGAAGGAGCTCGTGGACGCCCTCACCGCCAAGGGGAACGCATACCGCCTCCTCCGCCGCGCCCTCGACAACCTGGCCGCGGTCGACAAGCCGATCGCCATGGTGGCCGTGGTCTTCTTCATCAACTTCGACCTGATCGAGTCCGGGCGCGGCTCGTGGAAGACGCACGTCAAGGCCGCCGGGAACCTCCTAAGGTCGATCCATGCAATGGAAATCAGGAAGCAGATACCGCCCAGCGTCGCCAAGCTCGCTGACATTGTCGTGGCGGATTGCATCACGTACTACGTGCTCGGTTCGTCCTTCGCCAAGCCCGGAGATTCTGCGATGTCGGCGTTCGAGTCCATCGAAATAGAATCCGTCCTGCAAAGGGCGGCGCCGTTCAGCTATGGGTGTTACCCGCCGATAATGCTTGAGATCCTGTGTCAAGCCAGCCATCTATCCCAAAAGGATGTCTCCAGGGGCAGGGATTTGATGAACGAGCTCTGTGCGCTCGACTTTAGGGCTTGGGTGTACAGTATTCCAGGCCTGTCGCCAAAGGACGACCTCGAAGCCAGGGTGGCCATAGCAGATGCTCACCGGGCGGCGACATGCCTGTATATCCTTCTCGCGGTCTCGGACCTACAGTGGGACACGCTCTGCTACCAACAGGGCCTCACGATAGAGGTCCAGACCCAGACGCTGATGCACCATCTGGCATCTGTGCCGATCGAGAATGCTTTGTCCAAGGGGTTGATCTGGCCCACCTTCATGGTTGGCGCCCAGACGGACGACCCAGAGAGGCGGCAGTGGTGCCTGGGGAGGATGCAAAAGATATGGATTGCCAGCCCCTTCATCTGTCCCTGGGGGTATATCGAGACTGCCATGGCCATGATGCAGCGGGTGTGGGAGACCAAGGACGCGAAACTCAAGGGTGGTGGTGGAGAAGCAGGAATGAACTGGCTGCAGGAGCTGAAGGGAGCCTCTGATCATGGTTTGATTGTGTAAGGCTAAAGCGTTTTGTGTTTGGGAGTTGCTAGAAGGTTTATAATGTGTAAGATGTAAACTGCATGGGTAATTAGCCTGCTATCCTAAGGAGCTTGCGGTCATCACAGGGCGAACGATATTCCCGCCCGTTATGCCCGGCCTACTTGGGGATTCCAGCCTCACTCAGCCTTGTGGCCCCATCATTAGTGCAGTACAAGCCGTAATATTGTACACAGTGCGCGGTATCAACACTGGCGCCATTTCATGACGGGGGTTGGGTTGCGATACAAAACGGAAAAGAAGAGAATAGCACTGGCAATTATGTGACACTGAGCGATGAAAACATGTACTTCCAACATTGCCCGTATTTTCAAGCAGAGCGCCAAGAAGGGCAAGCTTCATTATAATTCTGATACTAGGTAATCGGCTGCTTAGGTACGGAGAAATACGGATCCAAGAAATCAAGCGCACGCGGTGAGCTCGTTTGCACCAACCTATCTATCATTCCAGCAGGCGGCCAGATTTGTGATCACAGTACTCTGGACCCCATCCCGAGCAATTACCTCCACGATAATACTGGGCACCCTTGCATTCCTCCAGGGCACAAAGCGGCGGGTCTGTGTAATCAAGTCGTTGATACACTCTGACCATGGCAGCATGCAGGTGTCTGCCCTCTGGATCCGTTCCACTCATCTCGGTCGAGTACACGCTGTCCCAGCTGGCGCTGTAAAAGAAACACAGGAAGTACAAAGGGTTGTTGTCGGAGATCTGAGAGACCTCAAAGATTTGGAACATGTTGCATTTCGGATAGGCGCCGTTGATGTAGGGAGGCTCGTTGACCCTGTTCTTGCTGTTGTACTCGGTGACAGCATTGCATTGCTCAGCGCAGACAGAAGGGTCGTAGCTGGGACCTGTCCCATTTGTCGCATACAACTCGCGATAGACTGGTTCGAGGAAGGTCAGGTAGCCGTCTGTGGGTTCAATCATGTCCACATGAGGAAAAGAAGCTCCTGCTTTAGCACTATTTCGGCCATTCGTCAGCAAAAGTGACGATTGAGGTACTTCAACAGGGGTCTTCGAAAAGCAGTCTCCGAGTGATTGGGCACGTACTCGCCACGGGGGCCGAAGAAGCCATATTCGCTGAGGTTCTGTAGCGCTGACTGTTTGAGATAGTAATTGGATCCGGCGACGAGAACCTGGAAGTCGCATCTTTCTTCTCCCCAGTTCAGCGCGATATCCGTGTTGATTGTTTGACCCCAGAGAACACATTTGATTAAGGTTGTAGATGGGGGGTTAGGACAACCAGCGCCGTAATCGGGGTGGACAGTCGGGGCTCGCTCGTAATCTTGGGTTTCGATGTCAGCTGTCAAGGGAACTCTCCGAAGAGGCATTGCAGGTGCCACATACAAATGTTGAATGAGCTGCAGTCTTCGTTGTTATTGCATTCTGCGGCACACAACTCAGGCTTGTAGTCGTCCAGATAGTAAACGCCATGGTAAACTTTGCCGTAGACGCTTCCGTTTTGGGCCTGCCCAACCAGTTTGTATCCAAGCGGCGTGGGAGCGATACGGGCGGTAGCAAAGAGCGTGGTGAAGTTCTTGAACTCATGAGGTGTATCGATATCAGGTACAGGACCATGTCCGATCATGAGCGGTTCGCAGGCATCATTCGAACTGGAAGGGTGATGGCTGACTTCTTGCCCAGGTGATGCATCTGTCTGGTGAACAGGATCAGGTAGGTGTTGTGCAAGATGCAAATGAGCAAACGAGAGCGTCGAAAGGAGGAGGACGGTACGGCGCATCAACTGCATAGTGACAGTGGTGAAGGTTTCAATGCGATCTGGGACTGATATGGACAGCAATTCTGATCATATGACAATAAAGTGATACTGTCGTGGGCGAAGATCAAAGGTTCCGGCCTGTAGGGAGAGGTTGATGAACACGTGGATTGTGGAAGCATTCAGAAATGAAGCCAGACGTTGCACATGTGGTAATAGTTTACGGTCAAGGGGCAAGACCTATGGCCACTTGGCTGTTTTTCTTCCCGGGTCAAGGCTTCTCACGTCCCTTGCTTGCCTTCGAGGAAGCAGTGAAAGGCTGACTACTCTCCATCGAGACTGCCGATCGTGGTTCAATGAGTTGACCTTGCCCAAGAGGGCAGAAGCTGTGGCCTCCGCCAGGCCAAAGACCCAGGTACGTCTTCCCACGAGGAAATCACGATGCAGACGGTCACCTCAAGATGAAAATGAATCCCACTGCCCTAAAACCTTTCTCACAAGGCGTCTTGTCACTTTTATTCCCTTCTCCATTTTCCATAGGAACGAACCACTTACAATGTTCAGTCAACCCAGTTTGTTGCTTCGAAATCCCTCACAATGTCTTTTGCCATCGCTCCTATGAAACCTGACGTCGAATATGATGCAAGACTTCTCTATAAATACCACCGCATGAACATGCCTATGCAGCAATCCGCAGACGCCATCTTCACACTCTGCAGCTTTGACCTACGCGTAGCCCATCGTGCCGTGGACCTCTTCAATTGCGGGAAAGGGCAGTATTTGATTTTTTCAGGCGGATACGGCGAGATTACGTCGAACCTCTTCGACAAGCCAGAAGCGGAAGTCTTCGCAGATATCGCACGGAAGCGGGGTGTCCCTGAAGAAAAGATCATCCTCGAGACAGAGTCGACAAACACCGGTGAAAATGTCCGCCTCACATACGAATTGCTCCAGACAATGGGGTTGGAGCCGAGGAGGATGATCCTAGTTCAGACGGTAAGTACAATTCTTCTCCTTATATGGTCTTCTGCGTGCCAAGTCTCGGAATTTCCCAGATTACATCACTTGAGGACCTATAGCAGGTGATTAACACGTACCAGCCGTACATGGAGAGAAGGACCTACGCAACCTTCAAGAAGCAGTGGCCTAGTGCAACTGTCGAGTTCAGTGTCACCTCACCCCAGCTGAGTTTTGACGAGTACCCGTGCGAAGCTGTCCCAGAGGACTTCTTTATCACTGCCATGGTGGATACCTTGCTGCGTATCAGGTTCTATCCGTCCAGAGAATTTCAGATTGACCAGGACATCCCAGATGAAGTCTGGGAGGCAGGAATGAGGTTGATTGAAGCCGGCTACGACACATATTATTTCTGAAACTCCCTTAAAGACAATCGATCTTCTTCCAACCACTACCTAGGTACTCAGGCAGATATCGAGATGAAGCATTGATAAAATGCATGTGGATGAAATGAATCCTTGTTGCCCTGGCAGCAAGCCTGGACAGTCATTTTCGTGCGAACAGAACGTTAAATTGTAGGCGTACATTGTTATTTGAGCATGAACAACATTCGCAAAACTTTTCAGATAAGCTAGCAGTTCTCGGGGAGGCCGTGAGAGCTCCACACCTGCCCGAAACGACGTTTTATCAGGTGCAGAGATGCATCCAAGTGCCAAGTGCAGATAACAGATCGCATCGTGTCCGTTCCAGTCTACCATGCAGAGTGTCAGAAGTCAAATTACTTCTCCATATGCTCAAATCTAGTCGTTTTAGCATCGCCGTTGCTGGTAACCTGACGCAGATCATCCTCCTTGAGTACACCTGTCTTAGATATATGTCTCATTAGGCCCTCGTCGCCATCACGGTGTTGAGCGTGGCCTTTGCCAATAGTAAGGAACGAGTCCCTCAAAAGAAATTCGTCTGATTCGTACGTTATGTCAGCTTTCGTACAGGTGTATAACCAAAGGGCTTGGGGAAGAGAATTGGCGAGAGTTCCAAGGCAGGACTCCTCAGGGTTTTTTCGCAAGAAACAGGACAAGGGGGTAAAAGCTGTCAAAGACTCTTTGCTTACAATAAGCGGTCGCAAACAGCGTCGCAGGGATATTGACAAGAATGGCTATCGGTGCATATCCCATGTATGTGAAAGCCTCCCGGCCGTAGAAAATTAGGGCGACGAGCCTCGTTCCCAGGTCTCGTGCCAGGTTGGTGCTGATGGTGATATCAGCGAATCCCCATACCATATTTCCGTACGCAAGACCAATTATAAATGGTACCGCAGCAGGTGTGATGAAAGGCTATAGAATTGTCAGCCATTTGTGAATTTTAGGCTTAGGAAGGACCAAGAAAAGAGAAAGGCAGAAAGTCGCGCTTAGTTCAGACATGAGGGGCTAGGAAGCACGAATGAAAAAGGGACCAACATTTGCTGGATCTAAACAGCTCCAGATTATGATGCCAATGAAGGAGTCAACGAAGAACTCCGTCATGAAGACCCAGCCTAGATTGGTTTGGTTTGGGTTGGGAAAAGAGCACAGGATGGACGCCGGAGCTCCATTGGCAACAAGTGGCTTTCCGGCTGCCAGAAACTGCTCGTTGGCGGCTTGAATCTCAGGCCAGTACATGCCCATAAGAATCAAACCCGCCATAAAGGCGCCAAAGATCTGACTGAAAATGTAGTATGGCACTTTCTTCCACGGGAAACCTTGCCAAAGTGCCAAGGCAATCGTAATAGCCGGGTTGAAGTGTCCACCGCTTGTCGATGCGCAGGTGATGATGGCAAAGGCGATACCAACTGCGAAGGCCCAACCAATCTGGAAGATACTGCCAAAAGCCGTCACCCCGAGGGGGTTCTCGAGGTTCAGCGTGAACGATGCGATTGAGGCTATGCCGGGGAAGACGTAGAAGAATGTGCCTGTGGCTTCTGCCATGCACTCCCGAAGCCAGCGCGGTCGTGCATGTTCCAGGTCGAGGGTGCGCTGCGAAACGGGCTTTCTCTGGACGACCTGGCGGCTGACATGACTGACTACAGCATCTGTCACACCGATCTCGAGATCGTTAGTTTGGAGGCGGTTTATTTGTGACATTGTGAAGATGTAGGTCAGAATCCCAGCGCGAGGGCTGATAGAGTTTCGATGGGAGGTGACAACCTTTTCACAAAAGGCTTTCGTTTGAGATAATCAACGTCTTGAGCAGAGGATCGGATGACGGCTTTTGAGAACGAAGATGGGGCCAGGAAAGTATTGTAGTAGGCGACGGCCAAAGGGGGGGGGGGGCAACTCCAAGGATGGGCATGCCGTCCTCGAACATCCGCAACTCCGGCGTCATTGATCTTGAACAGGGACAGGCCATACCTTGATGGCACCAAAGGATCACAGCCTGGGAATACCAACAACGCGGGCAGTAAGATCCGGTATTCCCTAGCTGTATGGTTCAGCCCGGGAATAGTGTGCCGGACTAGTGGTAGCTGGGGGACACACTTGTACGTGCATCTCAATGCCGAGGTTCCCTTCGACGCTACCACCACATTTCATTGGTCTGACGCGGGAAGCCAGGGGCCCAAACCTGGGGAATTTCGTGGGGAAGGGGGATGTAAAGGGGCTAGAATCTGGGGATGTTGATGCCACTGTTTAAAAGGACCGAGGCTAGATCCAATTTCCCCAGACTAATGACCATAATCGAAGCAGTATTTGTAAGGATCTGGCCCTAATAGACACTACGGACCACTGCTCTCAGACCGAGCATGGTCTTCTGGTCCCTCTCTCGTTTCGCCATCCATTGCTCGACACGCAAGCCTGTCGAAAATCCGCACCTGCAAGGACGGTTCGTAAAGCCGGGTAAGCCTCAGCAATCAGGGTGGGCGACCTAGCCACACCCTCCTCACCAGCTAAGGCAGGTAGGCTTTCTGGTTCCCGTGGCCAAGAAAGCTTATACCCCTCGGAAGCCGGCACATGGCCATTCCTGGCATCCAGAGGTTCCGGTTCCGGTTCCTCCACTAGGTATGCGTGTTCATTGTGTTATGCGGATGTTCAGGCCACGGGAAGCAGTATTTCGGATCATGTCGAGTCAAGCCCCCCAAGTGCGGCGGCTCGCGCTATATGCACTCTGCAATATGCAATATGCGAGGCTACCGCCTGATGATGTCCACTTCATTTTGTCATATCGTTGAATTACCCAAACTTTCTGCGGGCCTCATGATTAGGTTTTACTGTTATCGTGGTCTGAGTAACACTGTTTGCAAGGTGAAGCAAACAGGCCGGGGTTTAGACTAAGTCCGATGCAGCCGATGACGAGCACGGAGACTCCCAGGCCCGGAGACATCATTGTAACCACGTAACCCCGCTTCGACGCCTCTTGTCCGGTTAAATAGCTGTGGCACTTGTGGGTTGCAAATCGTGCAAGAGATTCACAAGTGGAAAATCTTTTAAATTCATCATCACTCGTAAACTCCTGCTATAGACAGACAATCCGGAACCATGGCGCAGTCATCGGTACCTCCAAAGCTCAAGGAGAGTTTAGCTAACTCGAAATGCGAGTACCGCCAGCTCGGGAAGAGTGGCCTTCGTGTCTCGGTACCAATCTTCGGGTGCATGAGCTTCGGTGACCCGAGAACTCTTGGATGGGCAATTGGTGAAGAGGAGGTAAGATTACGAATTTAAGACCGCCCCGAGCGATATTACTCACTGATTTTCTTCAGGCACTGCCACTCCTTAAGAAGGCCTACGACGAGGGACTGAACACGTGGGACACTGCCAATGTTTACTCCAATGGGGTGAGCGAAGAGATCATCGGCAAGGCCCTGAAGAAGTACAGCATCCCGCGTCACAAGATCGTGATCCTCTCCAAGTGCTATGGCGCCGTCGCCGAAGACCCCGAGGGCCGCTACGTCTTCCAGCGAGACCTCTTCCAGGCGTCCAAGGACTACCAGAACCAGTTTGGGCTGGGGAGGTCGGCCATCTTCAACCAGGTCGAGGCCTCGCTGAAGCGCCTCGACACGCCGTACCTCGACCTGCTCCAGATCCACCGCTTCGACAACACCGTGCCGATCGAGGAGACCATGAAGGCCCTCCATGACCTCGTGCAGAGCGGCAAGGTCCGTTATATCGGGGCCTCGAGCATGTGGGCGTATCAGTTCGCGCAGCTTCAGTTTTGCGCCGAGAAAAACGGTTGGACCAAATTCGTCAGCATGCAGGTGAGTACCCCAGGGAGCCTTGCTCGCTTGCCTCTCTCTATGTGTATCTCATGGGCTGATGCAAGCTGCCTTAGAACCACTACAACCTGCTCTACAGAGAAGAAGAGCGCGAGATGAACAAATTCTGCGATGAGACCGGCGTCGGCCTCATTCCATGGGCTCCCTTGTGCCGTGGCCACCTCGCCCGTCGCCCTGATGAGTTCGGCTCAACGGAGCGGAGCAAAGACGAGAAGACCAGATCGGAGATTCCTGAGACGGATCTGGCTATAATCAAGCGGGTCATAGAGACAGCCGAAAAGAAGGACTGGCCAATGGCGCACGTAGCGCTGGCGTGGATCAACGCGAAGGTCGCTTCCCCGATCATAGGCTTCAGCAGTGCCGAGAGAATCGACCAGGCTGTCACGGCAAAGGGGAAGGTGCTGACCGAGGAGGAGATCAAGTACTTGGAGGAGCTCTACGAGCCCAAGAAAATAACGGGACACTCCTGATCATCACGTCCAGTGTCAAGGGCTCAGCGCTGTTCATAGAGGCTGAACACGAGGTCCTCCTACAATCAAAAGTATTCAAATTTGGGATTACAGGTGATACAGTATATTTGCTCCCTAAATCCCTTGAATCCAAAAACCCAAAGTGCACTAGTACCATAGCCTCGTCCTTGGTGATTGGGAGTTTGGTCGGACATGACATTTCAGCCAATTCCATTTGACTGCTTGATGAGGTCGAGCGCTTTGAAATGACGAGTTGTGTTGCGAGCTTCGGGGCCGCAATCAAACTGTGTCATTATCTCAAGCTGCCAATGTCCTTTTCCGGGCTATGTGCAAGTCAGGCGACTCTAGCTAGCATATGCGTCAACACATCATCTGTACAAAAGACCCCATTCCATTTCGGTCTCCATTCATTTGAGCGTGAAGATGCCCCATCTGGGCATATTGATGGGCCTTCAGGGTCATCGGCGTGATCTTTTCGCGATGGCTTCTTCAATCAGGCGTAGTCGTATCGCATCAGGAGACCTGTCCCAGCCAGGGTCATACTTTCCATCAGAACTTGACTGACTTCGAGAACCATTACACTTCTCCTCTACCAGGGCTTTTCTTATTGCCAGAAAGTCGCTGTATTGTTGTGGGTTCATGACGCATCTCAAAGCCTCATCAATTTCGTTTGGTGATGCGTCCTTCTGCTTGGGTTTTGATTTGAGTTTCTGAGTTGCAGCGTTTGTCATTCCTCCGAAATCCACCCGCTCATTTATTGTCGTGACATAGAATGGAGGTGCAATAACTGCAGCGAGCGTACACCCAATGCCAAGGAATGGATACTAAATTCCACTCAAAGAGATTACTTGTTGAGTCTGAGTAAGACGTCTGACGGGCTAGAGCAGACGAGAAAACCTTGATGGTCACTGATCATGGTGCAACAACTCGATGGCCATCTGCGTGTTGTGCGGCGCTGTCTCAGCGACGAAAGACTCTGATCGGGAAAGACGTGTCACTTTTCAGCTTTTTGCATTGATTGTCTGAGGCTAAGTCTAAAGCGGCAATGCACTATATATGTCCAACCGTATTCGCGGCAAAGGAGCTGCCTGCTCACAGAGTTGGCAGGTATTCAGGTGTTTTCTTTGTCCCTGTCCGTCGAACCAGTTTGTGTCGATATTCTCTCCACTGCGTAATGCGAGGTTCGGCTCAGTGTATTTGTTATCCATTATATAATCGGGACATGCAAATGAACGCCCTTCAATTTCTACCTGCACACGTGATTGTTACAGGAGCCTGAGGCCAAGGTCCCTTTGCAAGGTCGTCGCGAAAGATATTCAGTCAAAGATCTTGTACCTTGATGCCCGCTACATACCATCAAAGGCATCGGTCTTGAGGGAAACTTGACAGCCATCAAAGTGCTTATATATCAGGTCGGTGCTATACTGGAAGGAAGATATGCAGTTTGCATTCGTGACGTGCTTGTTTGCGACTGTCCGGAGGTCACGGCAAAGTGATGGGATCATCAGAACATGTATGTCCCACGAGCTTGTGGGCCCTATTCTGGACATTACGTAGGTCATCACTGAGGGCCCGGCCGAGAGACTGTGTGCATAGCTCATGTCCTTCGCTTGGGTGCTTAAGTAGTTGGAAACTTCCCTCTCGAAAACCGAGGGCCAGTGCGGATGCTCCGGTAACTCGCGGGTCGTTCGTCTACGACCCCAGAACGAACCGCGGTCTGGATTAGAGTTCCCCGCAGTTGAGCACCTGCCTAAAGCAGACCGTCCCTGGGTAGTCAGTCTCCGGTATTGACCGGGAATACTGTAGGTGCCTGGGCATTTCTTACCAAGGGCGATTTATCTGTGCTTGGTGTCCTTACGTCACAACCCTACAGCATAAGAGCCCGGGATAGTCTGGGCTGCTGCGTGCTATCGAAAGCTAAAGACGCGCCAATGCTGAGCGATCGCGCAGCTGCAGGTGGGGGAGTTGCATCCAGAGTCAGGATGAACAGGTCCCGGTGCTACCTCCTGCAATGCAACGGTTTGAACTCAGACAGTTATCCGGGAATACGCCCAGGAACCGTTGCACCGTAGTGGCCGATCTGTTGAGCCACCATGACATTACGCCGAGACTGACGCGGCGCATCTGACCGGATGTGTGCATATCTACGGCGATGGTAGCAATGGGCTAGAGATATATCTAGTCTTCTGTAGCGCGTACTTTTCGACGCTGGGCAGGTGCACTTCACACCATTTCCGATTCCTTCACGTCACCTAGGTCTTCGGGGGCTCAAGATTCTTCGCTTCTTCTCTCAGGATGTTGACGTCTTTCCCGGCAGTGCTGACTACAGCATGCTTGATTTTGCAATCCCTGGCCACTCCCACCTCCGATAGACGGCTATATCCAGTCTCGAAGAGGCAGGACAGCGGCACGGCGGCAGCGCCCATCCCGCCTCTCCAAGATCCGTGGTATACTGCCCCAGAAGGATTCGAGTCCGCCAAACCAGGGGACGTTTTGCGAATCCGCGAAGCCCCAGGAAATCTCACCTCGCTCGCTAGCAACTGTTCCGCAGCATACAACATCCTCTACCGGACAACGAATAGCCAATACAAGCCTGATTGGGCGGTCACAACTGTCTTTGTCCCCGTCACTGAGTCTCCCGCTCTTCTCTCGTACCAGATCCCGTACGACTCGGTGTGGCTCGATGCAAGCCCCAGCTATGCGTTCTACACCAGCGATGGTACCAGATCTCTCCGCGATATCAGCACAGGGCTGTCATCAGGCTGGTTCGTGAACGTTCCGGACTACGAAGGGCCATTGGCTAGCTTCACCGCAGGGGTCATATCTGGGCATGCGACTATCGATTCCATACGCGCTGCCTTCAACGCGAACGAGACGCTTGGGCTGGACGTCGATGCTCGATATGCGCTGTGGGGATATTCTGGTGGTGCTTTGGCCAGCGAGTGGGCAGCTGAATTGGCAGTCCAATACGCACCAGAGGTACGTCTTTGCCTTAGAATTGCTCAAGTATAGAGTTCCGATGAGCTTCAGATTTGAGCTTGAAACCTCTCCAGAAGTGACCATCCTCGACTTCATTGGGGTTTCACATTGTGGAAAGGCTTTTGGTTAATGACTACTTGCTCGCATCAGATGAACTTCAGTGGTGCTGCACTTGGAGGCTTGACACCTAATGTCACGAGCGTTTTGTATACCATCAACAAGGGCTATGCCGTTGGACTGGCTCCGGTAAGTAGCGTTGCAAAAGTGTACGCTTCAACTTGCTAAACTACAGACCTGCTGACGGAGTGATCCGTGTAGTCTTCAATACTGGGGTTATCCAGTCAATACCCCGAGGAAAGAGAGTTCTTACTCTCAAGACTCAAAACTGAGGGACCCTACAACGCAACAGGATTTTTGGCTGCGCTTAATTGTATGTATACTTTTATTCGAGCCTCAGCTCACCGTTGGCATCAACATGGCCTTGTCCATTCTGCTCTTCCAACTAAGCAGAGCTAACTCATCAATGACAAATGCAGACACTCTGAACCGGGCAGCCATAGCATATGCCTATCAGGACATTGGCGAATACTTCACCGGAGGCATCGCTGATCTCACCAGCCCTATAGTACTAGACATTATCAACCGTGACGGTATCATGGGCTATCACGGCGTTCCTCAGATGCCTATCTTCGCATACAAAGCTATTGAAGACGAGATCAGTGTCGTTGAAGATACCGATGCATTAGTGGAAAAATATTGCAATAGTAAGGCCAACTTTATTTCTCCTCGGCGACAGAAGAAAACAGTTGTACTAATACGTGAGTGTGCAGTCGGGGCCAACATCCTATATCAGCGCAACACAGCCGGCGCTCACTCACAAGAAGCCGTCAACGGCAGACCCTCAGCATTGGCTTGGCTTAGCAGTGTTCTGGGTGGCACATACGCTGATGACTATCCTGCTTCGGGCTGTACGACGAAGATAGTAACCATCGACCTTATAAATGCAACGGCCAGCCGGAGAAGTCTCCAGGAAAAGCCGGTGTGGTCATGGATAGATGCCGCGTGAAAGGAATTGGATGTTTGACGCTGTTAGAAAATGAACATTATTTTTTTCAGCTACTGATGCATCTCGGCCCGATTTCTTTCTCGGCAATTCCGCACGACAATTATCAAATGGAAGATAGATTATACAATTGATTACTTAGCATGAAGCTATCTAATTAGAAAAAACGAATAGCTGCAGCTGAATTGCGAAGCATCTAGCCGAAGTCGCTTTCTTCCGCCGATGACAGTTTGTAACCTCAAATACAACCAACGTAATCAGTTGTACAACAGTGAGAACATTGGTCTAGCTATTTCAAACTTCATTGAATGCTATCCTAGGGGACACGAGTGAGCTATTTTACGCCAGGTAATTCGGCTTGTGTAAATATGTAACTGCACACACTTAGGACTCGCTTAGGCCAGCCAAGCGCCGAGGTCCTCAAACTGCATCGTCTCACTTTCCTGATCGCACCTTGCCAGCAGAGGTGCGGGACCCTTTTCCAGCTTTTCCGTGACTGGCAGCCTGGGCTTGATGCCTGCTCTGATACTGTTGACCTTTTTGACCCGCTTGCACTTGCTGAGAGCTCTGGCCTCCGCCAGACGGTCCAGCTTGTGGCGGGGAGCTTCTTTCATTGGAAGACTCTCGCTCCTCTCTGACCACAAACTTGT
Organism: Diaporthe sp. HANT25; assembly: GCA_013435955.1. Lineage (NCBI taxonomy): Eukaryota > Fungi > Ascomycota > Sordariomycetes > Diaporthales > Diaporthaceae > Diaporthe > Diaporthe sp. HANT25. The sequence continues at coordinate 1,401,786 of JACBFG010000006.1, read as the reverse complement.
GCTTTCCTTGTTTTCCTATAACAGCGTAGTTGTTAAAGGACTCATATTTAGTGTTCCGTCCATGGTCCGGACATTCACTGCAGATGACTCGATGTGCCGACGTTCCGAACTCGTTGTGGTCGGGACAAGAACAGATCTTGATCTTCTTCTTGCAGTGCCTTGCTGCGCATGGCTCCTTTCTGTGGATATTGTTCGCGTGACCACAGACTCGGCAGTTCCCCTTTTCACCTGAAGAGAACATGTTGATGGTTAAGTTGGACTAAAGATCTGTTAGTAGAGCCGGAGGCATTCCTAGGTCTGTGTCGGCGATTTGTCTTACAGTTCGAACACTCGATATCTCGCAAACAGAGGTAATACAGGCAGATCCAGTTAAAGATTTCAAAAGGAGGTTTGAGTATATCGGGACGGAAAATAGTTGTATAGAAATAAACGCTGGGTTTATATACATCTTTGAAATGCTTCAGCACGGCAACCGTCCGCCAACCGCTCCACAATACGGTGTCCTCGTTAGATCTACTGAAACACTAAGCCAACTTGACAAACATATGTTGCATAATCAACAGTGTTGTCTAATAATGTCATGGAATGGCTGGAAGAGCAGGTTTTGCAGAGGTGTGTCGTCTCAAGCCAAGTTTCGTAGCCTTGAGCCCAAACTAGAGGCCATAATGGTCGGTCGTTTTGCCAACCTTGGGAACCAGAAATAGAAAACACGAAAATTCATTCACCGATTATATCTAAAATACGTTATTTGAAAAGCTGCTGAGTTTCCATTTTTAACCACGACCATGTGGTTGGCTCGCGAATCAGTGCAGCACTCTACTCGGACATGGAGTTGATCACGGTGGGTTGTTTTCCGGTCGCCATATGGTCATGAGGTGGACCATGACTTGTATAGCCTCAAAGTCATTGCCAAAGCCAGGTCACACCGAGACCGAAACAGCCGGTCTCAAGGTGGTTTGAAGAGACGTACCAACGCCGAGCTGATGGCTTCGACCAAGGCCACAAGCAAATTGAGTTTGAGCTCATGAGATGACTTCATCAGATTCTATTCTTATGGCCAGAATCCGCTCATGAAGTGACTAAGAGTCCACCTTTTTTGGGGGCTAAGCGCTCGTCAATAGTATGCTTGAGCCAGATGCATAAACAGAACTGTGCGGCGTAGACAACATTTGAACCAACAACCAACCTGGACTCCGACCATGAAGGCGCCAGACCACCAACAGCGTTTCGGATTCGCTCGGCTGTAATCTTCTAATAATAGCGTCAACTTTCCAAGGCATTTTGGTCGATACGAATTTCCTGAATCAAGGACTGTGGTGAGATATTCATGTACATGCTGGCACCAGACGCATGACATTTGCGAAAAATATCGAGCCTTTGGATCCACTTAACTGTAAAGGTCCATCGAACATCGTCCTAGATCAGCCATTCAAGCTTTTGGCGCACTTCCAGAAATCGCTGCTAGATAAGAACATTCAGTGCCGGCCTCATCACGTGACTTTGCGGCAGCCTGCACCAACGCCCCGGTCCTCGTTCTCAACACAGCCATCAAGTCGAACCCGGCCAGTGAATGCATGTTCTCAACTTCCCATCTCCGCCAGATCGCATTCCATTAGAAGACATTGATTTAAACCACTGGCTAGCGACGATATCTGTTCGCGATCGTCATACGATGGACGTCGTGCGAGAGACCCCAGCTGTTCGCAAGGCACGTTACGAGCAAGGCTTTCGCGAATGGATGTTACTTCGGCAACAAGATGAGATTATGGGCTCGTCGATTGATTTTCTCAATTCTGACGACTCTGATCCTCTGTCCTTGCACCCTCATTTCCCGCCGGGCCTCGATCTTGAGCTCTGGGGCAAGACATTCTATGCTGTCGGTTGCTCGAAATGGCGCTCGGGATGCAGTTTTCAGGACATTGCGGACTTCACCAAAGAATTTCGACTGGGGGTCTCAGTGCAAAGACCTATAACCATCAGGTTTGAAAGCAGCTCATGTGCTTTCCCTAAATGGTTTGGAAAAGACGGCGGTCACCTTGGAGTCTTGATCCTGGCTTGGGCTTACATCCTATCCGCGCGTTGGGCTGAGATCATGCCTGGAGCAAACATCTGCTACACTGCAACAAACGAGAGACTTCAAGCCACTCACGAAGTTCGCAATCCTAAAAATGTGTTCGTCCTGGCTACTGGCACAAACAATGCAGGCGCGCTTCAATGGTGGAAGGCATTGCTCTCTCCAGGTCGCTGGTGGTCTGCGACAATTTCGAAAAATGACCAAACATCCATTTCGCCTTGGAGTACGTTGACATCAATACCAGAAGATTCGAATGTACGCGTTACCGGCGCTGAGATGTCAGATAAGAGCTGCGCGGGGGCACAAGATTTCTGCGCACCATCGTCTGATGAAGCTATGCAATATTTGATGGAGTACTGTGAGTACCACAACATACACGACCAATATGCTGCCGCGTTGTCAGTTGCATTGGTATTGCCTCTGAGAGGGAGGAGCAGGCGGAGCATTCGATTCCCAGTTCCTCGATCCTCCGCAAAGCGATCATCGTTGGGTCTCAGCTCGACATACTTTACTCTCAATCAGGAGCTGCTTGACAAGCTACTCACTCTCAGCTGCAATTGTGAGGGCATTGAAGCCATTTTGAGCAGTTGTTTCCTCAATCCAGATATACCCGGAAATGTGTGCAGTCACTACTTGCAGGGTACATTCGCAGTCATCGACTCGATTCATGACATACAAGCTCGCACTTCTCTGCTGATGCGGGGACTCGGCCCCATGGGATTTCTATGGCTAGGTGCTTCCATAGCTGGTTTGCAAGACGGGCTACTGAATCTGTTTCGCGAGCGGATCTCGGAGCCCGAGCTTCACTCTGCTGCTTGGACTCAGACGCTGCAGTCGTTCATCCAACAGCCAGTTTCGGGCATACAAAATGGACGAGTCGCACGTGCAGATGAGTGCAAGCTTCTTTTCCTGACTCAGACAAGGTGGCACACAAATGCTCCCTTGTCAGCATGGCCTCTTTTCGGGACCACAGAATTGAAAGATGTCAATCTTGAGGTCGAGGAACACATCAGGTGCGGATCACACTGTCTATACTACGACAGCTGGACTTGGACCTGCCGCGACAAGGACAATTTCGTCTGTCATCGTCCAAGCCACAGCATGCCCAGATTGCACACTGCACAGAGAGTCATTGACGCCACCATACCTGTGTCTTATCATGCATTTGATCCGGAAGAAGAGTCTGCGTCTGAAAACGCGACAATGAACAATTTCAACTGGCTGCGGGGGACTGACGGGTATCCGGTGGCCGAAAGAGACATTCGAAATCACGAATGGCTCAGGGAAGAAACCGACAGCGATGATATCGAAAGTGAGGATTCCGATCAAACCCACAATGGACAAAAGAGAACGCGAACGCAGGCTCGCAGACTTCCAACCAAATGGCTGTTGTATACAGAGACGAAGCACGCAAGAGCAGATTCAGTATAGTCTCCGAGTCTTTGTGGGGTTTTCCTGCGTCAGGCAACTCGACACGTATGGGGCCGGCTTTAGATTTGTACGTAACTCCATCAACGATCGAATGTGTCCTAAGCTTTCTCGCATTGGATGCGACCCGATCCGTGAGAGGCATAGGCGAGGAGCTTGAAAACTCTGGCGAAGGCGGGCCCCACGGCCGATTCGCTGTCAACCTATGGCCACTTTTCCAAGCCACAAGGATAGTCTCGGGGATCCGCTGCACTTACACGTCAAAATCCTGCGGTGAGCGGGCGAACAGTGGCTACAGAAGTTTCAGAGTTAGAGAGTCTCCCCTTTTTAGCCGCATACACGACCAGTCAAGGGGGCCCAATATTTTCACCTACTGACACGTCAGAATGGCTGAAGCAAGCCGCAGTTGAAATTTGGTTCCGCCTGATGAACCGTGCTCACCTTGCTCGCCAACGAACCTCAGCTGTGGATGTGGACCTGCAGGTGGAGTCACAGAACGGACCCCTAAAATTCCGTTGCGGTGATCATCTAGACACGTAAATAAACTCCCAGGGCGCGTTGGAGAAAGATTCGGTTCTCTCGACATTGTCCGAACTCACCGTCGGCAAACATGGCGTCAAATACCTTAACCCTCGTACGCAGTGAGACCAGTCTGCCGGATGTGCCCACCATCAAGGAAGATGACAACTTCGCCGAGCTCTCTAAGAAGCTAGCGCTGTAAGTCCTTTATATCCTGATGTCTTACGGTGAGATGCGGTGAAGAGCAAGCTGACAAAATTTCGCTAGCTACATCATTGAAGCTGTCGACTCGCCTTTGAGCTGGGAAGACTTGCGCAGCAGCAAGCATCTCCAGCCTCTTCAGCCTCTCATTGACTACCTGGCCACTGAGTGTCACAACAATGCCGTCGTCGCCGCTCTGGTCGCGCTGAAAGGCCACTTCAAGGCACTCGAGTCCGACGACGATTGTGGTGTCAACGAGTCGCGTGGCATTGCTAGCGAGCTGGTAGCATGGCAATTCGTTCTGACACTCTCGAAGCAAGATGCTCTGGAGTATCTGCTATTCGAGCTGCGAGATGACGACCCAGAGGACGACGACGACGATGAGGAGAGTGCCCTTCTGACTCACAGAAACCGCCCCGCGCACGTTAACGGCCGCGTTGGCCATCTCATCAACGGGCACCGTGACAGCAATGGCAATGCGAACGGTGACGCCAACAAGCCCAACAACGGTGAGGGCTTCACTGAGCCGTTCATGAATCTCAACACTCTTGAGATCGCAGCCGTCTCAGGAGCCAAGAAGTTCCTCAGTCAGCGAGCCATCCAGGACATCGTGGATGGTATCTGGTACGGCAAGATCGTCTTCTGGAACAGGCTCAAGGTAAATGCCGTCAAGAAGCCGCGCTTCCACCACAAGAGGACCGAGGACTACTGGTGCCGGCTGCGAGTACCACGCTACATGAAGATTTTCGAGATTGGTTTCTTCCTCTGCTTCCTGGGACTGTTCTATATCGTGTGCATAGAGCGAGTCAAGGAGTACGTCACATTCTGGGAGTGCCTGTTCTACGTCTTTACGCTCGGATTTGTCTTCGACGAGCTCGATGACTTCATCGAGTCGGGCATCTACTTCTACGCCACGGATATCTGGTCAATGTGGGATATCGGCATCGCACTGATTGGCGTCGCCTTCTTTGTGTTGCGTATGGTCGGCCTGAGCACTGGCAGTGACAGGACGCTGGAGTGGGCGTTCAACATCTTGGCGCTCCACTCGCTGCTCCTGGTGCCGCGTATCTTCTCCCTGGTCAGCTTGAGCCCTTACTACGGAAGTCTTTTGCCATGTTTGAAGGAGATGGGCAAGCAGTTCGTCCGATTCCTGGGCTTCACGCTGATCATCTACCTCGGATTTTTCACCACCTTCATCATGCTTGCTTTGGGCCACTACCCATTGGACTCATTGTCCATCACAATCCTCAAGTGCTTCTTCGGTGCGGGTGTGCAGGGTTTCGATATCGCCCAGAAGGTCTCGCCATATCTTGGACTGCCGGTGATGGTCATCTTCGTCTGCTTGACCAACCAGCTTTTGATCACCTCTATGATGGCACACATTAGCAACAGTCTGCGTCAAGTCCTCGACTCATCCCGCGAGGAGTACCTTTTCGTGTACTCAGTCTACGTCCTGGAAGCAGTCACTTCAGACAAGATGACTTACTTCCAAGCCCCATTTGTGAGTGTTATTCCCTTAGATAAATACGGAGATGAGTGTGTCGATGCTAATATTCTGCAGAACCTGATCCCAGTGATCCTGTTGAGGCCTCTCCTCTTTATTGTTCCTGACACGACCGCCGATAATATACGCATCATGCTGCTCAAAGCAACCCACGCCCCATTCCTCGGCGCTATCTGGCTGTTTGAGCACTGGGAAGTCCTTGCGTTGAGGCGCGAGGAGGAGGAGCGTGCCGCGATGGGTCTTGACCTTGACGTTACCGACAACAACACTTCAAGCACCGCTAGCACAAACCAGCCTCAGCCTCTCAAGAGCAAGACAAACACCTCATCAGCCAGCAAGAAGCACAGCCTCACCAAGACCGGCAAGGTTAAGATCCCCGCAGCCCTGCTTGCGCAGGCATCCAAGAGGCCATCCAAGAAGGTTGGAGCTTCGCAAGACACAAATGGAAGGCCCAAGCCGACGACTGCCACTTTGACCGGAACCAACGGAACTCCGGTCGTCGCACCACCACCACCGGGACCAGCGCCAGAGCCGGCAACCGCTCCTGTTCCCGAGGCTGGAGCGGCGCAACCCGCACAGGCCGTGGGCGGGGCTGATGTGGCTGAAATGATGCGCTTGTTGAAGGAATTGAGTGTCCAGGTTGAGGAGGTTAGGTCGGCTCTGGTGAAGCACGACGCTGGTCCATCAGTGGAGTGAACCCATTGATGACACTTAAGATATCCGATTTATTTGGATAAAAGTGTTGCTCCAGTCGAAAGACTGCAGTTCGGACTACCTTTCTCATAGATAAAGGGGCTCAGTCCGATATGATCCCTGTTGATACATACTACTGATGTATGAGCTAGTACAGCACTACTTGTTTGAAGGATTAAAATCGGCGAAAGGGCAGTTTACAAAAGTTAAATACTATGAGATATGATGAAAGTTCTGTGCTACTCATATGTCTGCCTTCGGGACTACTAGTCATAGATGGATGTGATGTGTCCCACCAACAATGATGAACTATGATGCTCAATCAATGTACTCATAACAATTCAGCTTCAATCACGCTCTCCACAGCCCGGGGATGCCGTGAAATACCAACAATCTTGAGACCAACTTCGCCAAGCAGATTGCTCCAATTTTCTTCCGTCCTCTCGAAACCAGACGTACAGTTCATCAGCTGCAAATCAAGCGTCGTCATCAGACTAGTGGCTCCCTGGCTAGGCATCACTATCTCGTAGATCAGCAGCTTCGAGTAGCCCCTCCGCATCGCTGTCTTAATGTTTTGAAAGATCCGCTTGCAGTCACCGTCTGGCCAGTCGTGCGGGACAGCGTGCAGGAAGTAGGTTCTGGCGCCGAGCAGGGGTTGTGGCTGGAAGAAGTCGTATGCCATTCTCTGGATCCTCGGGCTGAGATTTTCCTTTGCGTGTGTCGACACCACCTCTGGCAGATCCTGTACCACTATTTTGGCCGGAGTTGGCAGTTCGGGCTGCTTTTCTAGGAAACGGGCACTATCAAGCCCGTGTGCTCCGCCAATGTCCACAAACAGAGCTGGTCCTGAGTCCGATAAATCAGCGTCTTGGACAAGAATATTCGTATCGTATACATCAGTCCAGTTCATCTTGTGGGTTGCGAGGGCCGTCATTAGCCCGATGAAGCTTCCGCCTGCAGAAGGGTCACGTTGGCAAAGATCGAAGAAATCACTTCCGAAAACATCGGCGTAATTATCAAACTTCGTTTTATCGAGAGGCTCCTGGTAGTGATTCTTGGCAAGAAAGCGTGCAAGGTTGACACCACAAGGGATGATGTGATCGAGACTGTTGAAAGCGAGTTAGTTCTGTTGAATTGTTGCTCTCAAACTGGTGAGATTGAGTGTGAGAGCCACTGCACAACCTCATACTTTGAGTCCCAGGTTGACCTTGGCCTGGATCCTTCCCCTGACGAGTTTTGCAACAGAGAAGAATACAGCAGTTCTGCACTCCACGGTCGAAAGGCATTCAGGGACCCAAATTCAAAACTCACCCGCATTGTACAGAAAGATGGATGTTTGTGGTCTCATCGCCCATGGCCTTCGCGAACGGAGTCAGCTGCCACGAATCTGCTCCAGTCTCTTCGAGCACGTTCATAGCGCCAAGATGTCTCAAAAAACGACCTGTTGCAACGAATGAGACAAAAATCAGCCGGCATGGTGAAAGAGAGCATCGAGCTCACGGAGGAGGTTAGGCTGCACCGGAACGGCACACATCTTCAAGATATCGTCCAAACTCTGCGTGCCTCCCTCGCTGCCCTGCTTGGCGATCCATTTAGACCATATTCCCAGATCTTGACAGAGTTGCAACCCGGCTATCAAGACCGGATTCTCAAAGGAAAGGGCCCAAGACCTTTCGAACGGAGTCTCCAAACGAGCCAAGAGCCGCTTCGCCGCCTCTTTGGCTTCGTAACGATCAGCATCTGTTTTGAAAGACTGTGATGAGATGGAGTCGAGTATTTCGACAGTATTTTGAGAACTAGCGGCCATTTTGACCGAGCGATGAGCTTGGGTATCTGATCAAGAAGCTCCGAGACAGAGGTGACAGCATTCGAATCATTCATTCGAGCAGAGGGAGCTTTTTCTTCCCCTCCAATCCGCCGAGACATATGCCTTGAGCACCGGCAATAACATGGACTAAACACACTTCGCTAGCAACTTGACTGGTGTGGGTATCGCGGGACATCTTTTCTCGACACGGCCAAGTGCTTACGATAGTGGACCCTCCACGTCCCCAGGGTCAAATGGCATGTTGACACTTGCAATAACATCTCTCTATCTCCGCTTTTCTTATGCGGATACTCTTCATGCCAAGCGGATTCACGGATGTTTACTCCGAACGACTTCATGTCTTTGCTTACTAGCAGGCTGGCTGTATAGTTACACATAGTCGTCGGTATGTGGGAGGACCTGATGGCATCTGCATATGGACTAAGCGCCACACAAACAACAGAATGCAAGAATATGCAACGGGTCCCCTAGTCGCCAAACTCAAACAAAATTAGATTTCCAGCCTATGGGATCGTTGCCAGCCTGTCGTACAATGCAGGAGCCTTCAAGACGTCGTCTGGCTGTTTGACTCAGACTTGGAAAGATCGTCGACGGTTGCACTCAAGTGCTTACATAGACCCACGCTCGAGCCGTTGTGTGTGACATTGGGGTGAGGGGCATCCTGGCGCATGCAGGCATAACGATAATTCGCAACGCTATGAGAGGTCGCGCTCAGAACTGCCGTGGACCAAGGACGGAGCAATGCAATAAGGTCGATGCTACCTCGCTTAAATGTAAGAGTGGACATAGAATGCGAGCATCGTTCAAGCATCCACTACAGAATGATGCAGGCCAAAGTTGCTGACCATTTAAGTCTCTCTCGGTGGCCGTCTCACTAGTGACTTAAAAGCCATGATCTCTTGCTCTTGATCAGTATACTACACTTCCGAGTGTGAAGAAAGTCTTGTGTACCCAGGTACTAGCCAGGGTGAATATCGTTTTCACAATGAATCTCCTCCAAGCAGGCATCGCCTTGGCATCCGTGTCCGTACTATGGTACGTGACAACAGCCGTGCTCTCATGGTATCGCCTCCGACACATCCCAGGTCCCTTCCTCGCCAAATTCTCGTACCTCTGGCTGGCATGGCTTCAGCAGAGCGGCCGCCAGTACTACATCGACCGCGACGAGCTGGCCAAGTACGGGCCCCTCGTCCGCGTGGGCCCCAACGAGCTCTCGACGAGTGACCCGGACGTCCTCCGCCGGCTGACCTCGGCGAGGTCCCAGTACGGCAGGGACGCCTGGTACTCGGGCGGCCGGTGGAACCCCTACGCCCACACCATGTTCACCACGCTGGACACGCGGGTTCATGATGACATCAAGTCCAAGACGGCCATCGGGTATGGCGACAAGACCTCGACGCTGGAGCCGGGCGTCGACGCACAGGTTATCTCCCTCGTGAGGCTGATCCGGGAGAAGTACGTTCCTGGCGCGAAGCTCCTCGACTTTGGGACGCTGACGTCGTACTTCACCATGGACGTCATCACGAAGGCCGGGTTCGGCGAGGCGTTTGGGTATCTCGAAAAGGAGGAGGACCTGTTCGACTTCCTCTCCAGCGTCCGGGATAACTGGCAGTTTATGGGTGTCACGCTGGATGTGCCTTGGATACGGGACTTCTTCTATTCTTCATTCATGCTAAAGCTGATCGGTCCAAGGATGACCGACCAAAAAGGCCTCGGCAGGCTTATGAAGTAAGTGTGCTCGCTTATCACCTGTGTGGTCTAAGATCGTTGACATTTGAATTCAGAGTAGGTCATGATGTGATAGAGAAGAGGAAGGAAAAGCCAAAGAGCGTACAAATAGACGACATGCTGGTGTGTAAATTCAACTGGAACCTGGGATCACGGTTCCACGCCCTTTGTACGAGTACCGAGCCAACTAACCACTGTTTGCAGGCTTCCTTCATGGCCCACGGCATGACGCAAGAACAATGCGAGAACGAGGCCCTCTTCATGATCGTCGCCGGCTCAGAGACCACAGCATCCGTCATCCGCTGCACCGTCCTGCACATCATGTCCGCGCCAATGGTGTACAACCGCCTCAAGCAGGAGATCAAGGAGGCACTCAACGACGGCAGGGTCGCACACCAGCCGATCAGGATAGACGAGGCGAAGCACCTCCCCTACCTCCAGGCCGTCATCTATGAAGGCATGCGCATGCGTTCGCCCGCACCGGGGCTGTATCCCAAGTCTGTGCCGGCGGGCGGCGATACGCTGTGCGGCAAGTTCGTGCCCGAGGGTACGGCGATCGGCATGAACACCTCGGCCATGCTGGCGAGCACGAAGCTGTTCGGAGAGGACGCGAACCTGTTCCGGCCCGAGAGGTTCCTCGAGGTCGACGCGACTAAGAGAGCCGAGATGCAGCGAAATGTGGAACTGGTCTTTGGAACTGGCAGGTGGATGTGCGCGGGTAAGCCTGTTGCACACATGGAATTGAATAAGATCTTCTTTGAGTGAAGGCCCAGCGTACAGCGTGCGGCGAGAGAATCCCGCTGCTGCAGACTCACATGTACGCAACGCTAATAATTTTCGGCAGCTCTTCCGCAACTTTGACTTGCAACTAGCTCACCCGATGAAGCCTTGGGACTCTCTGAGTTGGTCTGTTTGGGTAGACGAGAACATGGAGCTGAAGGCAACAGAAGCTATACTATAGCCATGCTTCTATTGATGGGAAAGACATGTGGTTATTCCTATAAATCGACACTCTGACATGGTTGTTTTGTCAACGGCAAAGATGAGGTTCGCGGTGCAAGCAGGGGCTTGTCGACAAGAGATTTTCACGGCAGGTTTTGTGAGTGAGGGTGCTTGTAATTGCCTTGAGGTAGACTGTTTAGACAAATGTCCATTCATCAAGATTGCTGGATCACATGGGACACAAGATGCTCCGAATTTTGGTGTCTCCTGCGCCTCATCATGTCCTGTGGTCTTGCTCTGACAGCATGATATTGTCCACCACATACAGCTGCACATAATTTTCGAGACTATGTGGGACGAAATAGGGATGTCGGCAAAAGTATATCTTCATGGTAGTCACAGAGCGTATGCAGGCATTGGAACCGCTCCGAGGTAGTTGTGGAAGGACAGCAGGAGTGGACCTTTCCCTCCGATCCGCTAGGCAGCCTTGTGGTGTTTGATCTCCCGCGGCGAAGAAGTCGTAGTCGCAGACCTCTTCAGTTGATGTGGTCCTTGCCCCACCACAGACTGCTCAGGCGCATCCTGGATGACATCGTCCTCAGCATCGCCCGATTCACCTCCATCCTCGTCGCTGCTGCTCTGGTCCCAATCAGACTGCGCCTTGTCATCCAGGACCCTGCGCGATATCTCAGCCATGAGCTCTCGATATCCCCCATCCTCCTCCTCATCATCCTCCGGCTCGTTCTTCACAGCACGCTCAGCAACCCCAGGTTTGTCCTTGGGCTGCCCTGCGCTCGTAGCCACCGCCTTCCAGACGGGGTTGTCGTCGGGACCCGTGACCTCCCAGCTGGTCTGCAGATGCATAGCGTACTGAGGCTTCCAAGAAGGGTGGTTCATATCCGGCGCCTCAGAAAAGGTGTTTGGGTTAAGGGGCACGGTTGGCCCGTCGTCCGGCGGCGGGAGGGCGGCGACGGCCCGGGCCAACTGGCTCGAGGGGTCGAGTCCCGCCTCCAGGTCGTCCGCGACCTCCCACCAGGTGCCCTCGTCGCTGCGCATCTGGCTCCTCATCCCGCGGCACCTCGTCAGCTGCCGCAGCTCCTGGATCATGAATGGCAGTCGCTCGCGCCTCCTGAGCAGGGCCGAGAGGACCGGCGGCCGTGACTCGTGGAGCTGGCGTAAGTCGGGCAGGCCATGCCGGCTGATATACGAGGGCTTTAGCCGGCGAAGTTTTGCCTCCAGGTCCTGGATGCGGAACTTAACCGCATTCAGCTGCTGTGCTGCTTCCGCGATGATGCTGATCTGCAGGTCGATGGGCATCCGCCTGATGTATTTGATGTTCTCAGTGAATGCATTCGAATCACCGGGAGGAGAGAAGTTATGTTTTCTTTGGAGATGCGTCGTCAGTTGGTTGTGGACGAAGTTGTCCTGGAGCTGGCCACAACCGGGCCACCAGCAGGCGCAGCTGTGGAGCGGGACACCGACAGCTGCCAGCTCGGCGGGATGGTGCCTCCTCTTGTGTCGCAGGATTGAGTTTTGGGAGAGTTGGACACCGCAGAACACACACGTGGCGACCGCGTTCCGGCTGTCTCCATCGTCGGGGAGCAACCTGGGCCGGCCCCGTCGTCTGGGTCTGGGGACCAGGTCCGAGGTTGGTGCTGGCGTTTGTGACTGCGACTCGTCAGTCCGGTGAGGGTATGCGAGAGGTGAACCCATAGCATCGGAGACATTGGAAGTTTCTTGCCAATTGGCAGGGGGGCTTGCGTGGCTGATCTCTGAGTCCATGCATGAATATTGGCGAGACTGCTGTGCCGATACGTCCGGTGTCGACGCGCTCGCGGGTCTGGTTTCTCGCACCGGCTCCGAGGATCCTGCTGCCGGTCCCAGACATCCCTCCAAAATATCCCTGGCTTGGACGGTCCGTTCCCCTCCGTCCTCCAGATACGCCCGAATCCGCTGCTGCTCGGCCTGCTGGCCTCTGGCGAAGGCAAACGCGATCTCCGAGTTCATCAGGCGGCGCTGCCCGGCGGCGAACCCTTGGGCATAGGCTTCCTCTGTGTCTGCTGAAGTCATCTGGCGCTTGGAAGCTTCTTTTTGGATGCCCGCCTCAAAACCGGCTGAGTATCCCGACTCGTAGGTTTTGTCCAGGTGCTCCTGACGTGTGGTGGTCTCGACCTCGCGGTGGTCATTGAGTCCATTAGTTGACTGACCCACGTATTGTTGTCGGGGATCTGAGCTGCACCTTGTAAGCAAGTGAACCATGCACGGAGGAATGTGCGACGGACTTTTTGACGAGCGAAAGCATCCTCCGGTAGAGACTCAGAGGCTCAGGATCTTTACGACGCCTAGTTCAGATAGAAATATTAGAGACATTTCACATGAGAGTCAAGCAACACGGTCAGGCATACCCTTCAGGACAATTTGGACCGTAGACCAGCACGTTTACCGCGGCCGAGGCAGCAAGGTCGACGAAGTCATCGTAGGTCCCCCAGGGTTCCCCCTTCCGGCGCCTCACGTCTTTCGCGAACGCCTGAATTATCTCATTCTTTGGAGAGACGTCACTGCTTATTGTTAGCATCCACATACATTAATCCAGCTTCGTGCCCACACAGAGAAAACCCAAGTCAGAAAGCCGGGCAAGGGTGGAGTGAGAGAAAGGAGACTCGCGCACGAACCGCTGGTCCTGATCTTGACCGCCCGTCTCGGCCAGCAGTTGCAAGAAGGCGTTGCCGACAACATTATCGATACACCTGTGTGAGTCTCGGGTCAACAAGAGAGATCTGAACAAGGGCACTTTGTGGATGCTGGACTTGGTCATAGTCTTGGTCTTACAGGGGTTTTGGCCCGCCGCCGTTCGACGCGAAAGACGCGTCTCCGTTAGCCCGGCTCTGCATTATTTGAGCAGCTCAGTGCCGATGAAGCTGAAGCATGGCCAGAGAACCTGTATATAAACGAGGGGATCAAATGCAGTCGAGCATCTCTGGCTTTGAGCGCATGTCTGGCTCAGAGACTCGAGGATTTCTTACTCGAACACTCACCAAGCACAGATGGTTGGCGCCCCACCTTCTTGACATGCCCTGAAGCTCAGAGCTGATCCCAGCTGCAGGTGCTCGCGCTAGTAGGGACTTGTCCCACTGAGGACAGGCGTGTCAAGGGACCTAGTTGCCTGGGTACGTACCCAGGTGCTTCATCACTCAAGTGCGTACGGATCCACGCACTCAAACAAAACACTCTGAGGGAAGAGCAACTGTTCCGAATTCATCAATTTTTCTCCGCCAATACCAGCATACCGGGCACCCGGGTCGGCAGGCTGTAATAATGGCTATTAACATCACCCGTCATCTATCTATCTGGGTACTCATACAGGAGCGCGAGGACACCACCTTTCGCCCCGTCCTCACCCGAAAACGAACCTCCCTAGACCATCAATTCATACAATAAACATATGTAAAGCTCCTCCCTCCTCGGAACTCCTTGAGATTCCAACCAGTCGCAGAAAAATAACAGGTAAACGGACGGACCACCAGCCCTGGCTACTGGGGTCTGGAGTCCTTGATGTGCAGATTCTTAGTCCACCGCGGTAACTTTCTATCGCGTTCGTACATGAAGCCGCAGTTGTTGCACAGAGTCTGTCCGCCAGCGTTAGCAATGTTTCCAGTCGTAGGATGCATGTCGCATTATGGAAACTCACCCTTGGTCCATGGGGCCCATCGCGAACGGCCCAGACGCTGCTGCCCCACACCCTACAGTGATAGCACCTCCACGTGAACCGCTCCTGTTCCGTCAGCGTGCCACCGCCGCCGTAGCCACCACCGGGGCCAGCGCCAACGTCAGGCGTGTACCTGCCCCCGGGCGTGCTGGCCCTCCCCAGCGGCGACAGGCTCCTGAACCGCCTCTTCTTCTTGCTCCGCTCGCCCCGGCCCATCCGCTCCTCCTCCTGCTCGATCAGGCCCGTGAAGCCGAAGCCGGCAGGGACGCCGCCCATCATGCCCGTGTTGCTCGAGAACCGTGCCGTCTCGCGCCGGAGCCGCCTTATCTGCCTCTCGCGGTCGCCCTCGCGCTTCTCGATCTCCTCCTTGGATAGCGTCTCGATCTTGGGCTCCCACTCGTCCGCCAGGTGCTCCGGGTCGTACCGCCACCCGGCCCGCTCCCCTTGTGCCGTGATGGCCGCGTCGTTGGGGAAGTCGCCGCCGTTCATGGCGCTCGCGCCCACCCAGCCTGATATCACGCCGCCGGACTCGCAAGCTTCCTTCTTCAGACGCAGGACGGCCTCGTAGATCGCGTGCGTCATTGCTGGGACCCATTCCCCGGTCAGGCCAAGATCGGCGCATGTCTGCTTGGAGAATGCTTCGGCTGTGCCCGCCGGGTGGAGGAGCGACCACTCGAATTTGTCCGTGTACAGCTGGTTTCCGAGGTTGATGTTCAGGTTGATGATGCATCGGTAGGTATCTTCGGGGTTGAGGTCGTCCGAGTCGGCCGTGACGTGTTCCGCGGTCGCGGTGACCTCGCCGGTGGTCTCTTGTGTTGGTACTCCCGTAGCACCAAGGACTGGTGTCGATGTTCCGAGCGCCGACGGCGTCGCAGGAAGATGTGACAGGCCGCTTCTAGCGGGCGTATCGGGACCCATGGACCCAGACGCCTTGAGCAAGGGAGTCGGTGGTATGCTGGTACCGTTCTGCCGGGGCCCTGATTCGCTACCGTTGGCATGTGAGTGGAAGAGAGGGTGCAGCGCAACGCCGGCATATTCCTCAAGCTGAGTCCTGATCTGTTTGCTGATCTCGGCGATGGCCAAATTCCTGTTGGGGAGGTCGAGGTCTTGGACAAGAGTCGCCGCAAACTGGTCGGTGGTCATCAGCGTCTCGTGCAAGTTCCACAAGAACGTATCTCGAAGCTTATATGGGATAGTCATCTCGCCCGACTTGTACTGCGGCGCCGTGTAGTCGATGCCCGGCATGTTGGGAGCTGGTGGAGGGTGCGCCGGCAGGGGCGTGAAGGCTGGGATGTCGAGGTCGATGCGGATGGGGATGAGGGTGAGCGGTAGGCAGGATTGCGCATAGTTCTGCATGTCGGAGAGACCTTGCTTCGACTTGTTCATCCAGTCTCGGTATACACCTTGCACCTCGACGGGCTCGAAGATCTCCTTGTCGAACTTGTCGCCGGGATCGAGCTGCGCACCGCTGTCTTCGCGGCGCAGGCTGCGCAGCCCGGTCGGTCGTCGTCGCGAGTTATCATCATCGGATACATCGTAGTCGTAGCCGTCTTCTGCATAGTTAATTATTGTGGTCCCTCGCTTCGTGGTACGGGACAGAGGGCCCGTTGGTTGCGATGAGGCAAGGACGGGCGTGAGGAGTGAGTTTCTGTAGGCGCGCAGTCGGGGCGCATAGGTGGAGAAGAAAGCCTGTGGCTCCTCTCTCACGGAAGTCGAGGACATTGTAGCTGCTTGCTGTAGTCGATTGCTATCGCATGGGGCTATTGCAGGCGCTGGCGCCACAAAGGGAGGTCGAGGGCGAGGACGAGGACCAGGAACTGGTGGGCTCTCAAGGTCAGGCTGGGCCCGGCGCAGCGGCTGCAGCGCACCGCAGAGCAATCAACTCGCACCAGATGTGGGGATGAAATGCCCAATTCAGAAAGGTAAGGAGTTAGCAGCTGAGGTGGTGGCGGGCGACAATGACGAAAGGTGGAATGGATGCGAAATGATGGATTGTTTGCTGCAGTTTTTTTGCTATCGCGTTCTCGACCAGAGCTGAATCGCGCTCAAGCCAGCTGCTGCTGCAAGAGCCTCCCCGACGGCGCGGGGGCTTGGAGACGCTCGGGCCACTCGCCCTGTACCTTCGTACCTATTCCTTCGCCCAACGTAAAGACACTCCTCTCAGAAAAGACGAAGTTGGCACCAGATCAGACTCGAATCAATGTTCACTTCATCTGTTTAGATTGACACTTTTATTTATTGTTAATTATATCTATATCCTCCTCAAGAATGACTTGAGTCTCATTCACACCGCCTGGGCTCGCCCACCCTTCACACACCTCACACTACTACAGCTCCATCTCAGCCTGCGGCACATCTTGTTCGGATTTACCTGCAGCTTGGTTAGTAACACATCTCATTATCCCAAGCGCCTTAGCTAGCCGTACTCTTGGCCTGCTTCCACTCCTCCACCCAGGCCGTGACGAATTCGACCTCTGCTGCCTGAGCCTCCTTGACGGGAGCAGGAGGCAGGTCAGCTGTCGTTTGATTCGGGAACAGCCCGTTCTCATCCCAGTGGTGCACTCCATCTTCGATCAAGATGAAAGGCTCGCTCGTTGTGGACACCCTGTCTGGTAAGCCGATGGCGTGAGGTGTCGCCTGCCGCCAGGGGTCCTTCTCGCCATCGACAATGGCCAGTCGAGGATATGAGATGTTAAAACCGCCCCACTGGTTGATCCGCTCTACCTGGGAGGGCGTGGTAATGTTGAACGCCTCCTTGCAGATGACCGAAGAGTAGTCGAGATCGATCAGGCGGGAGATCAGAGGGAGCTGGTCTTCCGGAACGCCTGAGCCGGTCTGGAGGTACCCCCACTCAAAACAGTATTGCCAGGGCCACGCCCGCCATGTCTGACTGATGTCATCCTGCTTGTAGAAGTCGGAGTCGTAGTTGGTCACGCAATCGTCCTGAGTTGACCCCCGGGACGCACAGCTGGCAACTACAGTACGGTTGATGTAGCCGATGTAGTTGAGTAGCCGGTTCGTAAGAGCATCGACTTCGTCCTCGTAGCCGCCGGCCTTCAGTATCTCGACCGCCTCGGCCTTCCTCGACACCGTAGCGTTGTAGATGATCGCATCACTGGATACAGTATCGCAATACACGCCGAAACTAGTGCTGTTGAGCGCCGGGTCCCAGTTGGTACCCTGCAGGCCAGCAATCCCGCCTGAGATTGCGCCGGCAAAGTCATTGTCTCGGGTGACATTGCCCAACCCGAAGACATCCTTCAGCCTCTGCACCCATTCAGTGCCATTCTTGCCGATAAGGATGTTGTCGACGACATTGGTCAGCTTCTGGGTCGTGGTCGCACAGTCGCCTGGTGCAAACAGCCTCGCGGCTTCGTAGTACGCCCAGTAGTCATAGATAGCCTCTGTGACACCAGAGCTCGAAATGGCTCCCCAGTAGACGTCAGGGTAAAGCTTTCGAAGAAAAGCCACAAATGCTCCAGCGTACGATCCTCCGTAGGCGATGTAAGGGGCGCTGGCCGATGTGAGGTCGATATCCTCGAGTCCAGGGAACTTGATGTTCTGGGCGAAATAAGCCATGTCTGCTAGGGCCTGGTCCGTCGTGAGGAAGCGCAGACTCTCGATGCTGAGGTCGGAGACGGGGAAGCTTGTGCCATAGTAACGGTGCTCGAGGATGACTCCCAGGCCACCAGTGGCTTGCGCGAGGATGGACACGATGCCCTTTTGGAGGAAGGGCAGGCGGCCGACGCCTGAAGTCTCTCCGCTCTGCAAAACAATGACAGGACCGCCTTGCTGATAGTGGCTCGCATCGAACCAGTATCTTAAGTTGAAGGTGTCGTTTGTCTATGAGGACCCGGGTTAGCGGCTTGTAAGGCGGCTGTGTTCAAGCAAGGGGGCCTGAGACTCACATGTGGCTCGTACAGGCTGTCGTTGTGGAAGTGATCGATAGGCACAGACAAGTTGTGAGCCGGGTATAGCAGGCTGGGGTCTATGTCGGCGGCGGCGGCGGCGACAGCAGCCGTTTGGACGCGGCTGTACTCTTCCTGCAGCGAAGCCTCACCTGCAGCGGTGCCTCGGAGCTCACTGACAGAGAAGGAGGTCCGGAGACAATCGGCACCGGTTGCAAGGGCCAGGGCCCCGCAAAGGACGGCCTTGATATTGTTCTTCTTGCACGCCATCTTGGCAAGTTCAAGCACGGGGAAACAAACAGATGTACGACTTCAACCAGCACGAACAACCTGCACTTCCCCCAGGTCGAAAGACGCACCAGGTATTGATATACCTCAATAGTGAGGGGAGCCAAGAAGGGGGGTAGGAACACTTACCGAGTCTCTGACGCTGCTGCACGCATACGGTGAGGCGTGCAGTCAGTTGTGGGTGGTGGAATGTGGTGAGCTGCAGAAGCAAAGCGCAATCCCGTCCCAACGCGAGCAGCCGGCCGAGCTCCTCAGTAGCGGTGGGTACTACGTCGTGATCCCACTGACGGCAACCAAGGAAGCATATCACAGCACCGTCGCGTCAAAAGAGGGTAAGATATGCAGGGTAAGCTGGAAAGATAGGCCGGTGGTGGCCGTTTCTGGGCGGGTTTGCTGACGATGAGTCGCGCCTTCCTCGTCGATATCGTGCTCGCGCCTATCCTCGATGTGGCAGGTGCGATGCTCGACGCGGGCCACTGGCCGCCGGGGGAGCAGGAACCCCGACCCCCACACATGGGCAGGCAGCCTGGCAGCTTCGAGTACCACAGTAGCTCCAGGGTCGCCCCAGGGTTCTCCAGGGCCTAGCTCGAGAAGCGGGCTGGCGCAGGTGCAGGTACGCACGGGCGGAGATGACTAACGCCGGCAAGTGGCGGGAGCTTGGGGAGCCAACTCCGTAAGCCGGCTTGACCTTGGAGCCCTCCTGGTATTATCACCCACCCCTGGCCACCTATACCTACCCTGTGCATGCTATCTAAAAACAGCCTTCCGTGCATGATAACCCTAGTGCCCCGAGAGCCCAGGAGGGCTGAGCCTCGATCGCTTCGCAGACTCCGAAGGCGATTGCGAGGCTAGACTACTGGGTGCTTTCTGTGTTGAACAGGGAGTGCGCATCTCATCAACTGCCCACTGTTTGGCTGACGGAATTCACAATCCGAAATGCCTGGGTGGATCTACACATGAAATAATAATAAAGTTACGGGCCATAGCATGCTCCGAGGAACAAAGGACGGGCGCGAATCATGCGACCGATAGCGCGAACACGACACCGGCCAGCCTGTACAAGTCACTCAACGCTCAAGCAATGCAATCTATTTGGCTGTCATTTGTTTCCTTGCACGCTGAGGGTGACCCCTGCCAAGGCTGTCGGCGCCGAGTTTTTGAGAGCCTCCGTTCTATGTACACAAGTGTATGATTCCAAATGTTGGTCCGTCAGGGCCAGGGACATCGGCATCCAGGGCCGAACAAATTTAGGAACAACCAGACATCTAGTCGGTGATTGTTTGTTTCCTGAACGATTTACTTTCGAATCACCGTTGAAGCTCAGCTTAGATCTTTCACGAAAATCCATCGGCATGACTCTTCAATTCCCCCAAAGGAGGTGCAAACGGGTCAGATCACAGACAGGCTTCAGCATATTGCACAATATATCTGACCCTCGAGAATGTAGTAAATGTGCGCTTCAATTTCGGCTTCGTTACTTGCTAAGACCTGTACTATATGTATCTCGATGCAGAGAAACAATTATAGGTGGTGTTGTACGTTCTTGCTGCTCTGGACCTACTATTGGACTGTGGAGGAAAAGGTCGGCAATTCTTGTCCAACAGCTCCAGTCGCAGGAGTTGAAAAGGACAGCATTAGAGCACATCAACACATGACTACATTGATTCTGATGGAGTTATTGACGGTCTGTTGTCATCGAGCTCCTCGTTTTCTGTTCGACTCGACCAAAGCGCTTACGATCTCACTTGATATTGTCCAATAGCCTGACGATATGCTTCATCAATCGAAAGGATGAGACTAGAAAGGGCCATGAGGCAGGAGCCAAATAATTCTACGGAAAAGTGAGGGCTGAGATGATCCTCTAATCATCTATGAAACCCAGGGCGAATCATTCGAATATCTACCCTTAGCTAGGCACGGGTGAATTATGCCTCTACTGTTTGTTGCTAGCGCCATGGAATGCACAACAGCAGCTTTGCTGAACACCTATCAATTTTAGCCATCTGAAGTTGGGTTGCATTCTAGTCCCAGAAATCTTCCAACGCGTGCGCATGTGTTCTGTGAGACGGGCCGGCGAGTTATCTGCCGGGCCAAAGTTCTTGTGCAATTCCCCTTGAAACCTCGCTTCTCTACGGTTGGTGAAACCATCCGAACGATGCCACGTCGATGTGAACACCTCTGTGATTGTACGGCAGAAACTAGCCGCCAAGAAGCGCTTTGAATCAAAGGCGAGAAGCAAGGAGAATTCGCCTGAGATTGCATTTGGATTTGTTTTCCCAGCCTATCCGTACACATCCATGATGGGAATCAATATTGAGACCACAGACGCCAAAGCAGGGGTAAAGTATAATCTTCTGTCACGCGCTCTTGGCCGTGGGGTGACAGCGGCCAGACAGCCTGTCTCGAAATGGCTACTCCATTCTCGTCGTAACGTCCAAGGAGCCGAGAGCCAGGAATTCGACTTGGTGGGCAATTCCAACACCAAGCACGGGACGAACAGGCCGGACAGAGGGGAAAACTGACGATGCCGCTTGGGATTTTAGATTGAACTCTGAATTAAGGTTTGTGTTCATTAAGGCTCTGTTGACCCCTCGGTCCATAAAAGCTAGTATTATACTCACATCATCCTCCATCCCTGACATAACTCCTTCTCTTTTGTCTATAATTCAGTCTTGATTTTTTTCTCATACTAGAATTCGTTGGCTGATGTACTATGTGGGCTTCAAATGTTCGTGACGGGCCACTCGCAGTGCAGATGAGCTCTTGATATTAGTCAGAGGATATGCGAGCCCAGCATTTTTTGATCCAAACGGGACATGGTCATTATTATCTCATTAGCTGAAAACTCCTGCATCAGACCATGTTTGGACTTCCAAAGTGGGCCCAGGTCTATCCGGCTAAAATGTTCAGGACCAAGAATTGGGAATCAAGCTGGACTGCATGCAGAACGTAGTTTCGATCTCCCGGTCTTGGTTGATGATCAAGGAGATCTTTACACGGATGGCCACTTGGGAACGTCCAATCTGCTCTGCTGACAATTCAATTCGAAGCTGTGTAGGCCGCAAGAACATTGATCAACCCCAGATTTTCACGTCTGCGAGTTTAAGCATCCTCCAGATCGTCCACGCCGTCTCGGAAATTCTCAAAATCTCTCCGGTTATTGTGGTCCCGCTGTTGCCACTTGATCACTCGGGTCAATTACCACCGTGGCCTAAGGAGAAAGCGGTTGTCACCTGGCCATAGTCATGACTCTCCAGCGTAATTGAATACTTGCAACGCTGAAACCAGCTGAACCGACCTCAGAATTTCCTGGCAACACGAAACTCGGCAATCAACTTGCAACCCATCTGATCTCTGGATCTAGAGTTTCTATCGGCAAACGTTTGCAAGTGACTATATCTGCCCCTCAACAAGTGATCGGCCATCGATCGGCCGGTCTACCCTGTTGTGCTATATATTCATCCTCAATAAAGAGGAAACTTCATCCAAAGCTTGGGGATGTCGCTTCCATTGGTCCAGGTCACACAAGCATCTTGGCATGGGCAATGCCTCCACTCGATGGGGCTGAATGAGCCGCAAGCGGCTAAGGCTGTTCCACGCGACAGACTTCATGCTATGTATCGCAAGAGTCATGAACCTTGCTAGCAAGGCTCAATTTAAAGCCCCTGCATGCTACCTGTCCTTGCACCATCCCCCACTCTCAACGGCCTGGAGGCTGAGGCCCTTCGCAGCGTCGGCTAGCGGGACCCCCGGTTGCCCAGATCACCGCGCGCTTGATCTGAAAAGTGAAGCGCCAGTAGCCTACATCTTAGTTCGGCAGAGATGCATGCCTGTCGACGTTACAGCGGGAGGCCCATCATCGTGGAAAGCAGAGACGACACCACCGTCTCGAGCCTTAGATGAAGTACCGGATTGCGGGAGGCTCAATTATTACCAGCTGTTGCCAAGAGCGGCCTCGCCGCCTCCAGGCCCTATTCGGCAATCTATCTAGACTTTTTCAGGCTCAACGTCGTGCCGGCCTGTTCCGCCAGTCTGGTGCTCGGTGTCCGTCCTCGCTTGGAGATGAACTCCCTGTTCTGGATACCACCCTGCCACAGCGACACATGGCTGACTCGACATCTCCTACAACCCCCATCCCCTGCCTTCGAAACTCTCTTCCCTTCTTCCCGGTCCAGAACCTTGCTTCTGCTGTGTCGATCTCTTTCCCAGGCTGGTCCAAATCGCTATCATCTTTCGATTCTTCCTCTTCTCCGCTGGCCAATACACGATCATTGCATTCGCGACTTTCACAATTGTCCAGCGGCGCGCGCTGGGTGCGCTTTAGTAACAAACCCAACCTCAGTCACTCCTTTCTTACTCGGCCTCAACTTGGAGTTGTCGATGGCTTGAGGAATAAGCCTTTCACCTACGAACTATGAAAAACGGCAGCAGCTTGGTTTGAACACGGACCAGGACGAACTGTCATTTTCCAGACCTGTCTCCCTCGACCGAACCGTCTGTTCACGAGATTCCCACCGCGATCATCGACACAATGAACGAGGGCACTGCCAGGTACGGTCCCGACTCGAGGAATCCAGCCAAGAGCCCGGAGATTTTTGTAGTGGACGAGACCGCTGGAACCACGCACTGGGACCTCAATACGACACCGACGGAGACCAATGCGCCGCAGGGGCACAGTGCCGCCACAGATTTGGAAATGGAGACGAGGCGGGTGGAGGGAACCACAGTAATTGAGGGCACACAGTCAACACGGACGACAACAACGGATATCGACCCCCCGAGACCCGCAGTCGTCCCGGACAACAACTACAGCGACCTGCCCGAGGTGGTGGAGGCCATACCGCCGTCATGGGACCTCGCCGATGACAAAATGCCCGTCATCGTCGACGACGCGAGCGAGAAGATCGCCGCGATGGACGGGCAAATACCGGCGTCCATGCTCTCGCCGTCGCTTACCGACCCGGTCCCAGCTTACCCCCACAGCCTGAGGTTCCGGTCGTCGAACCTGAGCACGGTGCCCCTCACTGCCGACCGCAGCGTGCCGAGCTCGCCGTACTACGACCAGATGCAGATTCAGGACGAGGAATCGCGTGAGGTGAAGGTCTGTGGTATGGGGAGCCGGGTGTTCATGTGCGTGGCGATTAGTCTGCTGGTCTTTGTCCTCGTACTACTCGCCACCGTCCTCGGCGTAACCCTGACCATGAAGTCGCAAAGATCGAGTAGTGGCAGCCACGCATCCACGGACACATTAACGATTCTCAACACAACACAATTAGCTGCAGTAAATTGGACAGACACCACTGGTGTTGCTCGATCGGCTCTATTCTACCAGGAATCCGACAGCAGCATATTAGTGTCCCTCCGCGACTCGGTCAGCAACGAGTGGTATTATAGCAACGTCACACAAGCAGTTTTGAACACGACCGGGGCGGATATCCTAGATATCCGCGCCGGAACACCCCTGGCGGCCGTGACGAACTCCTACCAAGTCAGCCTGTACTATCTCACGAACGACAACTTCGTGTCAGAGATATGGGCGTCCGATATCGTCGGCGAGGTGTGGTACGCGGGAGAACTGGGCACACGCCTGGCGCCACAGGCCATGGAAAATTCTAAACTCTCCGCCTACTGGCAGATCTGCGAGAACTGCACCAACTCATTATTCCTCACATACCAGGAGCCGGCCGGCAGTATCCAGCTTTGCAATCTCACCAACAACACCTGGTCATTCTCGGGTACAATTGGTACCGAATTGTCTACCAACGGTACAGGATTGGCTATCCGCCCATTCACCGATAACGACGGTACTGGCAAATACGGTACCATCGACAACGCTCTAAGGGTGTATCACTTTGGCACATCGGGGCAGCTGTTGGAGATCATGTACGGCCCCGAGACAAACTTCACCTGGGTGGACGGCAGCTCTGGTAAGTTCCCACCACCGAAGCAGACGCAACCGAACCGAGAACTAACATGTATCCCAGACACCGCATCCAGCAGTGTCGCAGCAATGGTCAACCCCAGCCCGGGCCTGGCATCCGTCTCATACGGCGACCACGGGTGGACGAACATGATCGTGGCGTACCTCGCCTCGGACGGCACACTGGCGTCCAGCTTCTGGAACGAGAGCGCCTGGACGAGCGGCACGCCCAATCTCGGCGGCGGGCCGGCGGGGTCGACCAACTTCACGGCGATAGCCACGGCGCAGAACCGCATGATATACGGGCTGTCGGACGGGGGCATCTACGAGTTCCGCTTCGACGACAGCGATCCGCTTAATTGGGTCTACACATCTGACGTGGCGACCAATTGAAAGAAGAAACTGACTGACGTTGTATAAATCACACACATTGAGGCGAGGCGTTCACGGTCACGATTCCCAGGATTTGCGCTTCTTAGCATTGATTGAGTCTATTGTATCAATATTCATACCTAGTAGGAACTTCCGTCCATCGACGTGTTTCATAGACATCTATTTCACTGAAATTGGTTCCACCGATGGCATACGTGACGGGTTTGAAGCGTCTGAAGAAGTAATCTAGTTTGAACAGTTGCAGGTAGGGGGCTGTTCAGCCTCTCCGTCTGCTTGAGGTCAGCTTCTATCTACAGCGACATCATGCCACTCCTGGTGCGTTGCAAGTGCTTTCCACGTATACAGATTCATGTTCCAGAATATTTACCATGGGGTATTTGCAGCATTTAATAATATGGCAAGGTAAAAGTTGACATAGTATTACCTATAAATGGAAATTCCCCAAGCTGTGGAGACATTAACTATTGATTTGTAAAGATCGCAAATAGTAATGCCTCATTGAGAACACCAACGACCTTGGTTTCAACCAGGGTGATTTTGTTTCTCCAATCACCTTTCAGAGCTCTGTTGCAAGTTTCAAACGTACATATGTGACTGTTCCTGGCCGGAACATGATGATTTCGTTTCCATTATAGAGCTACACTCCCCACCACATGTCCACACCACGCCAAGTCTACAAACTTCCCTATTATCGGACTGCCCAAAATAAAGCGGTCAGGGATCTGTTTACTAATGCCCCTCCTACATGCCGTTCTCTCCTAGCCGTCGTGGATCATCACAACCTGCCATTCTAACCGTGTCGTCACAAAAGCTTGAAATCAATGGCCGTCTTGTGGGATGGTTTCCTCGCAATGTTAAGGGCTAAAGTACGATCTTCACAAGCAAAAGGCCCAGACTTTTCAAGTGAAAGGTATTAAAACACTTAACACTGTACCTCCTCGAACTCATCCTCGTCTGACTCGTCTTCGTCGGACTCATCCTCGTTGTCTCTGAGACGTGCATACCATTCATCCAACTCAGCATTCTCCTCCCGGTTTCGAGCCTCCTCTATCTCCTCCCGCTCACGTTGCTCCCTCTCCTCCTGTGCTCCCCTCCTATCTGCCTCCCGCAACACGCCGCAATTATGGCACAAGTAGGTCTCGTCTTCGGTGTCCACCTCAATACCCGGGCACAATTGGTCGTCAGGGATGTTGGTGCGATCCGCGAACACGCCGCGCTTTCGCAGGCCGCAGTCGATAACCTCGCCGCTTAAGGTGGACACACAGCCACAGTCCTCGCAGGTCCTGTCGATGTTTGTCTGAAAGCACATGTTGGAGTAGGTGCTGAGTTTCGATACTGAAGCAAAATCAATATATTTAATGGAGAACTTGCTGTGATAAAAAGGCGGCTACTATATTATATATAACGTTGAAATAGAGCCGTTGCCCGGCGGCTTACCCCGGTCAGTGAAGGCTGGCTAGGCCAGCCTTCTGTGGATTGTTGGCTAGGTTGTAATAGATCGCAGCCACCACATCTGCGGGCAATCATCTTAGTGGCGGTGTAAAAAAAGGTCCGGCAAGTAAGACATCTATACCAATGTCGTTCATGTCCTAATATAGAAGAATCAAACGCCACGCCTCAGCCGTGGCGCTCCGCATTTTAAGGATCAGCCCATTTGCGTTGTTGGCACCCACCAATACGTTGACAGCGCTGGAGAATCTTGGGGGCGGGATATGCGTCAGGGTACCTGTTCAGATAGCCTCAGCTACCCGCATGGGTTTACACGGCGCTGAATGTTTAGGACTAGCTGGCGAAGTTCGTCTGATGTGTACGGAAGCTCTCCGAAATAAATAAGCACCATACGTTTTGGTGCTGATAAACAGTGTTCATGTATTTTTGTTGGAAACATGTCTGCCGGTGGATGTAAGTGAAGATATGCTGCCGGACAGGCTTTCACTGATGTCAACGAAAGAATACTCTGACGCAATTTGCCTCCAAGTCTGTAGAATCATAGGCATACCACTGCTTGATTGTGCTTTCGGTGTTGTATCTCATAGTAGGACGGTGGTTCTACTGGGGTTGCACTAGTGGACCGAAGGCATGTATTCGGAAGATATTTTCAAAGCACCAACTTGAAATAAAATGTAATGAATCAGAAGAGATAGAACAATCGATCGTCTTTCTCTACATCCGCATCTGTTATGTTCGAACTGATGTTTTGTGTGCTGCGATGTATTCCACATATCCGGGCGTATCATCGGAGAGCGCCGAAGAATTGGTGCTTATCAACAATTGCACTAATCAGCCGTCACCTGGCGTAACACAAACCACTTCCCCACGTTTTATAAAGACCGCCTCTCCGCAGGCCTGTCTTACCTTCGATTTCTCCAGGTAGAGCATCAGCGAGCCCAAACGAGACCCTTTACGGAATCCTCCTGTACCTGTCAGTCGATCCTCTTAACGCTCCAAAGATAACTCGGTCCGACGTCACCATGGCGACGAAATATGTTGAAAGGCAAATCCCCAAAGTGAGTGGCCTCCCCATGGTTAATGCTATATTAACACTATGTGGCAAAAAGCCGTGTCTGCCCAGCTTTAGCTCGACGCCACATCTGACTGACGCATCAAGATCTCGCTGCGAGACTTCGAGAATAGGATAGACGACATCACCGCAGAGCTTGCTGATGCGGCGGAGAATGTCGGCTTCTTCTCGATAGTCGACCACGGCATTCCTCAAACCGAGATTGACAAGGCTTTTGCCACCTCCAAGTCCTTCTTTGCCCTTCCGGATGATGTCAAGGCCACTGTGCCGTGGAGCCCCAAAAACGTCGGCTGGGAGAAAAACTCCCAGATCCGACCATCTACAGGTGCACCAGACATGAAGGAGTCCTACCAGCTTCAGTTTGGCGAGAACATGCTTTCCGGTGGGAAAGGCGACAATGGCTATACTAGCATGTGGTTGAGTGACACTCATCTCCCTGGGTTCAAAGATGACTGCCTAGGATTCATGCACCAGATCCAGGAAGTGTCAAACAGACTCATGCTTTGTCTTGCCAGGAGCCTTGGATTTCCAGATGCGTATTTTTGTCAATCTCACGATCCCGCCGATCCAAAGTGTCAGACAGTCCTCCGACTGCTGCACTACTTCCCCACGCCCGAAACCAACGACGGGAAAGTCTGGCATAGAGCGGGAGCACACGCTGACTGGGGCCTCATCACGCTCCTCTTCCAGCGTGAGGGCCAGAGCGGCCTGGAAATCTGCCCCGGTCGAGAGGCTGTCACCGAGTTCGGGCTGGGCGACACCTGGACCAAGGTCAACTTCGAGCCGGGGACAATAATCTGCAATATTGGAGACATGTTGATGCGATGGTCTGACGACCGGTTCAAGTCGACGTTCCACCGCGTGAAGGCGCCCACGGAGCCGGGTGACTACTACGGAGAGCGGTACTCCATAGCGTTCTTCACTCAGCCGAGCCAGGGAACTCTCATCCAGGGGCCAAAGAAGAAGTATCCGGAGATAACGGGGCAGCGGTTTATTGCAAATGCTATCAATGCGCACTTCACGGCTTTGAAGAAGAAGGTGGAAAACAAGGATGCACAGACGGACAAGATTCTATCAGCCGAGGGAAGACCTGTTGTGAAAGCCAATGCGTGATGTGTTTGGGTGGGGAAAGGCAGGGGAGAGGGGTGTCCATCGATTATGGTCATGCCCGGATATTCTAAAATCAGAATGTAGCTATCTTCCCTTCGCGTTCGATGTGAGAATGTCTAACATGAAAGAGCTCTTGACGAATATCTTCACTGTTCACTTCAGATATTTTTGAAATGGTCACGGAATACCACTCGCCTTGTGTTGCACTCACCCAGCCATTGTCAACTTTGGAATGCTAATTATGCTCCACCTTGAATCCGAATTGGCGCACGCCTTCCCCAGCTTCGGATGATTTAATCTTGGCCTGGTGATTAACTCGTTCGTCACAGCGTAGATTCAAAAAGCAGGGCTCGCTCTTGGCAGACTGCATTTTATAGGCCGTTGATCACAGTCATGATATATAAAGAAGGTGGAAGAACAGCCACACGGCGTAGCGTCTACTCTCGTAGTGATTCTCCCGGGAGCTCCGATCGGCTAATACGGGGTTCTGGATGGGAAAAAGTATTGCACTCCTGAAGGCCAATCCACAATGTTGTCAGCACACATGGCGGCCCACACTGACTTTCAACAGTTGCGATGAGAAAATAATCTCGTCGTCACCGGATTTCAGGGGTTGAGTATCTACTTCCATAACCAAGAAAAAAAAAAAGGCTCAATGAGAATCAATGTAAGCATGGCATATGCAGTCTCGCCGAAACGGTCAATCATCCGGTGAGCTATTGGACGTAGCGCGCGGGGTTTCTATCAGATACCTGCTTACTTAAAGTAGGTAGTGATATTACATGCAGTAGCACATCACCTGCAGTACATCAAGCTGAGATAAGCGAGCTCCTTGTCTTTTTTTATAAAAAAAATCTTGCTTTATCGACCCCTCTCCCCAACATTGTCTCCGTAAGCTCTTAATTGTTGCCGAAAGGAATGTTGCTGTTTGCACTGCCATACGCACGATTTCCCTCCGAATTATAAACTGGTTCCCACTATGATGACAACATATGAAGGCGAGCGAATTGAAAAGGGTATTGAGGAATCCCTGAACGCAGAGGCCGAGGGACAGGTCGAGGGACAGGTTGAAGAACAGGGGGAGGGAGAAGGTGAGGGAGAAGGTGAGAGGCGCGAGGAGCAGGGTGAGAAACGAGTTGCAAGATCTCCCGAGCTCAGTGGACATTCTAACCAGAGTCCATCGCCTTCGTCGGGCCGCTCTCTGGCCTCATCTCGGTTATCTAGGGGACGCCATGGTTCCTTGAGAGATAAGCGCTCTGATTCCTCGGGAAATGGGTCCAGTGGTCTCTCAGGAGGTGACAGTGAATCCGAACAATATTCTGAAGAAAGTGACCCAGAATCCTTGGGCGGAATGAGTGCAACTGACTCTATCGTGGTCTCTGATGAGATTGGAGAAGCCGGTAGCTCAAAAGCCGCAGCCGACCTAACGAACTTTCTCAACAATAGGTTTAGATTCCACCGACAAATACTTCGATCTGAGTTTTGTAAATTGGAAGACGATACTAAGGGCAGATTGTATTCCGATTCAGAAATTCAGCGAGAATTCACTGCCGAGGCGGCTCCCACATTTGCCACATCAACGACAGGGGAATCAGCTTGTGACACCGCATTTGGATACCGCGCCATTGTTGGTTCCTTTTCGATAGCCAGGCATAGAAGGAACCAGTAGGCTTCAAACATGAGAAATTACCAATGGCACATATTGCGGAGCACCTAGCAGAGCTCGACAGACCGCACGAGAAGTCCATATCCTGGGTACATTTACCTGCCAACAACCTGATTTGGGTCCAGGTATGTACTCTATGTGAGCGAAAGTGCTATTAGATGTTGCTAATACACTTTCAAATCTGAAGGAAGTCATGCTCGCACTTATCAATGTCAAGTACAAGGATATGGCTCTGTCTAAGAAGACACTCAACCGCATCTTAAGGCGAGAGCGAAATGCCGTACGACGAGCTTCTAGAAGCAAGACACCGGTTATGATGCAAAATTTGCCGAGTACATGCCGCAAAATCAAGGTTTCTGAAAGAACAGGTGGTCTCCGCCCTCATCTCCGAGCGACTACATTCATGGTATGTTTCTATGTGTCACCCGCGCTTCCTGCATTTCTGCAGAAATTTTATTTAACAATCACGGTCCGTTCAAGATGCCCTAGTTGCATTGGGAACGGAGCATATCCAGATTTCACACTGCAAGAATCATCCAAGACGCCCAAAACGTCGCAGAAGAAGTATCGCGGCAGAATCGTAAGACTTTGAGCGTGCAAGAAGTATCCAGCTTGCCATGCACTGGATTTGAGAAGATGGTACGGTACCATAGCGTTGGCAGACCTGGCCTACTCATCAGACAGACACTGGATCATTACTACTATCAGTGCTTGGACAGTACCGAATCCAGGGATCGGGACCAGGTCGTTGAGAGATATTCCCGGAAATGCGATTGGCAGGGCTATGAGCACCGTATACTGATGGTCGATCAGCTCTGGATGTGGATCCTCGATAAAGGTAAGGACCGGATAAAATCCCCAATCACTTGCTGGATCAAGCTTAACATTCAGCTTAGACACCATTCTCACCTGCTTCCCGAATAGCTTTCCAAATTTGGCCATGGACGACGAGCCGGATCGACGTGACATTCTCTCATCTCTCCTGAAGTACTTTGAGGCACAAAACAAACGAAATTGGATACGCAATGTGAACCGGCTGGCATGGTGCATTATAGACCGCTGTGCAAGCAATGTCTATGACCAATCATTGCATACTGACGAGAAGTTTGACTTTCTGGGGATGTTCCAACACTCCATTGCCAAAGTTGTGAGTTCGACAACGTGTCCACTAGAGGCATGAGACCAGTGTATCTGACCACATCATTGATGATAAAGATGGAGGAGCAAAGCAAACTGTACGCAGACATGTCTCAGGCTTTCAAGCCAAATCAGGGTCAGACAAACCACGGTCATCTAAATCAAAGCCTGGTCAACTTTGACGCTGGGCCAGAGTTCCGCCTTCTCGAGGAAGCTAAGGATATTCTGGATGAACTTGGGATTATGCGCGACGTCAACTTGAAACAAGCTGCCTCCTTGGAGATCCTCTCCTCGCTTCCACCCGTGCCGTACAGCTCACACAAAATGCGAGACTATTTCCTCCAGGACAGGCCCAGATATAGATCACGAGTCATGGAGGAAGTGGTTGAGAGGGCGAAATCTGCATATAATGCCATTAACCATATCATAGAGCTGAAGCAAAGCCAAGGGAACCTGCTCCAGGCGACCACAATCGCAGATCTAATGAAGTCGAACAATCAACTGGCGGAATCAAGCAAGGAGATATTACAGTCCACTAAGGACACCTTGCAACAGTCCAAGAAATCAGGCGAGACACTCATGGTTGTAAGTGGATGTTCGCAGTCAATACTGTACCTGCCTCTTGAAGGACTGTGTGACTGACTTTGAGACTACAGTTTACAGTCGTCACGATACTCTTTGTATGCTTCAAATTCCCACTACCTTGAATCGTGGTCGTTGTGTCATTGACTAGCTGTTGTAGCTACCTCTATCAACCTTGGCTTCCTTCTTCAGCCTCAACGCTCGGGAACTCAATGATGGTCACTTGACCATAGGCATCGTCTTCGCATATATCTGTGAGTCGACATTGTAAAACCTGTGTCAGTCTTGTGTCTAGTTGCCTGACTTCATCAGTTCCACTCTCCGTGTTCATCATCTCCTTGTCTCTCTTGTTCGGGTTCAGCCAGTCGGCCCGACAAGCAATCGCATTGGGCCGACGAAGCCCTCGTCACGGGCAATCTAGAGGCGCTTGAAATCACTCAAGGCATTCGAATTCAGCGGAGGTTCGAAGTTTGGTGTAGAGTATGTCTGCTTTTGTTCGGTCTATTACAAGGCATGGACTCGAGAAAGCGCCGTGCTAGGGGTCGGCCAAGCCGAGGGTGTCATCGAGAAGTGCGCTAGTTCAACTCTTCTGTTGGAGGATCACCTCACCCTTCTCACTCATTTCTTACGCTCCATTAGGTACTTCATCAGTTTCATTGAGTCTCGATAATCAAACCGGGGCTAAAGTCCTCCATGTGTGACGTCAACAGCATTCCGAGGTTGAGACTGCTCCTAGAACGCATTTTCACCTGGGACAACCGACCATTTTGGCGCTGTGAAGTCTAACTCTCCTGACAGCCTCAAAGCTTCTGGATCCACATACACTCTCAAACCAGGTCCTTGACCACCCTGATCTAGCTGATACACTCGGAAAATGACGTATATCACACTGGGACTCCCTTCTGAGAGAGTTGCATCTTTCATCTGTCAGACAGCTATTAGCATATATGCTCCTGCTACGTCTCATTTTCAGAGGACCTGCACTTACTCTCTGATACTGGGCATTGCTCATGTAGAATGGGGCATCACAGGACGAAGTTGTTGTCTTGACCTCAATGAAATACTTCGGAGCTCTTCCAGACCACCTGTCTCCATCCAGATAGTGGTTGCGTATCAG
Source organism: Diaporthe sp. HANT25 (assembly GCA_013435955.1). NCBI lineage: Eukaryota > Fungi > Ascomycota > Sordariomycetes > Diaporthales > Diaporthaceae > Diaporthe > Diaporthe sp. HANT25. The sequence continues at coordinate 1,368,521 of JACBFG010000006.1, read as the reverse complement.
CAACTCCGTCAAGACTCCGTGAGTATCCATGTACGTAATGTCAGAGGTCTCTCTTCCTGACCATGGACTCATGTCGGCGTAGTCTGGATGTGCAGTAACATAGTGGCGCATGTTACTCTGCCAGTTGGCCCTTGAGAAGTTGGGAAGAGCGGGATCCAAATTAGATAGCAGCTCAAAGACCTGGCCATTCATGTTAGGTTTGACTTCAGCAGTGGGGAGAAATGACCTACGAATAATTCTCCTGCGGCTCCAACCTTGCAATCCCTTTCGAACTGATCCGAACCAGAGATATTCGAGATCCCTGGCACAGCTATATTGAGTTGGTTTTCGTTCCGGTCAGGGATTGTACTCGTTCTTGCGGAGGCAATGACCGTCCCTAGGACGCTAACATAGTGAGAGTTCCGGGGCAGCAATTCCTCTAATGGTGTAGCTGGCCTGGAATGTGCTGCCAATCTCACTGGCAGGTTGGTGACCTCGCTTTCAAACCCAGAAGACTCTCTAGAGTTCCTTCGGAAGTAAGGGCCTGGAGAATCGTGGCGTGTTGTATCTGGAGCTGACGGAGGTGTTTCCACAATCCCCGAACCCTCGATGTTGTCAGAATTTGCATCAGATGACTGGTCTTCAATATATGCGTCTAGGTTGGGAGTGTCGATATTCCGTATGCCGCATCGGTCCAGGACTGTTAATAATGTCGATAGGGGCGAATTCCAGACACGTGTTGCTGCATTAAATGCTTCTTGGCTTGTTTCCTGGGGAATCTGAGAGCGCGCATCCATCATAAACCATTGAACTATCCTTTCCGGGAGGTACGTGTTGAAAGCAGCCTCTTGAAGGTCCTGCTTACGCGGCAGATACAACTTGAGATTGGTTCCGTCCTCATCAAGATGGATACTTATCGGATCTCCCTGAGCTTTGAATGAATGACCATCTTGAGAGAGGCTATACTCTAGAGATAGGCTATCAGTCTCGAGGATCTTGGCATGTCGCAAGAGCTCGTAGACGTCGTCTGAGCCCTTTTTCGTTTTCACACGGGGGCTCCGAAAATGCCATGCAATTCTGTGTACAGCGATTAGTACTCATTTTCTACCTTGGACATAGATATCGCATACATACCTCAGTAGTGCATGTGCTCTAGGACGAATTTCGCGATGGGGCTTGGATATCGGTCGCGCGTCGGAGGCTCCTACGGATGTGCTTTCTCTCACACGTCGAGTGACGTATCTGTTCTCAAGTCCGGCCCATTCGATGAAGGGACGCAGCTCGTTGACCTCTTCCAGACTGAAGTCGAGGAACTTTACCTTGTCCTCGAATTGCGATCCCAGGGACTCGCGATCGACAATGAAGAACTCAGTCTGTGCTGATACACATCGAACGGCCCCTTCTGGATACCTCACAGGGAAGATCTTACTCTCCCCAAATTCTGCTTGCTCTTTCTGGTCCGGTTCCGAGCAAAGAAGCGAGTTAAACGTCTGCAAAGATACCTTCACCTCCTCTACACAAACCGATTCCCGGCCACCTGCCTCTTTCAGCTCGTCGATCGCCATTTGGAGAGTGATTTGTTTCACCCCGAGGACATCAACAAAAAGTCCGCGCAGATTTTCGTATTCAATATTGAGGGAGGACTTATCCCTGAGTCGAGCAGCAGTAGACCAAACGCATTCAGAAGGCTTACGCCACGACGACCCCTCGTCCGATGCCACATAAATGAGGGCGTGGTCCTCAAACAGGGATCTGAGATGTGGTCGAAAATCTCGATCCAAAAGCTCGTTCGATTTCCAATAAGTGTAGAGTGCTTCGTACCACAGGGTGATGATGTCACTTTCTTCTGAGTCACACTCTTGGAGGCTTCTGAGCTCGTGAACATAGTCATTCAGCCCGCAGTCGGTTATATCCAAGGTGTCGCGGAAGAATCGCTCGAGATGCTCTCTTTTGCTGTCAGGGTACGTAGAAAACCAAGGCTCATAGAGTATCTTCAGCACAAACTTCTCCTGCAGTTTGTAAGGTGCATTCCTTTGTTCCAAGGTCAGTATTATATAAGTTCTAGGCCTGAGGTCATGAAAATGACGCAAGAATGGTTCCACGTACCAAACACAGTCTTCGGGAGATACCCAGTTGTTCGAATCAACGGGTGGTATGTAAATAGCCTTGATATCTTTGAACACATCACTGTGCGTGTATCTGTCAGAACGGTGCAGTAATCATGGTATACGGGGAAATATTTGCGCGTACAATATTTGAAGCTCCCTTTCGATGTTGTCCCCTTCTGCCCCCAAGTGCTGTGATTGGATATGCCCGTACAAGTCAAACAACTTGCTTTCGCTCACAGGAGTGCAGCCGCTTTGCGAAAAACGCACGGAATATCTCAGCATATCCAAAGCAAACTCGAAATCATCCACGAGTGTTGCACAGTTGAAGCCCCGTAAAAATGTATCCCAATCTTCTGGTTTGGTGTCGTGGAAGTTTTCAGTGTCCAGCCAAAGCCATGGGAAGGATGCGTCGCGCTCCACGAATCGTGTGACGAGAGTCTCTAGCCTTTCAGTCGGAACGTAGGCGTCCTTCAAACAAACCTGATGATTTTCTCGGCACAAAATCTTTGCATTCTGAACACATGCAATGAATTCAGGTAACAGACGTCGATCGGAATATGCGAGACAATGAGCACGCAAGGCTCCGAGGAATCTGTCTGGCCGGTGTTCTCGTAAATATGTTGCAGCTTCAGACAGCTTTGTATTTCCGAAGTACACATATTTCGAAATTCCGAGGTCGCGGTAAATCCATTCAATCCATGTGAGAGCTTGATCTGGCGGAGTCTGTGGCGGATCCAGGAGATATCCCTCGTTCATGAAGAAATGACCCGTATATCCTGGTGCATTGCAACCAGGGCCTGAGAGTGGGCCGCTTCCTTTTAACAACTCCCAAGGGCTGTATGGGCTCCTATCAGTAGCCATGTACATAAATACCTTTGAAGACTTGCGGATGTACCCATCTTGGTCCAAAAGAACGATATCGGAGTACGAAGGCTCATCCGTAGGTTTCAGATGCTGCGTCAGATAGAGAAATGTGAGATGTTGTTTCGAGATTCGCACTGATAGGTCAGACTGGAACCCCGGCTGCTCATAAATCTCCAAAATCTTCCTCCGGACCAGATTTATGGGTGCTTCCTGCGCACCCAAGTCCTGGAAAAGAGTTCTTCTGTGGGAATCCGTGATGGTTTCGTCAATGATGTGGAACCCAGTGTGTGGAGGTATGTCTATTCCATCAACCTTGGCGAAATAAACCGAACCACTTGCTGCCGAAACCCAAGTGCCCCCTCTGAGCGGCAACAAAGCCATTCCTTTGAGCTCGGCAGTGATATGGGACCATTTCTTGGCGAAAGGTTGATGCAACAGTTTCGCCGCCTGTGTGTGCCAAGTGTTCGTCGTTGCGACTGATCTCATGCGTGAATGTGCGCCGCGATTGAGGTCTGCCGCGAGCCACCTTCTGATATGTCTCCAATCGGCATATTCGAGACCATAATTCATTAGAATTTCCAAGTCACTCTTCTCATATTGCTGAGAAACGATTTCCTCTCGATCTCCGTCCTCGAACAGGGGCTCTCCATCTGCATAGACATCATGCGTTAGGCGGACCAGGTCTCCGATTAGGTGTCGATCAAAGTCTCTGTGGCAATACAGTACAGGGACTCGGCTCAAGCGATCGGCGATCTTGTTTACTAAGGACAGCCACAAGGAGCCCCAATTCTCGTCGTTTCTGTCTGGCAAGTACCTCATCCACTGAAGGCGCAAAGTGTCATGCTCGCAGAACTGCAATGAAGCTCTGGCAAACGCATCAGCGACTCCGTCGAGTAGCGCATTGTTGCGCAGCGAGTCTTTGACGATATCTTGCCGACTAGCGTCAGTGACGAAGTCGGCCTGAATAATAAACTTGAAGCCCACTGGCCGGACAGGAAGGTACACGAATATGTCCTGTGGCTCGATGATGGGAGTTGATGTCTCTGAAAGTGGGAAAGCGAGCACAACCTGCGACGTGTGGTCGGCCTGGCCAGAATATGTCCGGTTTTCGTGTCTCGGGATATCTGTTGCTTGATGTGTCGTGACATGATAATGCTTGACACGCTCTTTCTTGACACCGTTTTCAGATACTATCCGTGTCAGCACGGCGCGATTGGTTTCTGGGCGTTCAATTGAGTATTGCACGGAAGAGGTTTCTGTTCCATCAGTACTGTGGAAAGCCACGCAAATCTTCCTCAGGTTTTTCATGAACAAGAGGATAGTCTCTTGAAGCTCCCGAAACTGTTCTTGGATGATTTGGTGCGTCTTTTCCAGCGCAGCAGAGTCTCCAGTGTCGTGAAGATGGAGCGTGAGCCTCGTCAACGATTGGTCTCCCTCTTCCTGGGCCTCTTCCCATATAGGAGAGATCATTCCCATTCCGGATTCGCCATTCCTGTGACTGAACGAAAAGGAGAAGGCCCCGGATTGAATTTGGACTTTCCAAGCTGCCATGAAAACAGACTTGAATCCGATGCCTTTTTCGCCGATGTATCCTTGAGATCCGCTTTTTGAGCTCTTGCCAACTGAGCAAATCGCCTCGAGGTTTTCATTAGTGAAACCGTCCTCGTTGCATTCCATGACGATTCGGCGAGGAAACACGCGGAAGGAGACACAAGGTGTCTCGTTTCGAGCTGCCGCCTTGGTGTAGTTATTGTCATCGGCGTTCTGCAGCAGCTCGAACACGAATCGGGCTTTGCTGGTGTACAGATTCTTCGCCAAACTATGTATGCCAAAAGTCAATGATTATTTCAAACTTGGTACACAAGATCGATCTCACGTAATCACACTGGATCCAATCATCTCATCCTTCTTGAGAAAAGCTTCTTCTATCTCACGACGCAGCTCAGGCTCAATTGCCCGCAGTTTCTCCTCGCCAAGGTAGCCATGATTCTTGGCGATCTGCTGGACAAGCTCTTTCGCTCTTTGTCTGCTTTTGGGAATAGCCATGGCCACTGTCGTATAGGCGGAGCTCGAGCTCGTGGTTGCAAAGGCGGGAGGTCGTGGATAAGCTCTTTGACCGTGTACTGCGGGAGTGTCCTGACGAAGCTGGAAGCTGACCACAGGATTGAAGGGCGCTGTTAAAGGGCAAATCCATTCATATGTCCAAATATATCCTTATTTGTGGGGAGAGGGGGAGGGGAGCGATCAAATAGTAGTTGTTAGAGCAGTAGTATAGTTGCAATTCGGTATCTGCCATCGGAAATGGGGTCGATCAAACGTGAAGATTATCCTTGAACCAACAGATGATTTTTGGAGCCAATCCCAAGGTGGCATTGTTTGAAGCTGAACATTCTCAGCCGCTCGGAGAATGCAAGCGCAAGGGTAATCTGCACTTACGATGCAGGTGGAGGTGGGATGATCACCGTACATAGGGTGTGATCTCGGTCCAGAGACCTCTTTTCAGGCGTTTCTTGCGTTGCATCAGATGCCCGTTCATACTTGAGCCCACCATCTAAAGCCGCAAGGGGGCGGCGCAGCTTTTCACGTCGCGCCCAGCGCGGCAAAGTGAGCGGAGGTTCCACAAGAGCAGCCCTTGGATCATTGGAAAAGGCAGCTGCTCATTACTCATTGACAGAGCTGCAGATTCCTCTTTCCATCCAGATCTCTACTTTGAGCGGCTCGCACAGTCTGGCACAGGCTGCATCCCTATGATGGACCTGTCACGACAAAACCGTGTAAGCTTGCAGCAACAGGTAGTATAGTTGCGGGCTGATAGTTACAATTCGGGAGGCCTGTGATGATGACTGGCCGCAATCATTTGGACTTGAACACACCACGCTTAGAGGACAAGATGCTTTCCTTGCTTCCAAGGTCGTGCTCTTTGAGGGCTATAAGTGCTCAAACTCAGCGTGATGACCACACGAACCCATGAGGACAAGGCTTTATTAGGAAGCCAGCAAATTAAAGATCATACTTCCGGAAATTCCCACACCCAAGACTCCAAAGCGAAGAATGCAGTCGCTCTCATCACCAAACGTCGACCACTTCACTGCCAGCTCACATTGGAACACCCATGGCCGTCTGAGCATCTCTGATTTTCGTCTCCTGCTTCACCAACGTCTGCGACAGCTTAAACAACCGGTCCCTCTCGTCCCTGATGGCCGCCCTGACATGCGTCGCAGCATTGTGCATGCCGTCCTGGATCTGCGTCTTAAGCACGGCCTCCAAGCTCTCGAGGCGCTTGGTCGACCTGGCCATGGCGGTGCGCACCTTGTTGAGACTGTCCTGACTAGCCTTCATCATCGCCGCGGAGGGCGTGTTGTTTGACGCACCCGAAGGCGTCCCAATCACGCCGGACGAGGGCCCGCTGCTCGGAGGAGGCGCCATGCCCGGTGTGGCAGTGAGGCTGGGGTCATGTGCGGCGACGTCGCCCCCGTTGGCGGGATCGGGGATGGCAGAGGGGCCTGGCATGCCGGCCATGGGCGTGTCGGGCGCGATGGGGCCATCCAGGTCGAAGGCGAAGGAGGGCTCGCTGCCGCTGCTGTTCAGATAGGCCTCACATTTGGTGAGGTGGTTCTTCATGCGCTGGATGTTGTCGGCGCAGGCGTCCTTGTTGCAGTGGAGGCAGAAGGCCCGCTTCTGGGCGTGTGCCTCATCCTGAAGGCGATATTAGCCGACTGTGGTTACAGCATGGGATGCTGGTTGCCATCTTGATAGTTGGAGGTAGTGTCAGGGATAGGATGGGATGAAGGCGCGGTGGCATGGGATGAGATGGACGCGGCGTTCAGAACGCGCTGTAGCTTTCGTCTTGCAAGGAACGAGATGCAACCAAGACATGGGTGCAGCAGTGCAGGCAGATGCTCACCTCGTAAGTTCGGAAGTGAATCCTCGTGTCACTGTCCAGTTTTCGAGGCATGGCTGATGTCCTTTTTGTTCGCTCCCCTTCCCCTCTGCGGCCTGCTGTCTCGCAGTGTTGTTGCGCTTCGAGGCGTAGGGAAGTGCATGCGGGTGGATGGGCAGAGCTGGCACAGCGTTCAGAACGATGATCGTACGGCGCCAAAATTTCAAAGTTACGCGCCTTCGGCCCAGACCCTAACCCTACAGACGTCCACCTCATCCCTTCACTGACGAAGCTCATGTTGTCCACACTCAGCTGTCTTTGGAACCTCGTCCCTTAGTGCTGATAATAACGAACAGCTTGACAGCCCAAGGCGGTCATTGATAAGTGCCAGGACTTCTTTGCCAACGCTTATTACGCGCCATTGGAACAAAAGATTCTAGCGGATATATTGACCTGCTAACTGACCACACAATAGTGCGAATGCATCTACGACCCGGTTGCCTACTAAGGTTCTTTCTAATCGGAGCTGTATTTCAATGCAACGCTCGGCCTCTTGACATACCCCTGCCGTTTGCGTCATTCTCAGCAAGGACGAACATAATCAAGGGCAGCGGAGCGTGTAGTTGCAATGTGGAAGGGCATTTATCAGTTCATTCTGTCTAGGTGATAATGTGCACTTCTATGGCTTCAGGGATTTGTTAATTTGAGGCATACTATTCTCGCAAAACTTCCTTTGCCTCTGGTGTTGCCATGACAACAAGTCTCTTGCGTGGAACAATCCAGCACACATCAGGAAGCCACGGATGACGCTGGGGCAAGCTGTCAAGAGAGGACTGACCTTCGCAGACTCCGGATTAAGGCCAGGAGGAACAACGCACTTTATCTAACAGACATGCCCAAACACACATGACTATAGGATGAATCAAACAAAAGGGTACATATTTCAATCATGAAGCGCATGGTATTCGCAAGCCTTGCGGCAAGATAATGCAGAAGATGTAGATTTTCGCGGCACGAGGCCAATGGGAAGAAGGCCATTTTGACCGTAAGATGCACCTTCCTCTCAGGATATTTCAATGGGATGATGAAGAGGTCTGAGCTGTGGGTTGCACCTTCTATGAACCACAATCATCTCTGGCTGCTAGAGTCAACAGCTTCATATGATACAGGCGTCTTGCGACGGTGAAGATCTCCTTTCCTTTCCTCTCCTTTCTCTGCATATTCTTATTCCTCGCCGAGACGCCCCCCTGTTTTCGACCTCCTGGTTCATTATTGATTAAGCAAATTAATCAATCA
>JACBFG010000006.1:1299880-1350175 GCA_013435955.1 Diaporthe sp. HANT25 | reverse complement strand
CTAATCCAGCGATTATAGGCTTGACTATGGGAGAGCGGACGGGATCCCGTATTTTCCTATATCTATGGCCGCATGTGCTTGAGACGGCGAACATGTGGGTTATATGTGGAGTTTTCATGACTCAAAGGGCGGAGATGGGGCGGATGCCGCTACAAGACACATGAATTTCGGGCTCAGTCAAGATCTCGACTAATCGAGGCTTAATGAGTATTTTATCTCTGGTGAATTGGTCCCAGTGCCGAGCTCCTTCAGTAGAAGTTTGAGGATGTAGTCCGGGTCATCTGGTCTGCTCCACGAACAGAGAGACTCATGATAGTAATGGTGGGTCTTAAGGGCTACAGAAACTGGAAAAGGATTTTAAAACTCACAATTGACATTCTCCTACAATAGTCTCAGCCTCAGTTTGTCTCTCTGTTTCGATGAGTTCAGAGGACCTGTCATGGGGAACTTCCAAAAGCAGTTCTCGATAATGTGTTCTGACTCCAACTCAGTCATTGCCATCGTCAATGCCAAAAGGCTGAATACAAATTCTCTGTGAATTCTTCAACGGTTCTTCATAGATACGATTCTGTCTCTTCACTTGATACATCTCGGTCGCCATTTCAACCAATTCATAACTCTAGTCTGTTCAGTGGACAAGACTTTCCTTGTGATTAACATTGAGTAAACTATAAGAACCTAAGAAAAGAGTTTGCTATTGAGGGCTTTCACAAATGACAACTTCCACTCAAGAAAAGAGAATCCCTAGGCATATATGCTGTTCAGGGGCGCCACTTTTGGACGCATCCGACATGCTCCCGAGCACGTAATGTTCGGGCGTCGTAGGTGGCTGTCCCCCATTCTTGCGTCGGGTTGAAAGCATACGTATCTAATAAGACAATCCCTTGAAATTTTCGAATACTGACCATTCCGGGATATTTCGCGGGACAGCTCCTAATCAATATGCACTTTTCAGAACACAGTTGATTTGTCGGTATTGATGCACTCCGAGACGACCACGCGTCGCTAAACCTGAGCACGATTTGATACGATACAATTGCCAGAGAAAAATAAACATTTCAATACGTCTAATGTGATATGCAAGAAAATCATTCTCAAGTGGTTCTAGAATGTACCGTATCCATGGCTACCATTGCGACCTGAGACATCCAGGGCGCGACAGGAATGCAGCTACATCATGACAATATCCCGAATACGGACACAACATTCTTAGGAGACTAGTGCTTAAACAGACCGCCTACCTCGTCTTCCTCAATCTTCGCTTGTTTGTTTTTTCAAACCTCCCGCTCCGTCGTGAAGAATACTCACCGGCAGCCACCGGCAAGAACCAAAGCCATCCACGATGCAGCTCGACATCTACTGGACGACGCTGCTGGTCCTTCTCCCCACCGTCATAATCCTCACCAGCCGCAACATCATAATCCGACCCCTGGCGCGGATCCAATCGAGATGGCAAAAGGTCAACACCGAAGATGACGACGAGAAGCTCGACCAGGAGCCGCCAACGCAGGCGGCAGATAAGGCGGAGGAGCGAAGATGCGGAGATGACGACGCCGACCTGAGAAAGTTCCGCCGCGGATTCCTGAGCATCTACCTCCTCGTCATGTCCTCCGAGTGGCTGTCGGGACCGTACCTGTACGCCCTGCTCCGGGATGACAGGGGCCTCCCCGAGCCAGTCGTGGTCGGGCTCTACGCCACCGCGTACACATCGGCCGCGGTATCCGCACTCGGCGTGGGGTTTCTCGCCGACAGGTACGGGCGGCGGAAGGCGTGCTTAGCTCAGTGCCTGATCCACTCATGCGCCTGCCTGACAGTCGTGTTTGGGGGTGACTACCTCCCCGTGCTGTTCCTCGGTAGGGTGCTGGCGGGTACGGCCCTGACGCTGCTGTGGACTGTGTTTGAGAGCTGGATGGTTACTGAGTGGAATGCGAGGGGGTTGGATCGTTGCGGTGCGGATGGAAGGCACGGTGGCCTCAGTGAGATGTTTGGCGTGATGACGACGACTAATTGCATGGCTGCCATCGTCGGTGGGCTCTTTGGGCATTGCATGGTTTCGGTGATGGGGTCGAAGACATGGCCATTCTGGGCTGGGATAGTGAGTTATTTCGTCCAGCGGCCCTGGATTGGAAGACGGCGGCGATTGCAGTGGTCGACTAACGTGCTATTTTAGATCCTTGAAGGTGTCGCGGCTGTCTTGATGTTGAAGCGATGGGTAAGTATCAATGAGCTTTGCTAGCGGAGCACGAAAAAGCGCTGATGATTCGACCAGAACGAGAATTTCGGCGTGAAGCAGCAGCTCAGCGAAAGCGACCAAACCTTCGCTGCGCCCGATGACAGTGGAACTGGGCGGTTCGGTGGTCAGTACCCAACAACTTGATGCTCTCAGTTCCCGGGCTGACAAAAAAACTCAGATGGCCGTATCTGGGCCTTGACCTTTGTGACATGCTGCTTTGAGGGCACGGCGTTCCTGGTGATTTTCCTTTGGCCGAGCGTCCTGCAGGGTGCACACGAGGCAGCATCTGCCGATACTGACCCGGTCGAGATACCTTACGGCGTCATTTTCGGCTCATTCATGGCCGCGATGATTATCGGAGCACTCTCCTTCAGCACCTCATCAAAGTCGATGAAGACCCCGGCAGCTCCAGTCTGGCTCCTCCTGGGCGCTATTCTCCTGGCCTGCCTCAGCATGTTGTTGCTGTCGGTTCTTCAGGTCGAGGTTCCCCTCTACTTCGCTTTCTTGGCGTTCGAGGTCGCCAATGGCATATACGTGCCTAGTATGGCGTATATGCGTGGGCTGGTCGTGGATAGCAAGAGTCGCGCTGGGATCTACGGTTTGATGAAGATCCCGTTGTTTATTTTTGTTATCCTGGCCCTCGGGATCACAGCGGAGGGTGAGTCGTCGATGCTGACTTGGCAATGGCGCATTTGCTGACCAAATAACAGGCAAGGGTTTCCGGTGCTTCGTATTCGCCTCCGCATCGATGTCTCTCCTTTGCGCAGCTGTCGCACTGCTGATCGAATTCCGGGGGAGCTTAGGTGGTTTAGGTGGATTTGATCATGTCCTGCAGGGACGGACTGAGAGCGAAAATGTTCTTCACGGCGATAGCGGGTCTGAAGAACACGAAGTCAATATAGATGGCGAAGGGGGTCCGGGCAAGAGGGTCGACGTCTTGCCATGAGGGTTGGGCAAGGGGGGTATAATTAGATTCATCGTCTGTCATATTGTGACATTGCCCAGAGTAGCTCCCGCTTCGAGAGGACTTGCCTATCGGTGGGCATTTGCTATTTCTTCTTCTTCGTCCTCCCAGTCCCCATTCTCCTCGGCCTGCTCGTTCATCCTGGCCTCCGCATCGCCCTCGAGTCCCTCGCTGTCAAAGCCATCATCGTCATCCATGTAGTCGTACACATCGCTTCCATAGTCGTCGAGGTCCATCTCGTCGTCGTCGCCTTCCTCCTCGCCCTCCTTCCCGCCCTTCTGCCCACGCTTGGCTTTGCGTTTCTTCTCGACATTTTCCCGCTGCTCTTTCCTGCGAGCCTCCTTTTCTTGTCTGCGCTTCTCCCATAGCTTTTCGAGCTCTTGGATCTCCTCCTTTGACTTGTTGATGTACTCGTGCCACATGACCTTTCCGCCGCAAAGCCCTTCCTCGACTTTCGTCAATCGCAACTTCATGCGTGGCCCCAGTTCGACAAGCTTAACTGCTCGCCGTTCTACCCTATCGTTGGTTTCGGCTGCCTCGTCCTCCTCTTCGTCCTCTTCTTCCGCGGCGGCGGCCGCAGCAGCAGCACGCCTTGCTGCAACCTTCTTCCGCTTGTCGGCTTCAAGAACCTCCACCTCAGCATCTGTGTCGACCTCGCTACCGCTGGTCGCATCAGTTGTGTAGCCGTCGCCGTTCTCGCCCCCTATCATGTAATCTGCGATGTCCTGGAGCTTGCTCAAGTTTGGGAGCTTGCCCTTCCGGCTCTTGCTGTTCATTAACCTCTCTGCTGCATTCAACCTCTTGACTGCCTTCGAGACACCCGTGACCTTGGTCGTGATCGCATAATGTCGGAAATTTAATATGTAAGAGCCGTCATCTTCGGGGGACCGCTCGCGGTTGAGAAGGAGCACTCTGCGGATCGACTTCAAGGGTGCAACCTGGGGGTTGATCGGTGGGAAGAGGCCGTGGAACACACTTGTGACGAGAGTTTCGAGGTGACGAGGTATCTTTTCAGAGCCCTTGCCAGGCTCACTGGTCAACGAGTTCATGACGAGCTACGAGGGGGTCAGCGGGTTTCGACACCATCAGCTTGAGAGGGTTGAGCATACCAATGGCGGTGTGATGTACTCCTTGCCACCACCCAGGGGGTGTTTTTGCGCGCGCTTAACATCTCTTGCCAGCGAGTATTTCTCGACTCGAAAGTTGAGCGTTGGACCTTGGGGCGTGGTAGCCACACGCAGATTTGTGTTTCCAGACGACGACCTCGAGAAGAGCAACAGGTGGGTGACACCCAGAGGGCCGCACATTGTAACGTAGTCTCGCAGCTTGTTGGCCTTCCTCTCCTTCAGGCGACTTGCTGTGCCAGGCTCCATCACCTTGCGCACATCCGTGGCCAATTGGCTGATGCTCGAGCCGACCTCGCCTGCACCGATCCGGATGACCATGCTCTTCGGGTCGTTCTTGTCGATCTTCCCTGCTGAGACGGGGGCGCCATTTTTGGCATTGGGGTTTGCCGCAGCATGAGTTCTCTTCTTGGTCCGCTTCTTCGCCATGGTGTTGTGTTTTGCGGTGGTTGTTGAGTTTTTGTAAGTACGAAAGTGCGTATGGCTTTCAGCCAGAAGTTGACGAGGCAGACGGCTCCCTACGCCCCGAGAGGGAAACTTGCAGCAGCTCTCTCCCAGAAAAATTTCAAGTGGGGCTGTTGATAAGCCGGATAAGCATCCCTGCTACGGCGGGTCCGCCCAAAAAAAGACGGGCTCCTAGTGCACTTGGGCCTGCACATCTAAGCACCGATGGCCAGGCAAAACCCTGCATGCACAGTTCATTTACAAGCTCTCCAACTCACATACACTACTGCCCCACAAAAAAGATCGATCTGCGTCTGAATCTCCTGGGCTTCACCTTTTGCCTGCCATCTCCATCACCTCAAGCTTTCCAGTCGACCTCTCCCAGACCTCACCCTCCTAAACTTCTTCCTCCTGGTCACCATTCTCCTAATCGACCTCTACCAGTCGACATCTACTAGTCTGCCATTCGACATCCTCCCAGTCGACATCTGCCAGCCTACCATTCGACATCCTCCTCGTCGACGCCTACCAGTTAAGATCTTCCTATCCTCCTAGTCGGTATCTCCCAGTTGAGACCTTCCTACCCTCCCTCCTCCTACTCGGACTCCCTCCATTCGCCCACCATGCCGCACGACAAGGCGGCCAAGCGGCAGAAAATATCCCACGGGTCCCCTGGCCCAGCCTCCCCGTCGTCTTCGAGTGCCTCCAACACCGAACAACCAGAGACGATGGATTCTGCCGGAGATGCCCAGATCACCAAGACCTTCAAGGACCTGGGAGTCGTCGATACCCTCGCCGAAGCGTGCGCAACCCTAAAATACGAGCATCCCACTCAAATCCAGGCCGAATCGATCCCCGTTGCCCTCCAAGGCAAAGATATAGTCGGTCTTGCAGAGACAGGCTCCGGAAAGACCGCTGCGTTCGCACTGCCCATCCTGCAATCGCTCCTCGACAAGCCGCAACCTTTCTACTCCCTTGTGCTCGCCCCTACACGTGAATTGGCCTTCCAGATCGGCAAGACTTTCGAGGCTCTGGGTGCCTCCATACGTTTAAAAGTGTGTACTATCGTGGGAGGCATGGAGTTTACGCCCCAGCAGATTGCACTGGGCAAGAATCCACATATCATCGTCGCCACCCCTGGCCGGATTCTTGATCATATGGAGCGGACCAAGGGCTTCAACCTGCGCAAGCTGAAATACTTGGTATTGGATGAAGCCGACAGGCTGCTGGAACTCGAGTTCGGTCCGGTGATTGAGAAAATCCTCAAATTTCTGCCCCGCGAACGCAACACCTTCCTCTTCAGTGCGACGATGAGCTCAAAGGTCGAGAGCCTGCAGCGTGCATCCCTCCGCGACCCGGTCCGAATCAGCGTCAAGGATACCAAGTATCAGACGGTCAAGACCCTGATTACGAACTACATCTTTATTCCCCACAAGCACAAGGATACCTACCTCATCTACCTCATGGCGGTCGAGTTTACAGGGCGGTCAGCCGTCATCTTTACGCGCACGGTGAACGAGACGCAACGGCTTGCCATCCTGCTTCGTACATTGGGTCTCGGGGCGATCCCTCTCCACGGGCAGCTGAGCCAGTCCAATCGACTAGGCGCCTTGAACAAGTTCAAGGCGGGCAACAGGAACATTCTCGTGGCGACAGATGTTGCGGCACGTGGTCTGGATATTCCAAACGTCGACATCGTGGTAAACTTCGACTTGCCTGGTGACAGCAAGACGTACGTCCACAGGGTCGGACGAACGGCCCGCGCGGGCAAGAGCGGCCGCGCTCTCAATATCGTGACACAGGTGAGTTCCGTTCAGCCGCAGCTGACGCCTCAAATGCTTCATTATTACTAACGAATTTATAGTACGACGTCGAAGTGTTCCAGAGGATCGAATTTGCTCTCGGCGAAAAGCAGAGCGAGTATCCCACTGAAAGGGAGGAAGTTATGGTCTTCAAGGCCCGCGTCGAGGAGGCACAACGGCACGCCAAGAACGAGATGAAGAACCTCCATGCAGACCGAGATAGCGGTAGGAAGGGCGCCACATTGAAGGGACGACACAGGCCAACAGCCGGCAAGACTGGCAAGAGGCGTCGTGACGATATGGATGCTGAAGAGGGCTGATCACCACTATGGCGACAGCCCGCTCATCAGACAAAACCTCAAACCTGACTGAACGCCTCACAGCTTAAGTTTTGTCTGATTCGCTTGCAAATGCTTTTTTCGCAAAAGCGGAAGGAAGCAGTCTCGAATTTTACCCTCGACATCAAGATGGGCTCCTCCCCAACGTGACCTGTCGTAGTCTGTGATTCCGTCTGCTTGCTGACAGCTGCGCACCTATCATTCTCAATCCTCCGGACTTCGCTTGCAAGCTGTACTCGGCCCACCCGCCGTTCAGCGCCCAGGCTGAGGCCGACTCAGGCACTCGGAGTCGAGAAACAAAGGCACGAGTGAACCGTCACATATGCAATTGCCCCCATTGCTGCGCCGTCTAGCCGCCTCCAACGTGAGGCCCACATGCCACCAACGCATCTGACCGGCATCCTCTATTGGACAAAATGTCGAGGTCGCGGCAGGATTGGAATCTCCACACCCTGTTTGCTCCCCACCAACCTGACCTCTGCAGCCATCCTACACTCCACCATGACGAATCCCGGCACTCGAAAATGCTCGGTGACATCGCGAGCTGAGCCGGTGGGCTGAACCGGCAACCAACATAGCTGCGGCGCAGCAAGCTACCGCGTGCGCGGTGCTGCACCGCTTTTTTCGTCAGCGCTATCAACGTAGCGTTGAGCCATCCGCGCTGTCTTTGGCTGCCTTTCTGACTGTTGGTTATTTCTGGATCAGGCTCTGCACTTCTGATGTGAGCCATGGTCCGCTAGACTTATAAAGGCGTTAGCCGTCGCCTCAGTGAAGCTTGTTTATTTTTGATATGGGTTTATCATTCACGTCTCTCCCTCGGAAAGTGCTCTGCCTTTGTGCTTCTGGGACTTGCTAAAGACTAACTGAAGTCAAGCACATTTCCCTCTGCAACCCCATCGCAAGTCACGTATACCGATACACTAGACAGGCCGTCGCCATGGCTCTGACGTCAATACTCCTCAAGGTCTCCATCGGCCTCCTCATGGTTGTCTCTATAATCGAGCTCTCCCTGATCTCCGCCACCGTCGGTTTCCTCTCACAGCGCGCAAAGGGGACCTTCGACATCGTGTCCGGCGACTCAACCTTCCCCATCTCCGGCGAACCCGCGAACCTCATCGTGGACCAGGGCCACACAAGCAACGGAGCCTCGGGGACCGCCTTCATCGTCATCGGCTGCTGCGGGATCCTCGCCCTCTGGCTGCGCAGCCGCCCCGCCTACCACGCAAAGTCCTCCGCCGGGCTCTTCAGCCGCGGCTGGTATAGGCTGTGGCTCGGCTTGAACGTTCCCGCGCTGTTGTTGACGCTGGGTGCTCTGGCTTTCACCTTTGCTGTAGCGAATGCGCATGACGGGCAGAGGATCGATCTCTCGGTTGCCGAGGGGCTTAATGGCGAGGCGTACTCATCAGAGACTTGGACGCCGCAGAACTGGTTCGACGCGTTGCTTAAACTGGACGTGGCCAGCCAGACGGACAGGAACGACATCCATCGGGTGTACAGGATCGCTAGGGGCTGGCAGTACAATTTGATCCCGTTCTTTATTGTGCAGCTTGCGCAGACGGTGCTGGCTCTGCTAGAGGCCTCGAGGAAGAGGAAGGCTGACAGGCAGTATGGGCATGGCGGTGTTAAGAATGATTTTGGGTATGGTGGCAAATGAACGAGGCCAGATTTGAA
This sequence comes from Diaporthe sp. HANT25, assembly GCA_013435955.1. Taxonomy (NCBI): domain Eukaryota; kingdom Fungi; phylum Ascomycota; class Sordariomycetes; order Diaporthales; family Diaporthaceae; genus Diaporthe; species Diaporthe sp. HANT25. The sequence continues at coordinate 1,341,599 of JACBFG010000006.1, read as the reverse complement.
GTCTCTGCACAGCAGCCAAGCAAAGGTGTTACACTTTGGAATCATGACGCTTTCATGTCTCATTTAGAAGTTATTTACACTCGCAAATATACACTACCCACAAGCTCTGGGACCTGCCCTTTCCATGATCCGTTGATCGCCCGCCGTCTAAGCAGGCGGAATTATAGCGTTGGCCATTGGTATCCGTCCAACTGTGCCACCGGAGACCATTTTACCTGGGACGTTGGCCGTTGCTGCTTTTGCGGCTGTCTTGTAAGCGTCGAGATCACCAGGCTTTCTGTGAAGGCAAGTCATTGTCAGAAAACAAGTCTTTCACGTCGAATTCCATGTGCCGCCCATCTCACTCACCCGTTGATGACCATGACCTGCCCAAGCTGACAATGTGGTCCCTGCGCACAGTAGATATACATTGGGTCCTTGTTCTGGACCATGACGTCGAAAGCGCCGACGGTATCCGAACCGTTGAGCATCGCCCCTGGAATGAAGCCCGAGTGAATCGCGCCCGGCATCTTGTCCTGCAACGGGGAGCAGGGGGCCGATGGACCGGCGGACTGCGTCACGGTGTGGTTCGTGAGGAAGAACTGGAACTGCAGCACGTCGCCCGGGTTTGCTTGCACGTCGTTGGGTGTGAAGATCAGGGAGGTGTTGACACTCATGGAGCCGACGGCGATGGGGATGAGCGTCTGCGGTCTTGGTGCTTCTTCTGTGCGCGAGGTTAGCGATCAAGCGGCGGTTTGGTTTGATACTGTTATGGCAAAGTTGCTTACGCCTCGGTAAAATGGCTGCGGCCGACTGACCGGCGAGCATCGCCAGGCTGAAGATGTTGAATGCCAACATAGCTGATAATTACTGGAGATCTGCTCTTGCGGGAGTAATGAGCACTTTGCCAAATTAGTTAGTACTAAGACACTGCTCGCGTAAAGAACGGGTCACCGAGGGAGTGACCCGTACACTTATACGAGCATTCTTAAGTGTGCTGACTGATGTTTCATGAGCGGGCACCGAGATCGTATAGTGACGTACAAGGTGGGCAATTGCGGTCAATCCAATCGTTGAATCACCCGAGCCGAGCTGCGGGAGACAATTATGCTACCTGTCACACAGGCTCAGCCTGTGTCAAAAATTATTAGAAATGCATCCCTCAGGCAAACTCGCATTCAATCCGACGCCAGCAGGAAGAAGTGGTCGGAACTGACGGGGAAAACTTCTCCTTGGCAGTGTGCGTTCCCGCGACGCACCGAGCCCAAAAGAGGCTGTGAGCATCGAAGCAATCACCAGGTCGCGAATCGAGGCATCGATCCGTGGCCTCCATGAGATAACAACATTTTATTACTCGATTTGGAAGATTTCCACCGTCGGACAACCGACAGAAAGCCCAACCTGTGTGGCTGTCGTGTCGCGGGACTGAATCGTCTGATATATTTCGTTTCGGGTCAAGGTTCGAGCATCTGTGGCGGACGTCCCCCAGCTTGCATCCGATCACCGTCTTAGGTGTTTTCATCCTCTAGCAACCTGTCAAGCATTACCAAGCAATCTGCTCTCGCCATGAGATGACGAAACTCTTTTTCTTCATGTTTCGAGGAAGCCTGGAAACGCGCTATGTCAGCTGCCAAAGTTACCAAGCACGGGTCATTCCGGGGTAGCGGTGGTCGTAATTGGGATGCCTCTCGTAGAAGCCAGGCCATCGTTCGGAAAACTGGAAGCTCTGCCTCAACAATTTTGGACATTTTGAACTGCTAAGCTGATAAGTGGACTGTATTGCAAGACGTATCTACTGTACGTTGAGACTCCAAATTGAAACACAAGGACATAGGCTTTAGGCACAAATAGTAGGCTGCATCTATGAACTTGGCCTACTAGATGTCAAGTTGAATACCTACCTCGGTAGATTGAAGCTGAGGTTGTGTCAAAGGAGGGTTCTTCTTCAGGTTTGTTCTGTTGATAGCTGCTTCAATGCTTTTAGGTGATTAGCATCGTGTAGGCTAAGACAATCTAACTTATCCGACATAAATGAAGATGAACTTCAAATGACCAATGCATCCCCAACAAGGTTTTAGAGCAACATATTGAAATACCATTCAGTCTGCTCCTCTACTTCAAAATTCCTTTCTAAAGATGTCGATTTGAGGCCACTCATGAAATTGTACCCTCTGAAATATGATGGTCCAGGCTGAGATGTCTCTATACCTAAGTAATACTTCAGGCCGGGATGAATTGCTCAATGTAGCAATCAGACTGTTTGTGAAGTCCTTCAGATTATACTGTAGAATAGCCCAGACCTATCAGTCCAACTAGATTACGACAAGCTGTGCTGTGCAAATGTTGCGGAAGTAATTGCAAGGCTGTTGTTCAAGACCAACTTCGCCATGAGGGACATGGGACGGGCAGCACAAATGAGCCACCAACATCCTCGCCAGGCTTGACTCTATTGTCAGCTCAAAGCTTGCCGGATGGAGAAAACCTGCAGACTTCATTCGACTTGCATCACTTTTCCACACTACTCAAGATGGTACCCTCAGCATTCGCCGCAGACAAGCCCTTGACTCCGATGTCAATCACATCCAACCATCACAATGCCAATTCGTCGCTGTCAAGACACTGGTCAAACTACTCCTGCAGACTGGGAGTCTCATGGTCACATTACCGCTTTATTAGTCACGCGAATCATTCGGACTTCAGGTTTCCTGGTGGTCAATCTGTCCCGTGATCAGTTCACCGCCGCGTCGTGAGTTCACCAACAGCGGGCCAGAACGTCAAGAGCACCACGCTCTCTGCCCAACTTCATTTCACTCGAAGATACCGACTCACCTGTAACATGCATGTTTCACGGGCATCTCTCTTTTCTCTCTACCTATGGGCGCGACATCACAGCTGACCGATTCCTCTTCGTTCCACAGACACAAGCCGAAGCTCAACTGCAACTCGGTCACCACTCTGCGAGTCTGCTAGCGCGCTCATCTCCCTGAGGGCATTCTGACTTCATCAAAACAACCTCGAGGAAGGACCATCATCATGGGCACAAAGAAGAGTCCTCGGCCGAGTGCTGCCATCAAACACTCAAGCAAGCGCTCCAGCCACCGCAACAGATCTCACATCAAATCACAGACGCACCAGCGTCAGATCATCAACAAGAAGAAGGCAAAGATGTCACTCCGTTCCAAGGGAACCAAGGCTCCGAGATTCAAGCCTCTTGCAAAGCTTTTCTACCGCGGAGGAATGGCGTACGGCAGCCGCAGCATTCTTCACACCACTAACCATGACTACAAGCTTTGCCGCAATTTTCTCAGACGTGGCATTCGGAGCAAGAAGGGCGTGGAGGAGGCTCTCTTGGAGCTGCTCTTCCAATGCCGTAATCTGAAGGACTGGGACTCTGGTGGTGACAATCTGGTCGACGTCTTTCGCCTCATCAAGGGACGAGTCAAGTGGGCCGCCGACTGCTCGGTCGACCTCATCATGCAGCTGTTCTTCGTCCTGGTCCGGGCCCGCCTGGATTGCCCAATCAACATGCGGAAGTCTTCCTGTAAGGTTGCCCTGCGTGTCGACAAAGTGATATCAGTAAGTATTGCCGAAGCATCGTACCTGACTCTGCGGATGTTGCCCATCATGTTTCGATATTCTAGTTACTGCTACTTTTTCCGCCCTCTCGCGGTTTGAAGACTATGTCAGAGTCATAGTACGGCCAGAGTGTTTACCTTAAAACATCGCCTTCATGCTCATTTTGATAATTGATGATTTGACGGCTAATTTGCGAACCTTGCAGTACATCAACGGCGTTGACCACCTTCTTGCCGAATACGAGATCTACACGAACCTGGTACTGCCGATCCACCATGCCATTCGAAGTCTGCCCAAAAAAGCCAAGATACCTCCATCCGTCATTCCTGGCGCGGTGTTTCTTCAAGCAATCGGCGGCAGCAGCAACTGAGAAGTTTAACACGAGAACTTGGGCAGACTGAGGAGACCCCACTGCAACGAGCAACACCAAGCAGGCGGGCAGTGCGGACGGAGAAGTCCGGGGGAGTTGCCTAAAGCGGCTGAGACCGGTTGGTTTCAACGAGCGAGCCCTCAGTACACCCACCGATGAGAGTTGGGCAGTCGCGTTGACAAGAAGAAAAAGTCTTCCATTTGAAGAAAGATTACAGTCAAGTTGACGGTGCATTGGCCTGATCAGGGAGGCCGCGTTTACATGTACTTGTACTATGAATTTGTCTTTTACGATCGAATCGGAATTGCGCGGCATGAGAATATGATGGAAGAGCCGCCGGCTTTGAGGATAGAGAGAGGAGAAAAACAAGTTGTTTCCCGAGGCCCATCAAGAGCCTGACAGATCATTTTCAAGAATGAGGCAGGAAGTGCCGATCGAAGTGGATCGATAAACTTGGTCTGTTCCAAGGTTATCACATAGCAGGCCTAAGTCGAATCAGGCTGCCAATAAAAATCGTTCATTTTTAATTATGGGTTGATGTGGAATGTAACAGCAATTCTTCTCGCGCGGCATAATTCACATGTTCTCATTTGCCGCCGTGGGTAATTACTGGGCTGCTCCAACCGGCACTTTCCTCCCTGACAGGTAATACTGCTGGCGCCAAGTGGCCTGTCATACCCTCCCTACATCAAATGACCAAGAGACGCATATACTGACAGATCAGAGCGGGGTGTTCGCATGCTCTTTGGACGCATGCTCGTATGCTGGCAGTTGATTACCTCACTTAACAGCCAATTGGTAGGTTCTGATTAACACAACTGAGGAGTGTAGGGGTAGCATTGCATTCGGGACAGCACACCAGCCGGTCGCTTATGCATCGTGCGATCATCCAGCCACTGAACGGGAGGCAGGTACGTTTACCACTCTCCGACACAGCAACTTTCTCGTAGCTAGTATAAAAGGTAGAAGCCCGTCGACTTCTTCATGCCACTGGTATTCCAATCAATTCAAGGCTACGCCGTATAGAACCTCCGAATTCTTACGCGTATAAACGAGATTGTTCCCATACAAACTTTCAAACACGGCCAGTTCTCATCTCCGCCGGACGAGAGAGCTTGCCAAAAATGGATCAAACATTTATTGAAAAAATCGCATTCCGTTCCTTCCTGGTTCTCGGCACTTCCATAATCTTGTGGTTCGTGACTTCAACAGTCATTTCGTGGTACCGACTGCGCCATATCCCAGGACCGTGGCTTGCATCCGTCTCCAACATATGGATGATCAGAGCCGCAACCAGCACGAGACTATCAGAAGTCTTCGGGGAAGTTGGCAAGAACTATGGACCGCTGGTGAGGATCGCACCGAATCAGATCCTGACATCTGATGTCGATTTCCTCCGGAAGACTGGGGCTGTGCGAGGAACCTACAACAGGGGCCCATGGTACACTGCCTTCAGATGTACGAGATATCTCATTACTTGATTTTCTATTTCCTTATTACCGACGCAATGCTCTTGAGACCTCTGTATGCAAATGATAGGCTGCGACAGAGTGAGGGCCGTGTTAAGAGCACAAAGTCTCCAAATGGCAAGTTGCCAAAGAAGTTTGAGACAATCTTACTTTCGGTATTGGCTTCTTGGAATTTATTGACAGAAAACTTTACTCCAGGGCAACCGTACATGGACAGCACCTTCAACCTACAAGATCCTGTCACCCACGATCACCGGAAGGGACAGATCTCCACCGCGTACAACATCACTGGCCGGGAGGTTGACCTGATCGAGCCAAGCATCGACGAGCAAATCCTGATGATGCTGGAATCACTGCGAGAGAAATACGTACCAAAGCGCGACAAACCTAACCCGCCACTGCTCGACTTTTCCGACTTCTCGTCATTCCTCACTATGGATGTGATCACCCGAGCAGCCTTTGGAGAGGAGTTCGGGCATCTGAGGACCGATTCGGACGTCACAGGCTTCCTGACCCACCTGCGAGAACAATGGGCCATGGTCTCCTTCGTGAACGAGACTGCATTCCTCCGCAGCTTCTTTTACTCCAAAACGTACCTCAAGTTTTTCGGGCCTAACATCACGGACCCGAAAGGATTCGGGAAGCTGATGTCGTAAGTATGCCGCCGGCTAGGGAGCTGAACATGACTAATCGGTCTGCCGCAGGGGCGTCGTCAGGATCGTTCAACAGCGCTATGCCAAGCCTGAAACTCAGTTGCGGAACGACATGTTGGTGAGTAGCAAGAGCTGTTCCTGTTGAAGATGCCAAGATTACAGAATTGATCATTTTCAATAGGGGTCATGGATACGACATGGCCTAACCGAGCAAGAAAGCGAGGCTGAAGGCATGCTGTCTCTCATCGCTGGCTCCGAGACCACTGCCTCCGTCATGAGGATCACATTCTTAAGCCTGATCTCATCTCCTCCGGTCTATAACAAACTGAAGACCGTCGTGAAGGAAGCCGTCGGCAGTGGTACCGTCCCCGAGCCAATTTCCTACGAGATGGCCAAAGAGATTCCCTATCTTAGGGTAAGTTTCCTCTCAATGTCGCTGATTCAGCATGCAGGCTGAAAAGTCTCTGACAAAATTGCAACAGGCCGTGGTGTACGAGGGGATGCGAATGCGGCCAGGAGCAGTGGGCACTTTCCCAAAGATCGTTCCGCCCCAGGGCGAAGTGGTAAAGGGCAAGTTCATACCCGGCGGGACGGTAGTCGGGATGAACGTCCCTGCCATGCTCCATTCGACAGAGCATTTTGGCTCGGACGCAGACCTCTTCCGGCCGGAGCGGTGGATGGAAGCTTCAGGGGCCGAACGGGTCGAGATGGAGCGCCAGGTTGAGACGGCATTTGGTCATGGCCGATGGATGTGCGCAGGTAAACCTATCGCCTTCATGGAGCTTTTCAAGACCTTCTTTGAGGTGAGTCTTGCGTTTTCGTATCTTTCGGCTTGGGCTTCTCGTTCTACAATGATTGCGTTGCTGATCTTTGTGCATGTTGACAGTTATTCCGGCACTTCGACTTTACCATTGCTTACCCGGCTAAGCCTTGGAATTCAGTATGCTACAATGTCTTTGTCGAGGACAGCATGTGGATCCGAGTGAAGGAGTCAGCTTAGTCTATCATTGTCGACAGATGAGGGTTGTCCGGGCTTACGGGGGCAAATCTAGAGTCAGACATCGCTTCGCTCCTTAGATATTTGCTGGTTTTGTTGAGTTCGACATGGGTACATTTAAAGATACTTCTCAATCACAACGAAACTCTCTGCTGTAGTACCACAAAAAATTTGATTTTGAAATCGTGTTCAAACGCGTCGCGACGGTTTATTTGGTTTAAAGATTACTGATTTGTAGTGTCCCGCTTTCCCGGAAAGCATCTTCCAACTAATATATCCAAAGCTCAAGTGCTTTGACCTTGGTCAAAACATTATGAAGCTGGGCAAGGAACAGTGATGATATCGCCCGGGAAGATGACGTCCTTGTTCGCGATGCCACTGGCGGCGGCCAGGGTGTCGGCGTCACTGCCGAAGTCCGCGGCGACTACAGGAATCAATGTCAGTAGTTGGTCTTTCGTGGCGGAAATTAGTGATAGAGAGTGAGAGTCACTTACTGTCATTCAGAGTATCTCCGCTCTCGACCCGGTACCATCCAGAGCCGGCATTGTTGGGGTCAGGGGCACATCCCCTCTTTGCGAAAGCAGTGGCCGCAAGGGCGAGGACGGAGAGGGTGATGAAAGAACGCATTTTGTTTGATGATTAGGGAGAGAAGGTATATTGTCGGTATTAGTGTAGTTAACGAGAGACGGATGAGGTCAATGGCTGTTGTGCAAGAGGTAGTGCCGATCAAGAGCTTTAAATACTGAATCCCTTGCAAACTACAGATACAACATCGTCCGGGGTAATAGATTTGCCAGGTTTACCCCATGCCACATGACATCTTGGCCGTTCACCCCTTGTGGGATGATTCCCTATTCTCCATCTACACAAGTATCCACTAATTCCTGATCCTCCCAATCGGCGCCAAGTCAACGCGTGGTTGAATGACTCGATAGGATATTTAAGCCCATGATATGGTGAATATGAGATGAGAACCAAGATCTAAGGAGATGAATTGGCGGTGGAGTATGAACAAAGGTTTACAGCTGAGTACATCATTGCAAACCATACAACGGCAGGTGCTTGTTGTTTGAGGTACCTGGTGTGAAGTAACCAGATTGTGTTCAGAAACTACCGTAGTAGCTCTGTCGGAAGGAGGGTCTCTCCAATATTCCTTTCCTGACTTCTTCCTGACATTCAAGGTGCTGCAGCCCTGCGGAAAGACCGGGCAATCCCAGGAATCGGATTACTCGCGCGTCTACCGGGGTATTCTTATACTTTAATTTACATAGTGTTGATTTTGATTTGTGGAGTACAATGGAGCCTCAGCTGCGTGGAGCCCCTTGCTGAAGGAAGCTAGTCCATTTATCTGATGAATCGCGCAAATGAGCCGTGAACGTCGGCGTTGCCCGCGCCTGTTTCAGATCAAGTTCTTGGGACTTTTCTCCCTTCTGATCTGATACGCCATGAAACGCCCTCAGTGAGGGTCGATCTACTGTCAGTTGCTTCAAGAGCTACATCCTCGCATGTCGAGTCGATCATGGTAGATTGATCAACAGATCAGCAAAGTTTGGCTCTTAAATTCCGTCCGAGTCTGGAACACCACAATTCATTACACTGGCCAGTGATGGCACTTGAAAGAAAAATTGAAAAGTATTTGGTCAATCTATCACTTACTCAAGACTCGGGATAGAGCTGCACGGCGTCAACTGGTGGTCGATTTTCCAGTCGCGTATACGATCTCGAAATCGGACCCAATGAAAGTACTCCTCAGAACACAAAAGTTTACAAATTCTGATTTACGATAGCGTTGGCACACTCCAATGAGCCTACTGTAATAGCACTTGAGGGGAGGGCAACTGCAGACGGTCTGAGAACAGCTAGCTGTTGTCGTGTAATTACACCTCGGGCAAGACGGCACCCATATCGACATTTCTTATCCACCGAGGCCACGCCATCTGGAGCCGAGTCGATTGCATCGAGTGCGTCAGTATGTGTCGTGAATTGGAGTGATCTGGCCTGGGTTGACAAAATGACCAGAAAACTATGAGAAATGTATGAATATTGAGAATCTCGAGTTTTTCTTCTGTGACACCAAGTAAGAGACCACACTTCCTCCTTGATAATTGCGTGTCAGAATGCCATCTAGATCACTGCGCGGCAACGGACGCTTGGGTGGGCGGTGGGTGATGAGGTGACGTTGTCAGGGTTAGGGGACCAACACCCAGCGAGCTAAGGGCAGGACGGGCGGGTGAGATCGGGCATGTGGGCCCTTTCCAAGACGATGATTGGGCTTGGCCTAGAATAGAAGGAGCGAGGAACGATCGGTCCTCGTGGCGGCGAGTCGAGTCCAGTCGAGCCGTCACGCGTGCATGACTGACCTTGATTTCGATTTCGTCCCTTGAATTGAGCATTGAACCTGAACTGATCATCTCACCCTCACGCACTCGCTCTCCACAACCTCCCTTGCCCTACTCAGCAAGCACATTCTTGCTGTCACTCGTTTGTTTCCCTCTTCTCGCCGAGTTCGAATTGGTGCCGCCAGTCGCCTTGGGAGCGGAAATTGCCACGGGTCAGACTCGGACTGCTCGGCCTGGGACTGAGAAATCTCGCATCGGACACGGACATTAAGAGAACCCACCAGCACTGGCCAGCTCTGACGTGACGCCCCGATGTTCCGGACACCGGTTCAAGGTGCTGCATGATCGCACCCATCTGTCACTGTCTCCTGATTGAAGACATGAGTGCGACACGCGCCGGCATCCCCAACGCGCCATGGTAGTCGTCGACGCCGCTGGTGCATCCGACGCTCACAGCACCAGCGAAAAGGATCCAAGTCAACGCGCCAAACTCTCACACCGCTCCGCGCAGCCAACGGACCCATCTGCACAGCGTCCTCAACCAAGGCCCAAGCCCACGCCCACGCAGCAAGCGAAGCAATTCATCCGCCAATGCTACCACAGCCTCATCGTTGAGACTCTCCTCCGCCAGAAGCCCCTGGCCCCGTCCGCCAATGGTCGCCTGGTCCCGCTGGACCCGGCCCGGTCGACACAGCTCGTCGACGAGCGCCGTGGCCATGCTTTCATATCGAATGTGATTCGCACTTCGCGCTACAACGTCTTCAACTTCTTTCCCAAGCAGCTTTTCTTCCAGTTCAGCCGTCTGGGCAACTTCTACTTCCTCTGCGTGGGTATACCTCAGACCATCCCGGGAATAAGCACGACTGGAAACGTCACCACCATCTTACCACTTCTGTTTTTCGTACTGCTCACTATCGCCAAAGAGGGTTACGATGACTATAAAAGACACCGACTGGACAATGTTGAGAATGCTCAGCCAGCCACCGCCTTGCGACATGCGGGCGAGCACTCTGTAGCCGACGCGCATGGCGGCTGGTCATGGGCTAAGTCGGGTTCTCAGTTCAAGCGGCTTCGGACTAGGCAGCCAGATGCTCCTGTTGCCACCACCGCAGAAGTCGTTGATGGGTTTCAGTGGACAAAGACTGCATGGAGCCAGCTGAGAGTGGGCGACGTCGTCAAGCTTGCCCGGGATGAAGAGGTCCCCGCGGATCTCGTGCTTCTCCACGCTGATGGCGAGAATGGACTGGCATACATCGAGACAATGGCATTGGACGGCGAAACGAATCTTAAGAGCAAGCAAGTCTTGCCCGAGTTCGAGGGCTGCGACACCATCGGAGGCATCCTGGAATGCCAAGCCGAGCTCATCGTCGAGGACCCCAATGCCGACCTTTACAACTTCAACGGAAGAGTGGGCATCAACGGGAAGACGGTGCCTCTCACCTTGAATGAGGTTGTCTACCGTGGGAGCGTTCTTCGGAACACACCATGCGCCATCGGCCTAGTCATCAACACTGGCGAGGAAACCAAGATTAGGATGAATGCCAATCGGCACCCGAAGGCCAAAAAGCCCGCGCTCGAAGCTGTCTACAACCGAGTCGTCCTCAGCCTGGTATTCTATGTCATCTGCCTCACCATGGGTTGCTCCATTGGTTATCTACTATGGCAGCGCAGCAGTGAGAGGTCTGCGTGGTACGTCAACGGGCAACGAGTCGCGGCTGAAGAGATCATCATTGGATATGCTATAATGTTCAATAATGTCATTCCGCTGGCCCTGTACGTGAGCTTGGAAATCGTCAAGATCGGACAGATGTTGATGCTTAACGGCGATATGGGTATGTATGATGCTGTCTCGGATACGCCGGCAAGATGCAACACGAACACAATATTGGAGAATTTGGGCCAGGTCGGATACATTTTCTCCGACAAGACCGGCACATTGACCGAGAATGTGATGAAATTCAGAAAAATGACTATCGCCGGGACTGCCTGGCGACATGAGATGGACCTGCGCCAAGAGCAATCTGTCGGCCCCAGCGCGGGTGATAATCGGGGGAGGAAATCCATGCAAGCTCGATCCGTCGACATCAGTCGCGATGTTGCTCAGGTTGCTGTGGAGCCAGACAAAATCGAGGAGGTTGCCTCGTCTCCGACGACCAACCGCCGCTCATCATCGTCTGCACGCCAAAACCTCACACAGCCAGACGTCACGACGGATGAGCTGCTCGATTTCATTCGCGCCAGGCCGAATTCTTCGTTTGCCAGAAAAGCGACCCAATACATCCTTGCTATGGCTCTTTGCCACACCTGCCTTCCCGAAGTCAGGGAAGGCGAGATTGAGTATCAGTCCTCGTCGCCCGATGAGCTGGCGCTTGTTCAAGCGGCTCAGCAACTAGGATACACGGTCGTGCAACGGTCCTCACAACAAATCACGCTTAGAGTATCCAGCGGCGGCTCAGAAACCACGCGGTTGTATGAAATACTCGATGTCATCGAATTCAGCAGCAAAAGGAAGAGAATGTCCATTGTTCTGCGATGCCCTGACGGCAGGATATGGCTGATCTCCAAAGGCGCTGATTCAGTGATTTTGCCGCGTTTGAAGACGGCCCAAGTTGCCCTGCAAAAAGCGCAGGAGGTGCGAGAAAGCGCGGAGATGGAGCGTGCGCTGCAGAGGAAGAGCTTGCAGCAAGAGCCACGCAACTCTTTCGGGGGTCGGCCGAGCTTAACCATTCGCCGGAGCATCGGCGTCAATCGACAGTCCAACGCAGGCTCATCTAGCCTGCGTCCTCCATTGTACGGAAGAAGCAAGTCTTTCGAGATCAGCAATGTCTATAGAGGCTCTGTCGACCGCTCTCGTCCGGCACTTAACAGAGGGGTGTCTTTGGACGTCTCATCTTCCTTGGCACTTCGCTCGCGGTCCGCCGCTGGTCGTCAAGATAAGTTCGCATTCTTGGACGATCTCTCCATAAGCGACGAGGCGACTGTCTTCACACGATCTTTCCAGCTACTTGACGATTTCGCGGCCGAGGGTTTGCGTACGCTCCTCTATGCCCACAAATACATCCCTGAAGTGGACTACAAGGCTTGGAAAGAGGTATTCCACGCGGCAGAGACAAGTTTGATCGACAGACAGACCCGGATTGAAGAAGCTGGAGACCTCATCGAGCAGAATCTGGACCTCGTCGGCGCGTCTGCTATCGAAGACAAGCTTCAAAAGGGCGTCCCCGAGACAATAGACAAGCTACGACGGGCTAATATCAAGATCTGGATGTTGACTGGCGACAAACGCGAGACTGCCATCAACATAGCACATTCGGCACGAATATGTCTTCCAGAGTCTGAGGTATACATTTTGGATGCGACACAAGGTGATCTTGAGGCACAGATGATGGAGATCGTGGAGGACCTCGGCATAGCCGACGACATTCCCGCCACCCCAATCCGCCACCACACTGTGGTTGTGATAGACGGCCATACTCTCGGCTGCATCGAAACGCCAACCGACCCTAGCAACACGCGGTTGAAAGACCTCCTCTTCGCCTTGATTCCACACATCGATAGTGTTATTTGCTGTCGGGCCTCTCCCGCTCAAAAGGCATTTATCGTACGAGCCACCCGAAAGACAATCTCTTCCAAACGCCCGGTCACGTCGCCAACCCTGACCCTCGCCATCGGCGATGGCGCAAATGATCTTGCGATGATATCTGAGGCCCACGTAGGGATCGGTGTGTCGGGTCACGAGGGGCTCCAGGCCGCACGAGTAGCAGATTACTCCATCGCTCAATTCCGTTTTCTCCAACGACTCCTTCTCGTCCACGGAAGATGGAACTACGTGCGGACGGCAAAGTTTGTACTCTGGACGTTTTGGAAGGAGATGTTCTTCTACATGCCCCAGGAGATCTTCACGCGATATACTGGCTTCACCGGGACATCGCTCTATGAGAGTTGGAGTTTGACTGTACTCAATGTGCTCTTCACGAGTCTGGCTACAATCGCGCCTGGCGTCTGGGAGCAGGACTTGAGTCAAGAGACGCTGCTTGCTGTACCAGAGCTGTACGTCTTTGGCCAGCGTGGGGAGGCTCTCAATCTATCGCGGTATCTCGGCTGGATGGTCGGTGCCGCGGTAGAGGGAATTCTTACATTTTATGGCTGCTGGGCGGGCTATGGCTTCTTTGGCCAGGCCGGGGGGCTGAGGGACCAGGGCCTGTTTGCGTTGGGCGATCTGGTGTTCACGGTGTGCATTGTGTGGACAAACTGGAAGTTGCTGTGAGTACTTGTGGCTGCCCTGTGCCTTCCTGCCCTCGGAGCAAATTTGAAAGCTCGCGAATGACTCACTGACATTTGATAGAATCGTCGAGACGCACTTCAAGTCTTTCCTCGTTCTCGGCTCCTTCTTCATTACGGTCGCCGGTTGGTGGCTCTGGCAGGTCTTCCTGGCTGGGGTCTACACACTTCAGCCATCGCCTTATAACGTCCGCGGTGGCTTTTTTAGCACCTTTGGGAAGGATCCCGGGTGGTGGGTTACCCTGATTCTCGTGTTGATGGTGCTCTTTGTCCTGGAACTGGGCTTTAAGATGGCGAAACGCACACTGACCATCATGGGCTTGTGGCGGTGGGGCCGGGGATGGTGGAAGAGGCTCAAGAGTTGGAAGAAAGTCCGCAAGGAAGACTGGATAGAGAGCAACTTGGAGGACTGGGACCTCGGCCTGTGGCAGGAGATGGAGAAGGACCCGCTCGTAATGAAGAGGCTGAGGGGTATCCTGCAGGTTGAGGAAGGTGAGGGCGCTGTCGATATTGATGAAGGAGTCGAAGAGCTTCTTGTGGTTGATGAAGAACGTCGTACGTGATCTGGCATTAGTGATACCCAAGGATCCCATTGGTTGTTTAGATTTGTTTAGCAGCTTCTCGCCTGCATTTGATTAGCATCTGGCGGGCACGTCTTTGAATAATAATGTCAAGTTATGATCAGCAGTGTGGCAGGGGAAGACATTGGGGTTTGATTTGGCTTTGGCTCCGTTTGCATCCCAGACTATTGGCAGTCGGAGCTCTGCTCTCCCACCATCACGACTTACACGTTGGAAAGCTTTAGACACCTAATTGCCTCCCTTTTTCCTTTTTCTTTCAAAGTCACGAGATATCAAAGCCTTGAACGTTTAACAGGCAGCAGCACACCTGACCCAGTCAACCTCAGCAACAACGTCTCCACCAGTCACGCTGCCCTCAAACCTTTGTACCCAGGTATGTACGCTTTTCTCTTCCTTTCCCCTCCTACTTTCCCCCCTGCTTTACCTTTTCCGAGACGATCGTTCGGTAACTGTAAACTGGTCGACGCAAAACGCAACCTCATTCTGGCCCTCCACTTGTCATCTTTCTTCGCCAGTCACTGACATTGCGACCGTCATCGTGCCACCTCTTTCTCTTCGTTCAACAAGTCACTTTCTGTCACTTTCTTCTGCTAGCCTTCCTTGTATTCAAGACACATCGCACCTTCTTTCTGTCTACAGCCCCTTGACTGTCTCAGGCTGACCGCACAACGGTGCAAATTCACTTCCAGCAGTCCTCTCGACGCTACCTTTCACAAAGCTCACTTCTCGAGAGCTCGGTTGGCTTTTAGGCAGCTGGTTGCGACCACTCCCCCACGGCACTTGTCACTCGCGCCAGACTTCCAATCTGAAAGCTTTCTGGTCCTTGTTGCCTCTACCTTCGGCAGCCTGAATGTCTTTTCACTCCTGCTTTTTACTGTAACAACTTTCTACTTTCTCAAAGCCAACAGTCGCTCAAAATTTGTCGCCATGCCACGGGACTCCTTTTCCCGAGACGGGCTCCGAGCTCGAAGCTCGGCGAGGCTACCCAATGCTTTGCCTGGAAGCACAGGTAGAAACACCTACGCAAGAGGCCGCGACGCAGCCGCTCAAGACGACAATGAACGGAATGTCGAGGAAGCTGAGGCTGCTGTCCTTAAAGAGTACGAGATCATCGATCTCACCGAAGATGCTCTCACTCAGCAGATCCAGCCAGACTCCCAGGGCCGCTATCGGTACAAGCAGGTCGCAGGAAACGAGTCCCTTGAATCCAGCCATCGAGCCATATCAATTTACAAATTCGGGGATATGGAACTCAAATCCGGTACCTGCGTTGAGCTCCGTGAGCCGTTCGGCAAGTGGGAGGTACGTCAGATCTCTAAAGATTGCTGCTCACGATCTTACTAATTCCCCTCCAATAGATTCAATTTGTCGACATCGAGTCGATCTGGGCCTCAAAGTCCGATGGAAGTGTGATCGTCCGCGGCCTTCCATACACGCGAAACCGCAACCTCCGTGGTCGAATGGACAACAAGCAAAACGAAGTCTGTCAAATCCTTAAGATAGATGCCGACGACCAGCGTTCCGATGAGGTTCAAGCTCTAATGCAGATCAGCCCCCGGCAGATCTTGCGAGTAAGGAACCTTAACAAGACAAACGCGAAGCGTCCGCAATTCTGCTTTGGCGGCGAGCGACAGTGGCGTGGAAAGACGAACTCGGAGCTAGAGGAGCAAGCACCCTTGACATGTCGCTGGAAGTACCGCATTGAGTACAAGGATGCCCGCTTCCGCAAATATGACAAACCCGACTTCTCGATTGTTGTCAAGCTGACCGAGGCGGAGGCTGATGAACGATTCCGTGTCTCTGACAAAGAGCTCAAGCTAGAGTTCCGGGGCAGAACACAACGCGGAGGTTCTTACAAGCCACAGGTCATCAACCTTGATGGGTCTGAGGTCCCAGTTACCAGGAAGGACCATCAATACACCTTTGCTGACATGTTCTGTGGTGGAGGAGGTACGTCTCGTGGTGCTGCCATGGCAGAATTGAAGGTAAGTCTTCCGCCTGCGCGCTCTGGCCAGAAACATGAGGGTCACCTTGAGCTCATCTAACTCGCCGCCGGCAGCTTGTATTTGGCGTGGACCGTGACCCCGCGTCTTGCGCAACTTGGCGACTCAACTTCCCGGGTGCTCGCATGTATGAGCAGGATGCGGCCGACTTCATCAACAATCCCGAGATTGACTTCCGGTCTCATCCTATTGACATCCTCCATTTGTCTCCACCATGTCAATTCTGGTCGCCTCTTGCATACCCACATGCCGGACGAAACAACGAGGAGAACATGGCGATTCTTTTTGCTTGTCCCGACATCATCAAGAAGATACGCCCACGGCTATTCACGCTCGAGCAGACATTCGGGCTCACACACGATGCGCACTCAGAGTTTCTAAATGCCCTGGTTCGGGGCTTCACGTCTCATGGATATTCCGTCCAGTGGAGAATCGTTCCGCTTGTCGAATACGGTCTACCACAGACTCGCAAGCGTCTCATCATGATCGGTTCGTGCCCCGGAGAGCAGCTGCCCCCGTGGCCTCCCGCCACCCACAGTGCCGCGCCAGCCGACGGCCTCAAGCCATTCGTCACCGAGGCCCAGGCCATCCGAAACCTCAACCGTCGAGGGGTCACTCTACACGACGTGGCGAACACTCTTGCTCGCCGCTTGCCTCCAAGAGACGCCAACGTCCCCTTTCCAAAGACTATTACTTGCGGAGGCACCCAGGGCACCTCGCATTACAGTGGCCTACGGGACAACACGCTGCGTGAGATCGCATGCATACAAGGGTTTCCTGTCTGTCATCAATTCGTGGGTACCAAGACGGCGATCAAGAAGCAGATCGGCAACGCTTTTGCACCGTGTGTTGTCAAGGCATTCTACGACCACCTCCGGACGTGGCTGCGGCGCGTGGACGGTGTTCAGGAAGTCCCCGCCCAGGCACACGGACCAGTTCCGCGCGGAATTGCTGCTCCCGTCGTCCTGCCAGAGGAGCCACGGCACCACCTGAACGGCGACCTCGGCGAGGATGAAGCACTGCAGTTGGCCCTGCACGAGAGCATGCGCGGACACTACCACCGTGCCATCATTGAGATCTTAGACGACGACGAGGACTCACCCGTGTCCGCGGTCGCCCCGCTGCTGGAGCGGATGAGCATCGCGCCGTCGGACAACGGGGCCGGGTCTGACCTCCGGAGCAGGTCGCGCAGTGTCACCCTTGGCCGTAGCCCGAGCCCGGGACCGAGCCGCCGGGCAACAGCGTCGCAGAAGCGCAGCCTTGACTCCATGCATGATGGGGAGGTTGATGAGGTTCAGAAGGAGGAGTCGCCCCCGAAGCGCGAGCGGGCGCTTGAGGACGGGGACCACGAGGGAGGAGTCGACAACCGCAGGATTCCGAGCAGCCTGCCCCGGTACGCAGGCCCCCGGAATACGTATGCAGTCGACGACGAGAATGTTCTGGTCGGTCAGTCAGTTGGGGGCAGCAGCCGGACTGGCTCGATGCCTGAGAATCAAGATGCCCACCCTACTGCTGTGGAGGATACTGCGCCCGGACAGTCGTCGATCGATTGGTCGAGCATTCTTTCTCAGGCCGGAATGGCTGAAAACTCTGGCAACGCCGTTTGGACATTCTGATATGTTGCTGATTGAACAATCAGCCGAGGTCTTCAACCATGTGACGGGCGTTTGTTTGCAGCGTGGATATCGATGGAGTATCTCAAGAAGGCAGATGCTCCAAGAGATACTCCACTTTCGGGGACGGATAAAGCTTGCTCACCTTAGGGGGTAGCATTCGTCTGATTGTCATCCGGTTGGTACACTGTTTGTGGTTGTTTTCTCTGTGCGCTAATTGTCCGGGCACTTGTCTGCCACAGCTCACACTGCTATGGGATTAGTTCTGTCAAAGATAGAAGTTCAGCAACTCTAAACCATCAAGAGGCGCTTGCACTGATACCAGTACCTGTTCATACTTCCAAGATGTGTCTGCCTTTCTCGACATCGAGATGGCTCTCAGTAGCTTACACGAGGTTGCCCAACGACTGCCCGCGTGTCGAGATGCGGCATTTTTGTTAAAGGCTTCCATCCTTGGCAACCAGAATTCTCTCGCGAGTCTGTCTTGCTGCTGCTGCAAACTCTAGAACGCTTGGGAGCGCGCTGATGAGTCAGGCGTAGCATCCGTGACTGGCGGCAGGGCGCTATTGATGCCTATTTTTGACGCAGTTTGACACTATCGCAAGAGGGCGAGAGCCGGCGGCGACGAAGGTGAGTGTTCATCTCGAGTCTTGGGTAAAACCTCACTAGGCAGCACGTGAGGGAAATAGCTGGTGCAAGCCGCTACCACGATTTTGGCTTGGTGGTGGATAAAATTGGCACGCATTGACCAGACCTTTTTGTCTGATGTTATGAGCCAGGGCCCAATAACGCTTCAATGTTCCCTCTGGTGCAGTGGGTTCTCGAAACGTGGGCCTGAATCGCCATGACACAGATCTTCTCTCCAGCCAAGGTCGGCAAACTGAGAAGCCTTCTTGGAATTTTGCCATTCACCAATGGCAGCAGGGCAATTTCAGCCACATTCCCTAGGGTCTGCCATTGCAACGTACTCTGAGCTGGTAGTGTTTTGGGCCAGGCGAGAACGGGCCGGACATCTGAAAAGCGTGACTTGGCAAAACGTACCGAGCACTCCAGCCCTGTCTGGATTGCTTGTGTGAATATGAGAAGAAAAAGCTTCGCATAGTAACAAGAGTAGTCAAGCCTCGGCCTGTGGCTTGTTTGAGGGTCTGTCTGAAGGACTGGCTGACTTGGCTCCAGCTAGCGACCGATCTCCCGGATTTCTTGTGGCTAGGCGGCCTCGGGTAGAGGCCTCGGCAATCTGCAGTGGCCCGCAAAGGCCCGGCCTCGACCAGCTGGGCGGCAGACTAGAATATCTTGACTAACTGGACTAACTAGACTTGCCAGACCTTCTAGACTGACCAGCGCCCGCACAAAACCTGAAAATAACCTCTCAGACGCCTGAGTGAAGCCCCTTGACTCACTGGTCTGGACATAGCGGGAAGTAAAATAGATGGCTCTACCAAGCGCGCTTGGGGGCCAGTTTGCGCGAATAGGCGTGGAATAAACAGTCAATTCGTCAGTCAGGGTTGTGTGCCCGGGAGGCAAAAGACGAGAGTCGGGCTCGGATACCTGTGTGCTTCAGATTCGCGGAGGCGTGACTCGGCGGAGGCGCCCGAAGCAGACGTGCCGTCCGGAGACCACCCAATGTAGGTGTTTATGAAGCGGGTGAAGAGCCGCAAAACGCCACAGTTCTAGCCCGGATAACAGGACCGGCCATTCAAATATCGACCGCGTCTGATGAGGAGCTCGCTCGCGTGGGGTTCACGCTAGGAGAGGGAGCGTTGCTACGGTGAAGCACAGCAAGCGAACAGATGAAGCAGTCCCCGGCCTCCACCACCACCCCGGGATAGGATACGCAAGCCTTTAGACAGATCTCTTGGTTAGTCTTGAATTATGGGGCCTTCTCACTCGCTACCCTACAGCAGGCCAGAACGACCGCGCAGAGGAGCATTGGCAGCGGGCATTGCAGAGCCTGGGTAGCGTGCAGAGCGTGGGCATGTTTAGGAAGAGTCGCACAGAGCCTCTTGGCGGCGTCTCAGCCGGGGGAGAGCCACGACGACCAGCGAGCGAGTCCAGCCAATACTAGGCTAGACAAGTACCGGGAAAGCGAGGCGCACTGGACTCCTCCAGACATTCTTCCCCACATGCCCACCCCCAAAGCAGTGAGAGCCAAGTCCGTACAAACATGCAACGCGTCTCAGAAGCTTTTCTTGGCGACTTGGCCGTCAAAGACCAGACGCCAAGTCATGAGCCAGCCATGCGCAACAACACCACAGGGCCACATACGAAATCCTCGACGGGCGTGTCTTTGCCACCATGCCATGGCCTTGCTCCTGGGTATGCCCTCCTGCTCTTGGGTTCGTTTCGAGCCGTTTCAACCTGTCGTTCTACCATCACCGACCTGTCACATCCCATCTCGCCCTAGGACAGCGTCGATCACCGCCAAGAGATCAAGAATAGGTCCTGAGGGGGCACCATGTAGATGTCTCATACACGCTGCTTACTTGGCTGCCGGAGCGCGTGCAAGCCGTGCGGTCCCATTCGACAACCCTCGCCCGGGCCTGCGAGCCCGTGGACGGTGTGCAACAACACCGATCCGAGTCAAGGCCTCTCTGGGCCCTCGTAGGATAAAACTCTATGTCGTCCCAACTTTGTTCTCACGAATGAACTTCTCTTTCATCCACACGAGCAGCGCTCTTAGTATTACTCTCAGTCATTCTCTTCTTGACCTAGATCTGGTATCTCCCTTACTTTCTTAGACCACAGAAACTTTCTTTTTAATATCTCTCCACCCCCATCCCCGGTGCTCCATCACACAATTCTCTTCGGTCCCACCCAAGCCAGTTGATCCACCAGCCATCCGTCGTGATACCCCAAGCTCCGTCTTAAAGAAGAAAACAACCCAAAAAAGCCAAAATGAAGTACAGCTTTGTCGCCATCCTCGCCGCCTCGGCCAGCGCGGCCCCTCTTAACATCAACCTGGGCGCTTACTCTCCTGCCCTGGTGGTCGGTGATGGTGAGATCTCTTTCGCCGGAAACGGCGCCGCGGGCGCCGAGGGTCTCGTCAACACCCTCCAGGGAGCCGCTGCCGCCTCCAACGGAGCCGTTGCCCAGGGCCAGGCCGTCGCCCCCGCCGCGGGCCAGGGTGTCCAGCAGGCCTCGGTCATCAACGAGCCGGTAAGGTCCCGTTCGCTTGGTACGTTGTGTCCCTTTAAGCCAGTTTGACTAATTTTTTCTTGTCTTCCCCAACTAACAGGCGTCTCTCCCCATTCCAGGCGTGACTAAGGAGCTCGACCCCCGCCAGGAGGCTGAGGATGAGGAGGAGGACGAGGAGGAGGTTGCCGAGATCGAGGCCAGGCAAGAAGAGGGCGGCAACCTGATGAAGCGCCAGAACGGCTTCGACCGCGCCCTGACGTACGCCGAGGCCGCCCTCCAGAAGGGCCCCAAGATCCAGCTCGGAACCCCCGCCGCCGGTGTCGGTATCATCGTCGACAACAACCAGCAGGCCGCCGGTGCTGTCACGCCCGCCGAGTAAAGGGAGAATATGTCTTCTATGACAGCAATGGTCTTTATTCACAAACACGCGAAAATACCCTAATATACTCTCTCACGTATCACGATGGAATTTTGGATGGATAGATCTACGGATCATATTCGCGGAGTGCTTCTTCTTCACACACACAAACAAGACGGGAATCATGCGCGGAGTGGTTGGCAGGGCTGGGTTGGGGGAATGGTGGAGGTTGAGCTTGGTGTTCACGATATTAACCTCGTTTGGGGTTCTCGTGGTGTAAAGCATAAGCGGCAGCTTTTGTTGTTAATTGCGACATGGAATTCCCTGTTTGGTTCTTTATTTTAGACCCGCCTTAATTTGGCTGCAAAGTTACGATAGAGTCAAACGCATTAAACTGGGTTAATCCAAAAAAAAAATTGTCAAGTCTTGGTGCTTCGTCGACAACTTGTTCCGTGAACTCGCGGAAGTGAGGGATGAATTCTGAAATGGTGAATTACTCAGATTCGAGCTCTTCCAAGCCTTGCTTGTTCTCTTGATGGGGCATTATGTCAGATAGCTGTTTCACATGCCTCGCCATCAGACGCTTCATATCAGCCTTGGCGACCCGGAAGAATGACAGAGGAAACACGTATGTTCGAGGTGCGGTGTTTCAATCCGTCAAAAGCGAACCAAACCAACGGGTTCTTTTGCTCGTTTGCCCAAGTCGCTCTCATATATATACCAAAGTCACTCGCAGAATTTTGCATTGGCATCCATGCTGACTCAAAAATAGGATCAAGTGGCGGTCGTATCATAGATTTCTGTAAGACATTGCAATACTGATATTGATTCTTTAGTCACCTAAGGACCATCCATACCTAGGTATTGAGTGGTCATTACTTTTCTCCCGCTGATTAGATAATAATGTCCATTCTGTATTTCAACATGCACATGTGCGACGTTTTCTTTTGGCGCCATTACAGCCTGCATATCGGACTGAGGTTTCAGTAAGCCTCTCACGTCGCTGGTCTGGTAGCACATTCCAACAGCCAATGATGTTTGTTTCCGAGATCCCTTGAACAATGGGACGAACGAATACATATCCTGAACATTACCATCTCGTGATTGAACAGCATCATTCGATCAATGTCGTTGGCGGCCTGAGTGTGCCTCCTCAGTGGCCTTGCCCTTGAACAAATCTTTCCGTATCACGCTACTTAATTACAATTCCCGTTGCCACCCTGAAAGTATCGACGATTGCTGGATTTCCATACAAGCTAGGGCTTACAAATGCGATGTCCGGTCCTTTTCCCCTAGCCATCGCCTCTCGCGGTCATGACAAGATCAGACCAGAACATGCGTCGATCAAATGTGTCAAAAAGAAGCTTAACGTCGGGAAGGAGATCATGAACTTTGCGCAAATCTAAACTCGGGTGATCTTCGTAAGCAGAGTCCCATGACCCTGCCGTCGAACAATCAGAAATTGTTCTGTCCCTCGGGGTCTGTGTCCCCTTGGTGGTTAGAGTTTCGTGATTCCATGACTTCATTTCGGATTAAGACTCGGAGGCAAGTTGACGTCGGCTCAGGCTCTTCAATTGAAGTAGATGCACGGCCTCGAGTCATAACTACAATTGAAATACCTGTCCGACCGCACATCCGCGTATGTATACGGTGCCCTCCAGCTGCCCGAGACTCCGTGACGGCCTCTTTGTGTTTTTCGGACTATCAACATCAATGCGCCCCTATTCCGTCGGAGTAGCATTTGACTAAGACATGTATCACGGCCACGTCTTGGCTCCTCTACCCACATGAATCAGTCCTGTGCTCATGGGAGCCGTGCAGCAGCAGCAAAGACGAACCCCACTGTGAGCGCAAACATATCAGATGACATGTTCTGGAAATCTTGTCGCACGGATTTATGACATATCTCGAAGAGAGCGGGGCCCAAAATGATATTGCAACCCTCAATTCTCAATATCTGGCTTGGACGGCCCGCTTTACCCACTTGTACGTCAACATACCTAGGTACGCGTAATCATTAAGCTCTGGTATCAGAGTACGGACCTCGAATGCATAGTTGTGGCTACTCTTGGTTGCCCAGATGGCTACTCCTCCTCAGGGGTCGGGCGATACTGCCATAAACGACGCCTCGCAAGGTTATCTCGCTTGTGTGTCAGGTCTGTCAGTCAGGATGTCCTCCACGATCGGTTGCAACCTGGTGCTCATGTGGTCTCTAAAATTTGCGGTTTTGTAAGCACATGGAATGTTTTACTAAGACCAGAGCACCGTCAATGGGGCGAGTCGGTCGCCGACGGCAGTCGGTGATAGTCGGTGATGGGTTCAATGATGTCGACTGTGCTCTTATAGATTGCCTGATCGCGATATGGGTTGCCCAGACCAATGCTTATCTTGTTGAACACCAAATAGGGAAGCATACGTATACAGTCCTCTCATAGTAGTAGTGTTCGCCGGCCGAGACGCCCTCGTGCGTGGAGCGCCCGGCTACGGTGGCACTGCTTATGGATGGGTTGCCCTCGGGTCATTCGGACAACTCTGGTAAGCCGAACTGGCCGTCGCATTGTACGACACTGTGCCTGAAGCATGGGGTGGGTGCCAACGGTCAGTCAACTCGAGGTCCCGAGAAAAAAAAGTTGGCTGTCAGAACCTAACTTTCAGTCAAGGGTGTGATGTGGAGCAGGGAGGTATCCGCGGAAGCCCAGCATAGTATGCGACGCACAAGCTTCTCCGTTGCTGTGCAAGGTTTTCCCATTGCATCCCACCGTCAATACCTACCTGATCACACGCCATGGGCGTCTTGCGGTGGGTGTTGCCTTGCAGGTCGACGCGTAAGCCCACGAACGATTAGTCTAAATTCCGCGTGTGGACCGTTGTTTGACTGACTATACCGTAGTATTTTGGCCCGTGGCCTGCCACCGCTGGGTCACTCTATCATAGATCCACGATGAGGTGGTGGAAGGGAATGGGACCATTTATTAACCAATGTAACCTCAGCACATGCATGCCCACAACCTTTTCTCTACTATGCGGCTTGGCAATGCATTGCAGGGCTCCATCAGCTCCTGTTGGTATGTTTCAATTGGCCGAGACGGACAACTTCCCCTTTTCTTAGCTTTCCGGGTCTTCCTCCTCGGGTCCGATCCCATGTAAAGCCGATCGAACTGTGCCCACCACCCTGCTGGCTGGTCACCGTAGCCAACAATGCCACAGGAAGAATCCTCACAGCCACAGTCATTTATTCAAGACTCCACAAAGTGACTTTGCGCGTATATCACAACGGTCGATCACAGAATACGCGTTAACAGGATACGCGTGTTTCAAAAATAAACACATACGAGGTTGACTGATCTCTGAACGTGGCCTCCCCGGGTCCTTGTTCCTTGCGCATAACAACAGGTAGATATGCCGATTGCTAGTTAGGGACTAAAACCCCGTCTCTTGCTGCGCAAATGTCCGTCCGGACTTCGGCAGTCCTGGTTGGCCGGTGCGGAAGTAACCGCAGAGGAAACTAAACCTTCGATGATAGCTCTAGGCCAAACCATAAACAAACCCCCGGGTCGGGAGCATGATGAGGCTTGGTGACATTATTATTAGTTAGCTTGGTGATGATGCATCTTGGTAAGTGTGGGGGCCATCTAGTTGCTGCCGCAGGCATGCCTCTACTAGTATTTCCAGGGTCGCGGGCAGGCGTTGATCATTAGGATTCTACTGGTTCTTACGTGCATCAATATCCACTGACCGGCTGTGTGAACCTGCATGGAAGATCACATATACCTGTATCACTGCAAGGTACAGAGGTACAGGTAATGACTTGAATAGTCCCACAGGGGAGGAGGGCCCGCGTTGTCACTCTCTCCCCCACAGGATAACTTGGGATGTGCCACGAATTTCTCTTGCATGCTGCTTCCTCTAGGCCGATTTGGACAATAATAGTACACTCTACTACTCTGATGACAGCTGCCTGAAATCTGGTCTGATGATTTATGCTATCAACTTTGCTTCGCCGTACTGCGCTGCGGCTGAAGAGTTTAAGTCAGGCTGACACCCTCGCGTCTAACATCGGACGACAGCGACCGGTCAAGCGAGGTCGGCGTGGAGGTCGATGCAACTATAGAAGGTGATAGATCCAACCAAGCCTCCCTGGAGCCGATCAATCCGGGTCAAGGTTCTGAGAGAGTCGGTATACCAAACCGAGATATCACATGCGGCAGAGCCGCAACCCCCGGCTGGGGCCACGATAGATACTATCGAAAGTCTATTCCCGGCAGCAGAGGCCAGACTCGTGCTATATCGGCCCAAGGGTGCTGCCCACAGACTTCATTCATCCCATGGTTTTAAGTCCGTTCGTCTGTACGCGGTCATGCAATGTCGCATCCTACGGCATGACTCTTACTCACTCATGGATAAGGGGCGTTTGCCCGCCGGGCAACACACAGGACAGGCCCTGGAGCGACGCTGTAAGTTCACGATCCGCATATGCAGGGTTGATCCACCCGCATCAAAACAGGCCTCACATCGCCGTCTATCTCCTAGGACTCCTTGCCCTCCTGACCCTTCAGCCTCCCCCGTCCTATCCGGGTTCCTGGCTCGGGTGGCCTTGGCTCGCCGGGGGCCAAACACGAGGAAAGGCCCTTTGACCACTTCTTCGAGCCGATTATGGGGCGCGCCGAGGCGCATATCAGGGTCTTCATGCATGGGCATGTGCCTCCTTCACATTTAGCACATCGGACATAGAACGCTCGCGCTTCCGATGATGACCAGAAACATCTGGGATGGAGTGAACAAGGCGCAAGATGGTGTATACGCGCTTGGCATCGGACGCCGGTGAGAGTATTCTGATGCTTATTCCGAGAAAAGGGGGACAGCATGGTTGTCACGAGAAACGCCGTCCTCACGAAGGGGGTGGGCGGGCTTCCTCAGCCGCCAGGCTCACTGTCCCAGAGTATACCGCTCCGGCACTTGGGGCCTACGCCGTGGCGGTGAGCTCGAGTCCAGGACTATCGAGCGTGATACTATAAAAGAGGCCATTCCCACCGGAGAGGCTTGTGCTGAGATGTTGATACTCATCCACTCCTTCCTTCACTTCTCCTGGAGACCCCAGATAACACACACTCTCTACTCGACTTTCGTTTTCCTTTCATCAACATGAAGCTGTCATTCGTATCACTCATGGCCGTTGCCTCGCGCACAGCGGCCATGAGTCTGCCTTCGCTTCATGACTTGACCTCTAATCTGATGCCCAGGCAATCCAACTGCCAAAATTCCCCCACATCACGGGGCTGTTGGGGCAACTACAGCATTGACACCAACTACTACGACGTGTTTCCTGATACCGGTGTCACCCGTGATATATGGCTCTCCATCGAGGAGGGGCCTTGCTCCCCCGATGGAGTCAACACGACGTGCCAGACTATTAATGGCACTATGCCAGGCCCCCTAATCATGGTGAGAAAAATCAAGATCACAAACACACTGGCTGAGATTTCACTAACCAGATCACAGGCTGACTGGGGAGACCGTCTGAACATCCACGTCACAAACAACCTGGCGGTCAACGGAACCGCCATCCACTGGCACGGCATCCGGCAGCTCAACTCCGTGGCCGCGGATGGCGTCCCCGGGGTCACGCAGTGCCCCATCGCCCCGGGCACCTCACTCACATACAGCTTCCACCTGACGCAGTACGGGACCACCTGGTACCACAGCCACCTGAGCCTGCAGTACGGCATGGGCATCTTCGGGCCCATGATCATCAACGGGCCGGCGACGGCCGACTACGACGAGGACCTCGGGGTGATCACGCTCCAGGACTGGGCGCACGAGACCGCCTTCGCGCTGTGGGACACGGCCAAGCAGGGCGCGCCGCCGACCATGGAGAACGGCCTCATCAACGGGACCAACACTTACAACTGCACGTCGACGGACACCTGCACGGGCATTGTCGGCAAGAAGTTCGAGACGGTGTTCCAGGCGGGCAAGAAGTACCGCATCCGGCTCGTCAACGTCGCCACCGACGGGCACTTCCAGTTCAGCATCGACGGGCACACCCTGACCGTGATCGCCAACGACCTCGTCCCCATCAAGCCATACACGGCCGACGCGGTGCAACTGTCCATGGGCCAGCGGTACGACGTCATCGTCGAGGCCAACGCGACGCCCGGCGACTACTGGCTGCGCGGGGCGTGGATCGACGCGTGCATGACCAACGGCAACTCAAACGGCATCACGGGTATTGTCAGGTACGACAACAGCAGCACCGCAAGCCCGACGAGCACCTCGAGCGTCACCACAACTCCAAACTGCAACGACGAGCCTTTCGTGAGCCTGTCACCGCACCTGGCGCTTGATGTTGGCACGGTGACCACCACCGCCGCGGAGAGCCTAGGCTTCAAGTTCGACAGTTACTTCAAGTGGACGCTCAACGACAGCAGCCTGCTGCTAGACTGGGCGAGCCCGACGCTCACGCGGGTGGTGAACGGCAGCTCCGTCTTCCCCACCGAGTACAACGTCGTCTCCGTCAACGGCACCTCGTCCGACTGGGCGATGCTGGTGATCCAGGACAGCACGGGCTTTGGCCTGTTCCACCCGATCCATCTCCACGGGCACGACTTCTGGGTGGTTGCCCAGGACGTCGGGACCTTTGACGCGGCCACTACCAACATGACCTTTACCAACCCGCCCCGTCGGGACGTGGCGACCCTCCCCGGCAATGGCGTAAGTAACTTTCCCAATTTCCCCTGCCTTTTCTCCCCAGAATGTCCATTGAGCGCATTCGCTGACCAATGACTGGGACATCAGTACCTCGCCATAGCCTTCAAGCTGGACAACCCAGGGACCTGGCTGACCCACTGCCACATCGCGTGGCACGCATCTGGCGGGTTTGCGCTGGAGTTCGTGGAGAGGGAGAGCGAGATCGTCGGCAACATGCCGACCACGGACCAGACAGCCGTGCAGAACACGTGCTCGTCCTGGGGCTCGTTCAACCAGGTCGTCAAGCAGGATGATTCGGGTATCTGAGAGTATAAGATGTGGTGGGTTGAGTCTGTTCTGTGCCAGTTGCCCTGTGTGCCGAGCATTTGCCACGCTCCTTTTTCGATTTGCTGTTCTTTTGTTTCATCAGCTTGCCAGCAGCATTGTATTTCAAATTTCATTGTATTTACTTCTTTACCGTGATCCAGCGAAATGTCAAACGTACAAACGCATATCTTTACTGTAGAAGCATATCTATTTGTTCTCATCTTGATTTGTATTAGATGGTGCTGTCTATGTCTAGCACGCAACATATCAAATCGTACGATGACATGATCATTTCTGTCGGCTGAATCATACTCCCGGTCCCTCCAACTTTACCTCAGCTTTGGTTGGAACTGTGTCCAGTCGGGCCTGATTCGGCATAGTCGGTCGTCACAAATGCCTGACTGTCATTAGCAAAGGCGACAATAAAAGATACGTCAAGAAATCTAACTGCCAAATACTTACGCGATCAACTTCGGGCAGGCCTTCGAGGCAGTACTGCAATGTCTCGGCGATATCATGGGATCTCATGAGCGGTGTGCGGTGGTCCAACAGAATATCAACCTCGACCCAGACGCCGTCACCGGCATGGTAAGCCTGTATATTCTTGAAGCCCTCAACAATCGGTGCGAACCGCCACGCGAGGAATATGAGCTTCCGGAACAGCCTGTCGTCAACGGCGGAGCCGCTCAGCCGCGTCACGTTCTCAAAGGCGGTGCCGGCCCAGTCCCAGATGATGAAGAGAGACAGGATTGCGGCTCCGGTGGGGTCGAGCCACCAGACGTCGACCTGCTTCCCTATCAGGGGGAACAGGAGCGATAGCACGTTGAAATAGACGTCGGTCTTGCAGTCCTGCGCCAGGGCCTGAACCTGGGTGGTCTTCACCCTGATGCATCCGAACCAAATAACTCCCTTGATGACGATGGTTGCCACCATGGCCGCCATCGCGAGCACCCCCAGGTTGACGGTCGTGTGGTCGCCCGAGGGCATGAGCTTCTCGACCGACTCCTGAAGGATCTGTGCGAACGAAAGGATCATGAAGATGGAGAAGACGAGGATCCCGAGTGGTTCGAGCCTTCTGCGGCCGACAGGGAACCGACGCTGGAGTGCAGTGAGACGCCACTGCACCAGGCGGTTGGTGGTCCAGACGATGATGGTACATAGTAGGTCAAGGGCCGAGTCGACGGTCGAGGCGATGAGGGACAGCGATGAGGAGAAGAAGCAGGCTGTTACTTTGGCAGCCAGAAGCAGGATGTTGGCGACCACATTTACCTGTGCCACGTGTAAGTGGAAGGTTTCCGTAAGCCCAGGTTGGGGGCACTCACATTAATGGCCCTTCGAGCATTTCTCTCGGCTTTCCTACGATGGTCAATTTCCTGCTGCGGGAGAAATGCCTCCACGTCTTCGTTCTGCAGCTGTAGATTACCGGCGTGCTCCCGGAGACCGTCATGATCTCTGTCGGGGTCGAAGGATTCGAGGATATCATCTGCGATGCTGCGGACGACCGAGTCGATTTCGAGCCAGTCGTCCAGAGTCTCGTTCTGGTCTTCGTAGAAATGCCGGATCTTCTTGTCTTTGATGGACTTGAGCTGGTCGTCCGACTTGCGGAACTTTTCGAGCTCGTCGCCCTTGACCGAGTTTATGAGCTTGTGCTTGAGCTGGTTCCTCCTCTCGTCCTCCAGCGCGTGGTTTGCCCCATCCTGGAAGCGGAAGATGGCTGGCTTTGGCTTGAACGGGTTTCCACCGTGTCGAAAGGTGCCGGTGCTGGTTTCGGGGTTGACCCCGGAGCTTGTGCTGGGCTTGCCGCTTCCGAAGGCATTCAGACCATGTCTTCCGACCATTTCGTTTCGGCCTTGAGTTCGAGTTTGGGATTAGCAGAGCGGGACGAGGAAGATCGTGGGCGTAGAATGATACGTCTTGGCAACGGGTGGAAGCTAAGCTTGTGGTCTAGGGGAGCGGGAACTGGAATCTGTCTGATATAGCTGTCACTTGGAATCAACGGGAATGGCCATCTGGGCGCGTGCAGATCATGGAAAACAAGGTGAGAGCAGCACACGCGCGTGAGCAAGCTGATGGATGGCTGATGATGCGGCTGATGAGGTCATGGCCTGCCCCGTCTGGAAACGGATGCTGCAGAGCTTGGTCCAGACGGCTCCCACCCCTGCCAAGCCTGATTACGGTACGGTTATTATTACCAGCAGTCGACAGACAGACGTCTTGACTTTTTGAGCTCTTCTTGTTTTGGAGCTTTGCTGTTTGGGTAATCTAGTCTGTCCGTGTGCTGCACTACTGCGGTATGCAGCACACACAAGCGCGAATCCATCTGCAAGAGGAGAGGGCCTACGAGTCGTTCCCGGAAGCTTATTTTGCTGCCGGGCTTTTTTGAAATACACTGCAGTGCCTTCCCGCCCCTTGTGCTGATCATGAGATGAGACGAATTCAATTCAATTCGACATGATCTGAGTAGCCTTTCCCTCGAAGCTTGCAGGTAGATGCCAAGCTTTGGAGCGTGCACACACAGACGCTCTCACATGTTTTGTGAGGTGTAATGGAAGGAAGCTGGTGACGTCAGCGTGGCCCTGTCCCGACTCCCCATAAGCTGCTGCATCGGCAAACGGCAACAACCAATCCACTTCGGTTGACCATTTTTGTGTTGCGGTGAGCTTTGCTGCAGTTTGCCAGATGCAGTCAGTGTTGGTTGTTGGCCCATGCTTCCCACCCAGCGGGTAATTGGTGAGAGCGTACGTAGTCGCATCATGCGGATTGACCTGTCAACCAACGGCAGAATCCGTCACTTCAGCAGCACAATTCAGCCGAGCCGAAACCAACCAACAGTGAGCAGTGATCAGTGATCAGTGATTGATTGGTATTCGTAACTCTCCCATGTTTTATATCACCATTTACCCACGTCTCCAGAGATGCACAGTTTGACATCTGTGTTTGCTGTTCATGACTTTGGCCAAAACCCACATCCAACATCGTCCCATTCAGGACTGCTATTCTCGTCCGGCCAGCATGCCTGCCTGCGGCTGGTTAGCCCCTGAGCGCAGGGTTGGGGGCTACTGAGGCCTCGTCCGAGCAGGGGTGTTCAGGGTTTCCAAGGTTTGTTACCGCGCAAACCCAAGCGATCTGAGCCCCTTATCCACTTTTCGATGGCGACTTTGGCTTTAGCTGCGCGATAAGGAGGAATGAATCAAATCAACAACACCACTACTTCCACCACCACCCACAGCACAAAGCTAACCCAGGCCGAGCAGATCGTCGTTGAAAGCTTTTGCTTGCTTCAGCTTTGCACACTCGCTTCCCCCCAATCTTCGCTACCTGCCACCTCACGAACTCCCACCTGCAGGCCTCTCTTTCCTTGCATTTGTATCCGTATCCGCACCTGCACCTGCATTCGCTTTTTTGCTCCGTGCGCGTTGGCCTCCGATCGCCATCTGTTGCGCCACCAACAATGCAGACATAGCAGCGGTCAAGCCCCCCAAGATGCGGCTGACCAGGAGATTGTTGGCCGTCGTTGCCTTTTTGGCCCTTATTGTCGTCTTGGTCCGATATCGCCGGAACGTCGAGCACACAATCGAGGAAGCCATCCAGGAAGTCTCGGCTGAGTGGAAGGCCGCAGAGGAAGAGGCCAACGCGAAGAACCGCGAACTGCCCCAGGTTATCTTGCCCTTCGACAAGTCCGACGATGAGAAGAAGGCCGCCGTCGCACAGGCCGTCGAGGATAAGGCCCATAACGTCGACAAGCCCTCCCCCAACTCGAAGCCAGATACGAATCAAGGCGACAAGAAGCCAGCGGCAGCATCGTCGCCCGCTGAAGAGAACAAAGGCGACGACGATCTAAAGAAGCAGGCGGTCGGAGACACAAAAGAAATAGAGGCATTCTGGGAGAAATGGAGCCGTGCTATCTATGAATCACGGCCAAAGGTGTCAAAGATAGCCCTGGGCGGCCATGCGCAGGCACACAAGCCCAAGGAGGGCCAATTGACACGGGAGCCATACCGAGATCATCTTCGCAGCCCCGAAGAGGACATCAACATTTTGCGTCTGCTGCACAGGAAGTTCGTCAGTGGGCTGGAGAAAGAGTTTGGGAATCATACAGCTGAAGGCGAGCAACAACAACAGGGTCAGTGGAAGGGCCTGGGCATCTTCAAGGGAAAAGGAGTCGTCATGGTCGGCGGAGGCGAGTACTTCGGTCCGGCCATCATCAGTATCCAGATGCTGCGTCGCACCGGCAGCAACCTCCCGGTCGAGGTCTTTGTGCCTGATCAGAGCGAGTACGAGGAGATAGTCTGCAAGAACTATCTCAAGAAATTGGGCGCCAAGTGCGTGGTGCTCTCGGACATACTCGACAAGAGCAAGATCAAGGTCAGCAAGAAGGACGACGCGGACTTGAAGATCACGCATTACCAGCTTAAGTCTCTGGCTTTGCTGCTCTCCTCCTACTCCGACGTGTTGCTCCTCGACAGCGATAGCATCCCCGTCCTCGACCCCCTTCTCAACATCTTCGAGACCGAGCCGTACAAATCAAAAGGCTTGATCGTATGGCCCGACTTCTGGCGCTCGACCGAGAGTCCCAGGTATTGGGAAATAGCTGGCAAAGACTTCCCCTCGCACCTGCCGGCGACGGCGAGCGAGGCAGGCCAACTCGCCGTCAACAAGGCGACTCACCTGGCGCCACTCTTGCTGGCCACATATTACAACATATTTGGCCCAGATTATTACTACCCCCTCCTGTCCCAGGGCGCGCTCGGCCAGGGCGACAAGGAGACATTCCTCGCAGCTGCTGTTGCCCTCAACGCCACATATTACAGGATAAAAACACCAGCCGCATCCCTCGGCCGTCATGACGGCGTCACGCAAAAGGGCACGGCGATGGTGCAACATCTCCCCTCGGACGATCTCAAGCACGATTCCACGAGCCGCGAATCCATCCGGCCGATGTTCCTGCATTCCAACACGCCTAAGATGAATGCAGGCCATTTGGTGGACGAGGGTGACTTGGTGTCAGTCGACGGAGAAACGAGACTACGACTACTTGGCTCGAAGGATGAGCTGGTGAAAAGGTTTGGGTTTGACGTAGAGCAGAGCATATGGGACATCATGGTTCAGTCGGGTTGCGAGCTTCAGGATATCATACAGGAGTGGAAGGGGAGGGAGAGGATGTGTGAGAGGCTCACGGAGCATTATAAGAAGGTCTTCGGGCCATAATGTGGGATTTTCTTTTCTTTTTAAGGGCACAAAGACGCGAGCATATCTTTCCTATGGGACACTCACTGCTGCGGTGTCCCCTTACGACGGACGGAGTTGAGACACATAACCACGGGCGTTACGGGCTGCTCAAGGAGAGTCGGTCAGCGCGAGTCTTGATACTTGACTCGATCATCTTCCCGGGTTGTATAGTATCCAGCATGAAAGCACATACGAAATGACAAAACGAGATTCCGACCTGCAACCCCCCCAACCCCCACTAATGGTACAGTAATCCTCTCCCCACTCATCCTCAGAGGCCATTACTGCTCCAGTAGTATAGAGTGTTCAAGTGCCTGACATGCTTATATAAGCCTGCTGCGGGAAGCCGCAGCCTTGTGATGTGTTACACAAGGTGTGCTGCTACCACTCTAACCTGCTTGTGGCTGCTTACGCTGGCCTCTCATCATATATCATGGATTCTGCTCATGGACAACAACAGAAGATGAACTCAACAACGCCCAGGCGACATTGCATCGGAGCCCTTTTGCGTAAGACTTCAGCATACAGGTAGCTGGCTCACCCAACCTGCCCTATGCCGTCTCCTGAAGGATCGCCCACCTCACTTCAACTTCAGCGCAGATCTTCTTGGTGCACAAAACCATACCTAACAGGTCTTGTGTCTTATTCACATATGGACAGCCACAACGAAGCGGTGGCACTCTTATCCGAAAAGGTCAAGGACTTCTACAATCAGAAGAAACCCTTTCGAATTTACCATGGGAGCACCAACACCACAAGAAGGGCAAAACGATCACCCGGTTCGATTATCGATATCAGCGGGCTGAACAAAGTGCTCTCCGTCCACACCGACAACATGACCGCCCTTGTCGAACCCAACGTCCCGATGGACGCCTTCATCGCAGAGACGCTCAAGCAGAGCCTGATCCCCCCGGTCGTCATGGAGTTCCCCGGGATCACGGCCGGCGGCGCCTTCGCGGGGACAGGCGGCGAGTCGAGCAGCTTCCGCTGGGGCACCTTTGACAGGACCGTCCAGGGGGTCGAGGTCATCCTGGGAAATGGCGAGATCGTGTGGGCGAGCGAGGACGAGAGGCGCGACCTCCTCAACGGGTCGGCGGGCGCGTTCGGCACCCTCGGCGTCGTCACGCTCCTCGAGGTACAGCTGGTCCGCGCGAAGAGCAGGCTCGTCAGGCTGCAGTACTATCCCGTGCGGAGCGCCGCCGACGCCGCCGCGAGGTTCCGGGAGCACTGCGGGCCTGGGTCTGATTACCAATGGGATTATGTGGATGGCATCATGTTCAACAACCGCTGTGGGGTGGTCATAGCCGGGAGGCTGCTGCCAGCTGATGCAGAGGATCGCGCACATGAACCCGGAACTCGTTCAGGTCCAGCCCACCAAAAGGCCACCGCCCGGTACTCCCGCGCCACAGACAACTGGTACTACAGCGACGTCCAGGCCAAGCTGGAGGCGCGGCCGGGGGGCTGGGCCGACGTCGTGCCCCTCGAGGACTACCTCTTCCGCTACGACCGCGGCGCCTTCTGGTGCGCGCGGCACTCGTTCGACTACCTCGGGCTGCCCTTCAACGGCCTCACGCGCTGGCTCCTCGACGGCGTCATGCACACGCGGCAGCTGTTCAGCATGCTGCACGCGACGGGAGCGGCGCTGCGGTCCGTCATTCAGGACCTCTGCGTGCCCGCCAGGAACCTCGACGTCCTCGTGTCGTTCGCGGAGCTCGAGTTCGGCCTCTGGCCGCTGTGGCTGTGCCCCATGCGGCCGAACGCGGGTAGGGGGATCTTCCAGCTCTCCCCGGCCGGGGACGGGGTGAGGGAGGACCTGACGGACGAGCTGTGGGTTAACGTTGGGATGTGGGGACGGGCGCCGTTCCGGAGTGTACGGGAGGCCGTCGAGGCTAACAGGTGCCTGGAGGAGGTGGTCAGGGCCATCGGCGGCTACAAGTGGCTCTATGCTCAGACCTTCTACAGCGAGGACGAGTTCTGGAGTATATATGGGAAGGAGGAGTATGACTCTCTGCGAGCCAAGTACAACGCGACTCACCTCCCGGACGCGTACGAAAAGGTGAGAACCGAGATCAATATCTCAGAAGCACAGGGCCGCGCCATTGACGGGGGGTGGAAGTCTGTGTGGCCCTTTGAAGCAATCATTGCGTTTTGCGGTGCTGTGATAGGATTCATGAGGCATTGATTACTGGCACTTGTGGCTGGGAACACTTTTGAATTCTGAAGGGGGAGATCCCTTGAACGTTTTCGCGTACTTGATTTTAACACTTTGACACAATGAAGTTAAGACACAAACAGCACTGGCGGAATCTCATAATTGGTCTGCAAGTCACTAATCAACCAGAAGGCAAGCTTTGGAACAAGAATCAGACTCACTCGTGCAGTGTATATATATACTTCGCTACCTATAATTACGAATATCTGTATCTAGGTGTTATTAATGTAGGACTGAACGACACTATGCCAGCCAGATTGTTTCACACATTGCTGGGTCCCACAATTCTCCTTTCATCATCTGAACAAAATAGGCATCACATACTACCTCGTACCGGCCTGGCTGACAAGCTTGAGGCCGAAGGAGGACCGGGGCCGCAGAGCCGGCCAAAAGCACAACCTTGTCTCCTACAGCCGCATGTCGTCCTCCGAGCCCAATATGGCCCTCCCTCGTCCTCAAAAAGCGTTTACCAATAGAGAAATGGCCCTCCGACTCAAAATCGGCCGCCGCTGAGGCGTCATTCCTCTTACCACGGCTCACCTGCCATACGATCTGCACGCCCTTGCCGATGATCCGAGTCAGCTCCCTCGTCCTCAACGTGCCATGCGGGTGTGACTCCGCCCCATGTTCCAAGAACGCAAAGGTGGACGTGACGAAGCGGTCAAACTCCCGCGCGAGCTGCCAGTGCTTCTCAGCAGCAGCGAGATCCTCGCCGCCGCCCCCCGCCGCTGGCGGCCGCGGACACATGATCTCGAGGAACGCCTGCTCTGTCGTCAAAGTTGTACTACCACCACCACCACCGCCGCCGCCGTCACCGGCGCGGTAGAGATCTTCCCGCGCCCCGACGCCCGCCAGCGCCCGCCACTGGAAGTAGCACTTGAGGTTGGCGGCCCCCGTCCTGAGGTGCTCCAGCATGGCGCGCAGGTTGAGGCCGCTTATGCTATGGGCGCCGACGTAGTTGTTTTCGATGTCTCCCCTCTCGAGGCCGACGGTCTCGACAATGTCGATGAATATGCCTTGTAGTCCCAGGAGGCCGTTCTGCTCGTCGTACTGGGGCTCGCATTTGGAGGAACCGGCTGCTGCCCACCCAGAACCAGAGGTTGATGATGCTACTGCTTCTCTCCCTTTTGAAGCCGCGCTGTCTGCATCCGGGACTGCCCACACAAACGAATTTTCGCACGGTGACTCGACCCGAAGTGGCTCCGGGTTGACCGCCCACGATGGGAAGTCCTTGACCTCTGTTCTGAATTGCCCCAAGCTTGCAGACAGAATTCCCAAGTGCCCAGTCCTAATTATACACTGCAGGGTTACGTCGATATATATGTCGCGAATACTCGCGCCGTAGTCGACACGCATGCCCTCCCTGATACTAGGCCTGAGGCCGAGGACCCCGTCTCTGCCCGTCGCCGGCCTAGTGTCTTCTTGATCGTTGACGAGACCGAGAAGGCTGAAGACGCGGTCGCGGGGGTCCGTGGCCTGCCGCGTGTTAGTCCTGCGGAGCAAGTCCGCAAGGCGTCGCGCGTCGGCCGAGCCGCCCTGAAAGTCCCGGCGTATGGTGATGAGGGTGCCGAGCTCGGTAAAGTGCGAGCCGGGGACGTCGCAGACGGCCTCGAGGTCCTCCCAGCTGAGGTGATATC
This sequence comes from Diaporthe sp. HANT25, assembly GCA_013435955.1. Taxonomy (NCBI): domain Eukaryota; kingdom Fungi; phylum Ascomycota; class Sordariomycetes; order Diaporthales; family Diaporthaceae; genus Diaporthe; species Diaporthe sp. HANT25. The sequence goes on along the minus strand of JACBFG010000006.1, from coordinate 1,304,153 downwards.
TCCCACACAGGATGGTCATGGCCCTCGACGTCGCTGTCTCCTGGACGATCCAGCACCGGGCGAACCAGGGCCGCACGAAGATGGAAATGTGCGCGGGCGTGCTCAGGAACGCGACCTTGGCCATGCGGCGTGTAAGCTTTTGTCCGAGTCGATGACCACCACCCGATCGGCTCTCTTCTTCTCCCTCACCGGGGCCCGAATATGTCCTCTTCCATTCCCACCAGCCTATCTCCGTCTCCCCCGTCTTGCGGTTTCGCTCCCAGGCCGCCCGCATCTTTATCTGTTCAAACGTCAGCCCCGTCCAGGCGTCATTGGGACCAAGCCATATGTAGGTGTGCACGCTCTTGGTGTATATACTCCGCATGATCGAGACCTGGGCGTTCTTCTCCTGGATGTCGTCCTGGTTGATGCAGAGGGCGTCGATCCAGATCGTCAGCCGGGCCGGGTGCCGCCGCCTAATGTTCTCGAGGGCGGCATGGAGATTCTTACTTATTCGGAAAATGCACTGATCGATGGTGATGACAAGGTCGTGTTTTCGTTCGCCCCAGCAGTACGATAGTGCCATGTACGTCCCCTCAACCTCTTTGAGATTATGAGTTCTCAGCCGCCCCTGCAGACGTCCTCGACCTGGAGCCAGTTCCAACAGCCGGATTTCTGTCAGCGGCTCCGTGAGAGGCGTGTATGTCAACTCTGCCATCGATACCGGTAATCGGGCCTCACCCTGGCCGGGGTTGGCTTTTGTTTGACGCACTGAAGTTGTACATAATGTCGAGTGAGTCTCGGAAGAAATAATGATGGGCATACAACTTCAGCTTTTGCGGCTGACATATTGCGTGGTAATGGTGGTATCAATTCATTGGCAGGTGCTGGACTCTAGTCTAGAGCCCAATGTTGTGCGACCGCACCCAGGTAAGCCTCTTGTCAGCCCGATGTCGAAGCACCAGAAATCAGCCAGTAATTGTACATGAGCTTTGAGGTGACGGGAGGTAATGTTCACTAATATTCACACATGCGTTTTAGTAGAGAAGGATATGCGAGAGGCGATTTCATGCACACAACCGGCGGCAGTTTACCACACAATCTTTGAGCGACAACAACAATTCCAATTTCCAGGTGTGCTGGTTAGTTGTAGTTGTGCCGGCACAGGCGCACATGTCACCTCACTTGACAGTGGCATTACCTAGAGGAGATCCTACACAGCAGACACATAATTCAAGCTGGGTGTATCATAGCCGAGATACGGTCCAGATTCCGCGGCCCGGACTGGGTCGAGACGGTCACAGCGACGCCAGACCAGCGACGTTGGGTAATTTGCATGCCAGCAATTGTTTCCGAGTCCTGGCAGCTGTTAGCTTAGTCAAGGAGCAGAATTTCTGAGCGCCTTTCCAACCATGTCAACTACATGTTCGTGTGATTTCCTTCAATGCAGTGCAGCCAATCCCTCTGATTGCGATTTTCTCACGTAATCCTCAGATTCCTGAGATTCAGTAATGCTGCGCCAGACGGCGAGAGTAGACAATAATCCAGGTGATAAGCCACCCGAAGGACCACCAAGCGCAGAACCGTCGTGCAGACTAAATCCAGGCACAACTCAGCCACAAATTCTTTACCGCCCCTACCCTTACCCTTCCCCAGCTGTGCGGTGTGTTGGTCAGAACCCGCTCAGAATAAAAGTTATGGAGAAAGATACTTTCTTTCAGCTGGCAGCACCGCGCGATTTTACAACAGGGTCCCCACTCGCCCTCGTGTTACTTTACGCCAGGGCCAATCAACTGCCTCGTAGCTCATCCTCCCCGTCCCCGAAAAACAGCAGGCGATTCAAGCGGATGGCCCGGTTCTAGAACAAGTGGCCCCCAGAGTGTGCCAGGTGCCAGGTGCCAGGGGCACGTTCCTCCTCTTGCTTCCTCAACCCAGTGTGTGAGCCCCATCCGCCCCCACCCCTTGAAAGCCCGTTCGTTCGTCCCTCGTCCCCCCCCTCCAAAGAAGAAGGGAACACAAAGGGTCGCCCGACGCTCCGGGCACCAAAAAGCTTGGCACAGCAGATCTACGGCTGGGATCTCGAGGCTAGGCTGTAATCACTTAGTGCTCCGTAGCGTTACTGCAACCCAGGCAGGAGTCAAATTAGGGTACGCCGGGCCAGCCCCATTGCTCAAAATAACTCTATTATTGCGCCATGCTGCCTGCTCAAAGGATCGACGGGACGAGTCACGAGAAGGTAAGGTAAGGGGAAAAAGCCGAAGGCAAAAAAAATTATCAACACGGGAACAAAGAAATTGGGAGGGTCCAAAAATAACAGACGCTTGTTACAGTAACTATCACTGCGGTGCTTCTAGCTCTCTAATCGAGCAGAGGGTATCCCGTAACACCTAAGGCGGATGGAAAAATGCGCGTGAGGATGAACGTGATCGCGTCGAAACCAGACCGTCTTTTTTTGCCGCCCTCCTTGCACCAGAACGCCGTCTCCCCTTTACACACAGAAACAACAGGTCCACCAATCAATCCCAAGGGGTATGATAGAGTAGTGTAGAGAAAAAACACCCCGAACGCCTCGCTTGTTTCAAGGTCAACCCAGACGAATGCAACGTGCGCCGAAACACACAAACCCTTTTCCCCTCATCTTATCAACCACCAAGCACAAACCACTACCCACCCCGCGCTAGTCATGGAACCAACCAAACCCCCCAAGAACCCTGAGGGGAGAGCTTTCGTCAATCAAAACAAAGTTAGATGAGCCACCCGCCGATCCCTGAGTGACAACTGCCAAGATTGCCAAGTCTCCGCCCATCTGATATGATTGTCATTCATTCCATCATCATCATCACCGCGGCGCCGGCGCGGTGATGAAGCCCTTGGAGCTGGCCTCCACCATCGCCTCGTAGAACCGGTTGGCCATCATGGCGTAGCCGACGTCGTTGGGGTGCGTCTGGTCGAACATGGTGGTCATGTTGGGCCCTCCCGCGGCGGCGGTCATCTCGGCGATGACGACCTTCTTCCCCTCGCCCTGCAGGCCCGCGGCCACGGCGCGGAACTGCTCGTTGGCGTCGACCACGCGGGCCTGCGTCTTCTCGTAGCGGTTGTTGATCAGCGTCGACATGACGACGGTCACGTTGGGGCTCCACAGAAGCAGGTCGTCGACCAGCATGCGCATGCGGTCGCCGACGGTGAAGGCCGGGTTGGCGGTCAGTTCTGGGGCGGTGGTCGAGTTCTGCGTGGTGTTGTCCATGTTGTAGTTCTGCACGCAGTCGTTGGTGCCCAGGTTCAGCAGGATCACGTTCGGCAGGTCCACGGGCACCGAGGCGTTGGCCTTGGGGAGGACCTGGTCGATGCGGAGGCCCGGCCAGCCCTCGACCGCGTTCGAGGCCATGCTCCCGCTCCTGCGGGAGCCGACGAACTCGATGTTCTTGGTGCCGCTCTTGCTGAGCAGGGCTGAGAGGTCTTCCCTGTAGCCGTTCTTGTCCGTCGAGCGCAGGCCGAAGGTGATTGATGCGCCGAGGGGCATGATCCTGAGGTCCATGTCGTTGGCGATGGGCTGGGTTGCTGGTGGGTTGATGAGTACAGGCTTGTCTCCTCCTCCTACGCTCTTTTGGCCTGGTCGTAATGTGAGCGGCACTGCGATGGCTGAAAAATGGGGGAAAGGGGGATAAGAATCAGCCTCTGGAAAGTTTCTGAGGGTGTTTGAGTGAGATAGTTACCTGGGACAAGGGCGACGATGGTCAGCACGAAGCCGACGAGTGCGAAAATCCTCATTTTGCGGGTCCAGTTGCGTGGGTTGAGGCTTGATAATAATGACGTCTTCTTCGTGTCAGAGACAATTGTGGGCTTGTTAAAATCCCGACTGTATGAGCTTCGTGATGCTGAGCTAGATGAGGCGCCGTCGTCCATGGGCCCAGGTAGTGGCCGTTGGTGGTACTGGTCCTGGTGCTTGTGTTGGCGCTGGTGGTCTGGTGTCCCAGCGGCGGCCCCATGGTGGGAGTCCATGATTCCTAAAGGCATCGTGGACTGAGGTTTTGTATTTGGAACTGGTCCACGAGTGAAGGTCGTTCACATTCACAGTGGAGAAAATGTGAGGACGAGGAGGTGCCCAGGCGTGTGGAACTTGAACCAAGTTACAGGTGTTGGTGATTAGAAACAATACAAGCAAGAGGATGCGTGAATATTATGTATATGGAGAGTAGGTAGGTAGTAGATAGGCAAAGTAGGTGAGGTATCAATAAAACGTCAAAGTCACAATAAACGAGATGCCAAGGAAAACGAGACCCTGAGGGTGGGAGGC
>JACBFG010000006.1:1226168-1299853 GCA_013435955.1 Diaporthe sp. HANT25 | reverse complement strand
GGGGGGGGGGGGGGGTTGGACACGGGAAGTAGGGTGGTGCTCAGTCATGGTACGGTATGGTCTGGTCCAGACGGTGTCATATTGTAGAATGGTAGTAGTACAGGATGATGGTCAAGGCGGAGCTGGAGGGATCACGCCAAAACGAGAAACCCAGAACCTAGAACCCAGAAACATGACCACGACTGGGGACCAGAGCCAGAGGAGGAGGAAGTGGGTCAGTCACGCCTTGGGACCAGTCACGCAGGCGGGCGCGCTCATACAAACATGTGGGAGAAGAAAAGGGCTTTGTGTGTGCCCGCCGGCGGTCCGGGTCCAAAAAGGGAGCGGGATGCAAAACGTGGTGGGTAATAAGCTCTCGTAGCTCTGAAGTGGGATGAACGCGCCGAGACTGAGACTTTGAGAGGGAGGACGGAGCACGAGCAAGGGCCAGGGGCAGCCGCAATGTTCGTGTGTACCTTGGTACCCAATGCAAAGCTAGTGTGGGTGGATGTACCTTCGTACTTTGCACACTAGAACAACAGAAATGGGAAGGCACGCACACAGACAGACAGGCACGGCAGGGTAGCACTGGCCCTAGGCTGCTGCATTTGCAATTCCTCTTCCCATTTTCCATCGGCCCATTGGTAAGCCATCCTAACCCAGATCTGGCGTCAAGATTCCTCGCATGCAGCAGACACGTTTCGTGAATGGACTTGTACCCGCCGAGCCTCGCCCGGGCGCCATTCGCTTGTTGCTGACTACAGCTCTTCGTTCGTATCCAATTCAGACCAGCCCTGCCTAGTCTTTCTGCTAGTCAATTTAGTCCTGCCCTGCCTGTCCTGCCTGGCCTGTCCTGCACCTATGGACAGGTGCACGAGTCACTCCGGGCTGACGCTCCGTCTGACACCTAAGACCTATGCATGGATATCGTGAGGCTGAAAGAGCGACATTGTGGTGTTTGTGGCGGATTTGGGAACGGCCCTGCCGTCGCACTCGAAGGATGCAGCAGAATCCAGAATGGCGCCCCGTCACCGTCGTCAATCACCGGATCACAGTCACCGTCGACCCGTCACCGCCGTCGGCACGCAAATCAATGACAAGGGGGTTTGGTCGCTTGGCACGTGCTGAAAGGCTATCTGCAGTGGCATGAATAAGAAGCTCGATGATAAATGACTTCACATCCGGCCGCACGCACGCCCGCCGGCACGGTCGATCTGATCTGCCGTCACTACCGCAAAGTCCAGGGGATAGCAGGGAGAAAGATAGGTCAGATACGACAGATGCCCAGAGCCGGAGGGAAAACCACGCAAGCTGGCGGTGTCATTGTCCCCACAGAAAATGGCACGGCGCTGTGTTGTCAAAATGATGACCTCAACAATCAGGGAGCAGCAAGTCTTGGGGGCGCTGGGCGGCCACGCTTTTGCCCAGCTGCCATGATCTGCAGCGCAGCTCTATGCGATGAGCTTGTCCTGTTCCTGGTGCGACCGTCCTCAATGCGGCCGGGATCGTCGGCGGCTGCGCTGATTCAGCTGGGCGAATCGGCATTGGTGTGATGAGATGCATGTCTTGCATTCATTCATTCGGCCCTCGGTCCATTGGGACTTGCATTTGTCGCAGCTGCAGTACTATGGTACACCATCGCTCTCGTCGACCTCGCTTGCTTCGGCGAGGAACTGCTGTGAAACTTGTCTCGGTGGGCTGGATCGGTCCGCAGATAGTCTTCGGTGGCAGCAGCTCTGCAGCAGACCTGCATGTCTTTCTCGTCGAGCCTCGAGTCCCTGCTTCAGAGTCTGGTACTCTGGGTCTCGCTCACCTCCAACCCCAACTCCACCACACCCCACCACGCACTCCTCTTCTCCTCTCTTTCTAGGCATCTTCTGCCCCAAGGTGTCGTAATTGGTTGCCACCGAGCCCCCGGAGACAAGCTGGCAACTCTTGAATGCGCTCTCCCACTCGTTCTCCAGAATCTGCAGATGGCAGAGTCAAGGTCGTCCCTGCAACGCCGATCCCCTCGAAACCTGACTTTGGATTTCTAGCCTCTTGGGAGCCGTCATTGACCACCCGCACCTCAATCTTAAACACCCGACTCTGAAGATCAGAACAAGACACGGAAAGCTTAACAGCTCAATCCCAGTGCAGGCCTGGGCGTTCCCCCCCCCCTTTCCCTGCCCTGTGTCAGGTCGCGTGCCAGCAGCTCTGCCGCTCCGCTCAGCGTGCTCAACGTCGGCGGGTGGTTGATTTAGGCTCGCCCGTGTTTCGTTCCCTGCGGCCCACCCGCAACGCACGCCCGTTGATCTCCACCCGGGGCCTAGGACTTGGCACAGATCTGACACGGCCACTCCTGGACGAAACCATTCTGAGGGGCAACATTTGCCGATATCTTCGCACGCAGAGAACCTCGCATGCTCCCCAGGTCAAAGCGGACCGCTGGTGACAGGCTCAATTGATGCAATCGTAGCCGACCCTCGCCCCGGCAGCTCGGTTTGCGAATTGGAACATCCTCGGATCGGACGGATATCAAGCTTTCTTCAGAAGCAAACAACATCCGCTGATCGCTTGTCTGTGTCGCGTTTGAAAAACCATAAGTGGCTGTCCAGGGTCGCATCGAGCCAGAGACGGCCGTCATTTAGTCTCCGACGCATTAGGCCGGTATGCCTGCGAATATGGAGTCCCCTAACTGCCGGGCTAATCAATGTGCACCACCTGTGCCGGTGTGCCGGCTGAAGGACAGCTGGCAGGTGCAGCCTCACATTGCACGCAACGTGCACATGCGATCGTCTTCATCACATCAACACGAGCTCTAGCAAGTCGGATCCGAGTGGGGCCCCGTCGGATCGGGGATGCGCTACATTGATAGATTGAGTACTAATTAGGCTTCAAGGACAGCAAGACTGAGTGTGAAAATTGGGCACGGCAAGCACACGCGACTAGCCATTGGCTCCGGGCGCCCCAGGGCATGCTCGATCGGCTCCGGCTTGATCGACTTCCTCGGGCTGGAAGATCCTGCCGCCACTTGCTCAGCGTGACTCGAGGACAGGAAGATTGTCCGGCCGATGGCCTTTGCTTCTGCGGAAACTGTAGGCAACAATGGACGCGGTTCATTCAATAGGAAAAAAGAGCGCAAAGTACTGCTTTGTTGCTGCGCTCGAGATTAGCGAGACCGAGGAAGGACTCGAGTATCTCAGGGTGGTGGTAACCGACAGTTTCTTTGTCCCGTTTCACTCCCACCTCTTAGCCCCTGAAACAAATACTCGGCCCTCCCCAATGTCATCGCGCTGAACCAAAATAAGTTTAAGCCCGACCCTGTGCCGTGTCCGTCTCCCGACCTGCCGGGTGAGGTACAGCCACCAGAGCTAGACGGCTCAACTCGATGACAGAAATAGAAAGTCTAGCACGGACTTACTCCCGGACGTCATTGACGCTATAAAATCGTAGCAGTAGGTCAATGGACCATTTTGAGATGGCGCCATGAGGCTCTTGTGGAATAACTTGGACATTGCACAGGCGTACGTGCTTCGTCGAGCTACAAAGCACGAGGCAAACGGTCGCCTGTTCTTGCGCGCCAATCAGGTTTAAAGGGCCGAAGATTTTGAAATAGCCGTATACGGTACTCGCTTAATCTTTCAACATGTCATCCCATGACGGCATCTTTAGCCTCTTGTCGAACAATCCAAGGGTCGAAGCTCAGGGTGTGGGCTACATATTATTCCTAGCTGCTGATTTCAAAGCAAGATATCCAGCCATCTTGGAATACTGTATCTTGGAATCCTGTATCTTGGACCTCTTGTCAGAGGCTCGAAGTATTCTGCGGCATTGCAGCCGTTCTTTGTCCTCTCAACCTTATTCAGGCCGGTCCCGTCGTCTTTGAGATTAAGAGGCATTTGCGGACCACCGAGCCGCTAGAAACTACAATGGTTGTAATTTTGGCACAAAATGTTTGAACATCACCCGAGTGAAGACAGGGCACAAAGTTTCACATGTAATGATGGAATACAGTGTCATGGTAACGCACCAGTCTCGCCACCGTAGATCCATCCTCGGATATTCTCCGTCGCCGTGCCTTAAATCCGAGGCCCCAGCTTCACAATCAACACTGACGGCATGCGAGAACTTGATAACAAAAATTCGATTGCGTTTTGTTCAGATCCTTCGTAGTTGTGCTTCAGGGTCGCAGGCTCGCAAATCTCACGTCTGTTTCACCGATAGGCCCATGCCTCTCTGATGTAAAATGCTCTATGCTATACCCGCATATGACGCACAATCACATCGTGCCATCACAAATGTCCCCTATAGTATCGCACAGACCGTTGTTGTTTATCAAACGCACGGCAGTGAGGTAGACCTTGTTTACCCTCGTTCTGATACGGTCTACAAGGATGGTACAAATATACCCGTGATGAATTAGACCCGTGTAGCATATGGGAGAGGACAGGCATGACGTGTCTGGAACGCAGCACAGGTCACTATTAAGAAAGGAGGAGGCTGTTCCTTCTAAGACCATGCTGTGGCAAAGTACAACAGAACCAGGTGGGTCTTAAGAGGCTATCCTGAGGGAAGGTCTCCCACGGGAGCGTTTCCCACTGGATGGTATCCCACTGGAGAGTATTCCACTCAAGACTACCTAGAATTTCCATGGGAGGTCATCCCACAGGAAGTTGTCCCACTAGAAGTCACCCCGGGCTGGAGAGGAAAGGGAGGATCACTCTGGTGGCTTCTGAGGTTTAAAAGTTAAAGTTCAGCCTAAAATATTCTTCTCGCAAGCCTTAGCATATAAGCATGTCCTCCTCCTGTAAACCCCAATCTTTCCAATCATCATGACCCTCCAAGTTTCCCAGTTGTATCAATGTATCACCGCTTCCCGCTACTTTAGCACTGAGCATGAACACATCACCCACCAATTTATATTTTTGGGCACCCCCAGGACTCGCAGAACTTGCCTGTCGCAGAATAAAAGGGGACGTGGTGCCGAAGATGATGCATAAGACATCCCCCTTTTCAGCTGTGAACGGGGCCAGTGCGTAGTAGCCCCTGTCCGACACGACGAGCTTGCGGTTGTGCGCTGTGCCCATTACAACGTCGTGCAATTCATCCACGCCAGCCACGATGTTCTTTTCATCTTCTTCAGCCCCTGTGGCAGGGATGGTCTCACTTTCCGCGCCTCCCACCTGTCGATTGATCGTCCGCTGGACACAGTCAACATAAGTGTCATGACGGCTATCCCACTCGTCCGAATCTCCAACGTAATTCAGTGCCGCCAGTGTTCTCAAAAAAGCTTCTGTGGCTGATGCGTGGTATGGATTTTTACTCAGATGCGAGCCTGTACTGAGTCCTTCAACTTCTCGCCAGATTCTACCTATAGTCTCTATGGTCATGTCCGCTGAGAAGCTCTCTGTGACGTGTTGGACAGAGCCGATCTGCACACCTCTCACTTTCAGTGTGTTCCGGTCTATCAGGCAGGGTATCGATGGCATTCGACCTGGAAATTGTGACGAGTGGCGTCGTGAAGTACTCCTGTAAACATTTGCGTAATTTTGTACATTCCAAAGTGGAACCCACGAGGGACAATCGGCCGCGGGATCAGTTTGTCCAAAATTCTGCGCGTAGCCCAGCAGTTCCAGATCCATTCCAGATGCCTCCAGGTACGCGCATGCAAAGTCGTGGTACACTTGCAAGTGTGCCTTGCTATAGTCGGGCTTCAGGGCTTCAAGCTGTGGGCCCTGGAATATGGTAGAATCAGGAAGGCTCAGACATGCATAGATCCTGTCTCTTGGGTCGGTCACGCCAAGATATCTGGCAGAGTTAAGTATCTGGAGCAAGGTAAGGGGCTGATCATGGCCCGCAACGTCAAGGGCTCTACGCTCGCGGGGGAGCCGTCTTTTAAAGAGCAAGAGATGCAGCCGCCCAATGGACCGGGCTGGGAAGGTATTGAAGAATATGATGCTCGCCCTTGTGTAAACCCATGAAAATGCCCGTAATGCATGCAACCAGTCAATGCGCACACCACCCCAGATGATCTCTGCCACTGGACCAAGCGCAGCTTCCTGAACCACCCAGCCGCGTTCGAACCAAGGCTGGCCAGTGAGGGTGGCGAAAGATTCCCAACGCGGGTCCGAAAGCAAAGGTTCGTCGGCATCTGGGAAGGGAAATGAGTCTGGCTCCCAGGAGAAGTCCTTGTCGTGGAAAACCTTGTCCATCATATGATTTACTTCAGTTATAATCCCGGCTGCTGCTTCGGCGTGCTCCCCTGCGTCGTTAGATCCGAGGCAAATGAGGGTACGGGTGGACCTGCGGAAGATCTCTGCCATGAGGGTGACCTGTAGCGCCTTCTCTTCATTGTCCGCTTGGTTGATGCAGATAGAATCGGACCACAGTGCACGTGCCTCGTCGTCCCGACGAACTGCAAGGAGGGAGCTCCGGAGATTGACTGTGATGTAAAGGGTCCTGCCATCGCACTCGATAGGCTCTGTTCGCTCTGATGTGCCCCAGACGTAGGATATTGCCTCAAAAGGTGTCGAATTTTCAAGTTCGGTGACGTGAATGCTGCAGACGATTGGATCCCCGCTTTCGCCAGGTTGAAGGAGCATATATCTGATATAGCCTGAGGGAAGAGTCTCGTAGCTGTAGACGTCAGCCATGCTCGGGCGTATATCATTGTGTTCTCCTTGGAAAGGCTCTGAAAACATTTTAAAGGTCTCGAAAAGACACTATAAATATATGATGTTGTTTTGCAAACTAAAGATTAAGAGAGAGTAGAAGGTGCCGCCATTTGGCGCTTATGCCTCAGCTCCCTCGCCCGATTTCCTTTAGGGGTTTAAGTTCTATCAGCTTACTACAGTACAATAGGTGCCTAATGACCCGTTAGGCATACACGCAAACCATGATAAAACTTTTCTTAGCAAACAACCTTCTTGAATGGTGAGTTTTATCAATATTTCTGATCCTGATTCTTAATTTTTAAAATGCTATAATTCCTAACTTGCTTTTTGTGGCTGCGTATCATTGGTATATAATCCGGTAATTTTACGCATGGNATATGGTGTAATGGTTAACATCGGTGACTCTCACTCACCAGCTCGGGGTTCGATTCCCCGTATCCGAGAACGCTCTTTTTGGCAGTCCGTGGTTATTATTTTTAACAAAAATTACATTCCTTTTATTGGAGAAAGCTTTTACAACTTTAGGAAATTTTCAAACAATTGTTTTCTTGATACACGTGTGTGTTTTAATACATTGAAGTGTTTTCAGCTTTTTTAAGCTCTGTGCAAGTAGTGCCATCGCGAACGCTCTTCGCCATATGAAAACAAGTCGGCACATTATCAACCAGAGACTCTAGCATTGAGTCTGGTCTAGGGATCCGGACTCTTCTGCAGACTCGCATCCTGCCTCGGTTAGGTACACGTCGAAGCTCAAGACTCTGTTCGGTTTCTAGATTATACCTCATTATCTACGCACTTATTTCAGTGAATAGTATTAGATCTGACGCTCTGAAGAGCAAATATGTCTTGTAAGATGATCTCATAGTAATAGAACCCTCTTACTTAGCGAACCAATAACTCCTCGGAAGTCGTCACTCTCGCCACTTAGGGCCCAGTAGTTGTTACACGGCCGAGTCATTAGATCAGGTTGTGTAACTTAGCCCGTACGCCATTGCTGCCCAGACTACCGGGCGGGCACTACCCACCCGGGAGAGCATTACCCTATCTCTGAAACTCTATCATTTGACCCACACGATACTGCTTCGATCAAGACTAGGCCGTCCACTTATCGCCTTCAAATTTGAAATCACGACGAGATTGATCTCCCATAATAGCCTCGCAGTGATACGGCACTGATGACGTTGGAGCATATATAAGTTCTTGCGAGACTATATGGTCGACAGCTTAAGAGCCAGCCGAGTCTGTGGTGCATGTTTACTGTCTGTCTAAGGACGCCTTTCACGCTAGTAGCCTTTCACATAGCTAGGGACTGACGCTCTGCTTCGACAAGTTCCAACTCTCCGCAGTCAAGCTCAACGTTCTGGCGAGATGGAGCTCGAACCGGCTATCCCCTCCTGGCTCCTCCAGGATAGGACAGTCGCGGCCAAGAAATCCTCGGGATTTAAGCCACCGTACGAGTTGTACACTTCGCGATTCCCAAAATCAACGAAGGACATCGTGATGGCCGTCATAGGAGTACAGTACGCCAACGCCGAGATGAACGACGGCCGTGCACTCGCGGAAATATCTTCGTACCTCACCGCGGAAGCAGTGCCCTCCGCATTACGGCCCAGCTTCCATGAGTTCGCCGCGGTGACCGACAATCGCGGGTTCTACAACATCGCCGTCCTCGCGTACTGGCCAAGTAAAGGCGCGTACGGGGAGTGGACCGCGGCGAGCGGATTTGAGGGATGGTGGAGCGGGCTAGACGCGGGCGCCGAGCATGCCGGGAACGGGTGGTTCCTCGAGGTCTTCTTCCCGACCGTGGACCGCTTCGAGACGCTCCACAACACGCCGGACCCCGAGGGCGCTGCCAACATGCGCGACGACCTCAGCGGGCCGATCCAGGAACACGGCTACTGGGGCAGCATGCGGGACAGGCTGCCGTGCTCGCAGACCGACCATCTCGTGGGCGAAGCGGCTACACTGGAGAAGAGCAGTCTATCAAATGGTAGCTCGGGCGCTCATAAGAACGGTACGGGGCCGCCTCGAAGTGTGCGCGTCCCCGGAAAACCGAACCTCGCCGTCATTCGCTCCGGTCAGGATTGGGCTGCCACCCTGCCAGAGGAGCGAGAACTCTACCTGGAGACGATGCACCCCGTCCTAACCAAGGGAATGGATTTCCTGCGGGACCACGGTGACGAGGTCGGGTGTTATAGCTGTCGCTTCATGGAGATCGTAGATAGCAAGGGTACCGGCGGGGCGGACCGCACGTTTGGCCTGGCCTTCTTTGACGATCTGGCCTCGCTGGAGCGCTGGAGCAGGGAGCACCCCACGCATCTGGCCATCTTCGGTGGCTTTGGAAAGTACGCGAAGAGGCTGGGGGAGAAGATGACCTTGCGCGTGTTTCATGAGGTGCTGGTGCTGGAGCCCGAACAGCAACTGTTTGAGTATATTGGTTGTCACGAGGGAACTGGCATGTTAGCTACGAGAGGGTAATCTTATTTAGATTGTTTATGCAGAATAAGTCCGACGAGTCTTTTTTGTCTGGTGGGCAAATCCAAGAAAATGCAACAGCCAAGTTAGGGAACATATGAGGGACGCGGGACGTTGTACACTGTGAACAAACACGAATTTATAACGATAGCCGGAATATAGGGGTTACAAGAATGATGAATTCGTCTGATCTCTAAAATACAATGCAATATTGGGAGTGGTTCCTTCCACTCCACTTCTAAAGTTCAAAACAGGGAATGTTGATAGTCGCTTAATCTGATACCTTTCGATTTGAAATGCCAGCCATTGCCTGCGACAATTATTACCTGACAGCGCTTCAAAACATTACTAACATGGGTTTCCTGTTGCTTCCCGCTTTGGGGAATTCCCCTGTGTCCCGAGTCTCATGAACGGAACAAAACTTGCACCAGCGCCGCAGAAGGCCACACATGTAAGGAACGTTCTGTTGTAACGGAGCATTGGAATTGCGGCATTTTCTGGGGAGAGCTGTACCGAACTATACACGGCTGTCGTAATCCCCATTGCCACGGACGAGCCAAGACGGGTTACAACATTGGCTATTCCCCCGGCCAATGATTGCTGGTGAGGAGGTAGGGATTGCATGATATATATCTGCGAGAATTAGTAGAGTGCTCATTAACCAGAGTTGAGTGCTGCCATAGTGGAAAAGAGGGTTGAGGGAGGTTGGCCTACATTTGCGACGTTGTTTTGGAGATCGCCGCCGGCAACACTGAGAATCATGCCTGGAAACATGAAGGCCCAGTAGAGACTGTCTTGTTTCATGAAAGCAAACAGTAGACCGGCGGCAATGTATCCAGCGGAGCCGAATGCCATGATTAGGGTATTGTTGATGCGATGGAGAGTTTTCGCGGCTAAGACATTCCACATGATCCCACCAAGGATCATGGGAACGAGATGCGCCACCATTGTTAGGGAAGATAATTGCTGAATATCTTGCATGTAGTCTAGAGTAGCCTGAGTTAGTGCCTTATAATTTCAATATAAAGGTGAGTATTTGAATGAGGAGCACAAGTTTCATAACACAACCGCGGGACTTATTTTCCTTCTGATGGATAGGGCAAGATGGAATAGAAATCAATGAATCTCACAAGTAAGCCAGAAAGTTGACCCCTGGAAGCCTATCATGCCTAGAAGTAGTACGATGATAATCTGTTTGGATGAGCTGGCACGTTTGTTAGAGACCAGGAAGGGGGTTCACTTACGAGGGTAAAATTCCTGTCCTTCCATATATGCGGTGGCATCAATGGCGTAGGAAATAATTTCTCCCATACGAAGAACAGCAGGAGCAGAGATACTCCCACGACAAGTAACGCAATGATATGAGCCCGATTCCAGCCGTCACCGGGGCCCAACCTATCCAATGTCAGCGTCACGAGTCACGGGCACGGATCCAGGGAGCAAAATACGTCAAGGCCGCCGTCAGCATTCCTGTCCCTGACACTGTCATGACTGTGCCAACGTAATCGAAGTTCTTCATGGCTTTGAGCCGTTCTCTCAACGGACTTCGAGCGACGAAGCTTTCCACATTGGGGACCGCCCAGATCGCGAAGACAGCAAGGGCTGCCCAGACAATAGCCACGAAGATGTACTGTGTAGTATCAGAAATTTGCATCCCACAGGGCGGGCTCCGGAGTACTTACAGCTGCTCGCCAGCTGGATACTGAGGAGGCTACGCCGCAGACGATACTGCCGCATACAAATCCTAGGGGATTGCCGGCGCTGAAAGCAGCAAAGGCCGAGGTCTTCCTCCTTGAAGGAGTCTTGTATGCTGCTCCCAGAATACCCATGGCAGGAGGCACAACCATGGCCGAAGGGATCCCGAGTGCGCCACACAAGATCAGCATCCAGTACGCGTTCTGGGCAAACCCCGTCAGAAGGACGAGAGCACTGAATGAACCCATCCCAGCTATGAACATGAGTTTCCGGCCAACCAGGTCTGCCAACTGGCCTAGGGCCAGCTGGAAAGCTCCTGCCACAAGACTACTCAAGGCATGAGTAATGTAAACGAAGGCGTTTTCAAAGGCAGAGCACGCACCTTGTTGAAGCTGTGATCCAGGATATCTGTCCCTGGGTCATGCCCAGATCGCGACCGATACTGGCCGTGACGATTAGGCACACGCCTGTGAGAAACGACGACGTGGCCGTGGCCATCGTAGCTTGGAAGACAAACGAGACCTCCTGGAATGTGTTTTTGAAGCATTCTGGACGATCGCCGAAGTAATTGTTCATACCATTCGCCGCATTCTTCCTCTCTGATGCACCCTCGTCTGTACTCAAAGTCAGCGCCGAAGAGGCGGGCCCAAGCTGGGCTGGAAGGGGCATCTTCTCATCCTCCTTGCTCGCTCTCTGCACTTGCACTGTCACGTTTTGCGCCATGGTCGATACCAAAGCTGAACCAAGTCTTGCAGCAGCTCCAGTCTGGTCGGAGAATCAACCACCCTGCGAGCAGTCCGTCGAACACATATCTTCCCCATAATCTGACCGGTGACTTTCCCAGTGGACCAAGAGCCGATAGCACATCCGTCGAATCGACGAGGCTTACGCACTTGCTGCACGAAGTCACGATGGAGCAGGGCCGTGCCCGACTGCACCGCATGCGTGCATATTCGTGCATCTGCACGGGAGGCTCGAGGGCTGATATCGCAGTTGCAGTGGAATGGATGGGCACAGAGATCCCACACGGAGATACTTACCAGATATAGAAAATATCGTGTCTATCGCTGATGCGACTTTACACGTGTTCTCACGCGCAGACGTGCTGCAGCATCAAGCTCGTGGGCTTACGCGGCACACTGCACCCTGCATTCCTTCGTGCCCAAGACCCTGCTCAGGGTCGATCGACCGCGGTGTGCGTTCTTTCAGACATCTCCACAGCGCTGAATGTTGGAATACGAATTAATCTATTCCCCTGGATGGTGCGTTACAGTCAGTCTGGCGACTGATCTTCGTCCTTGAGTGTGAGGGTCTAATCGTGTCCCGATTGAATTTCGGCTTGCGTAGTTCTGGCGAGACGAGACGAATGGGATCAGAGATGAGGCTCACGCATGTGCGCCGCCTTTGAGCGTCTGCCGCACACAAGACCTCACCAAATTGTCTATGCGCAAGTCTCACGATTTTGATTTGGAAGAAGGTACAAATCACGCTTATGAGCAAAGGGCAAACTAACGAGCTGGAGCTTTATGTTGCATGAAGTGTGATCAGTTGATTGACGAACTCTACTCATGGGACCGAAGTTTGGGCTCTGTCCCTTCAGATGCAGCACTCTCACATTCACTGGGCTGGATTAGCTGCTTGAGAATAAGGTTCATAAAGATGAGGCCCTCGAACATGGCTTTTGTTTGTAGGCTGCGGCTAATTATGTCCGGATGCTCTCCGTCAATCCTATCGTGCAATTATCCGAACCACGCGACCCGCAGCTTGATGGTAATGAGCACTTTGAAATGGCTAAGTCTCTATACACCAGAATCAATGTCAGGCTGAACAATATTATCCCTAGCGGCGTAGCTTTTCCAATTCGCACAAGTGGAGGACATTGTATTGTAATCGTAGGTGATTTCTGATTCACGCTCAAGCAACTGCACATCGAAGCCTGCAGACGAGTGCCAGGCAATATGGCAGTGCATTAGCCAAGCCTGTGAAGCAGATTAGTTAGTCAAAACCAGACAGTAATGATTGGCGGGAGATTGGAGCTTACACCAGGGTTGTCTGTCTTGAGGGCAATCACCATGTAGCCGGCCGAGGGCAACATTGCCGAGTCTCTGCGGGGTGCATTCACCAGAGTCAAGTTCCCAGCCTGAGCTTCGTCGAACTCGCCAAAGCCAGTTCCAAGCACCCAGAAGTCGTGGCCGTGCAAGTGCATCGGGTGATCCGTGACAAAGGGAGAATTCACGACCAGGTACACCCACTTATCCGCGTCTGGTAGCTGGATGACCTCTTGCGCGCTGGTCCACGTATCATTACCGTCGGCCACCTGTAAAAGTGTTGGATTCTCCCACTTTGTTCGGAAGACCGTCGAGTTGAAAGCCCACAGGGTGGTGTCATTGATTGTTTGCATGCCGAGGGCGTTTGTGCTGACCTCGTCACTAGCGGCTGCGTCGATCGCCAAGTAGGGGACGAGGTTTGAAGCATCCTCGTCGAGACATGAATCGGTGTATGAATAAGCAGATGTGGTCGGGTCGGCGGTAGACGAGTTGTCGTACCGGATGATGCCCTTGATATCGTCGGCGGCATCATTGCTGGAACAGGATGTTTGTGTGATGGCGCGTAGCCAGAAGTCACCACTGGTGAGCTCCTTCGCCGTGACGATAACATCATACCGCTCGCCCATGCCGATACTCAGATCGGTGGTATTGTAAGGCACGATGGGGACCAAATCGTTCGCGATGACTTCCAGTGTGTGGTTGTCGATCATGAAACGGAAATGATTATCTGCGGCGGCATTCACCAAACGAATACGATATCGAGTACCAGCCTCAAAAGTGGTCTCGAATCTGGACCCTGAGGTGTCGTTGTATGTGTTAGTGCCATTAATGAGGCCATTCTGAGGAGTTGCAGGCCCTGTTGTGGCGGCCTGATAGAGTATCGAGTCGGCAGTTTCCTAGTCGAGTTTTAGCATGGAGAAAGCGGCAAGGGGAGATTTTGACCTACATGATACCAGTCATTCACAAAGATATGCCCAAGGTCAAAATCATAATTGGCACTTGCCGGGCCATTGATCAGAATTCCGCCAAAAAGCCCGTCCCAAGTCTGCACGTAGAAGTGAGAGTGATACCAGCTGGTGCCATATTGGACCGCGCGCCACGTGTAGGTCAAAGAATCACCGGGGGCAATAGGGCACTGAGTGATACCAGACGTTCCGTCCATCTGATTCGTGCCATTCTGACGAATTCCGTGGAAGTGAATACCAGTACCGTTATTTTGCAATGAGTTGGACACATGAACAACTAGTATCATCCAGATTAGCCTAGAATTGACGACGCAACGTGAAGGTTTATGATCAACTCACCAATGGTATCACCCCAATCGGCTATGATTGTGGGACCTGGATAAGATCCGTTGACGAGTTGGGCTGGTATTTCAACCCCGTCGGGAGCGACCGTGGTGTTTTCGATATTAAACCAGTACTCCCTAATGACAGCTGTATCGGGTGCCTCGTCGTAGTAGTTGGTAGAGAGATCATATCCATCGCTCCAGCACGATCTATCAGAAGCGCTGTTCACGCATGCTGTGGCTCTTGGTTGCAACGAGGCACTGAATGCTCCTAACACCCCAGCTAGTAGCAAAGGAAGGGAGTATGAATGCATGACGGTTCTTGCTGGAATCTGTGAGGAAGCGCTTCACTCACTTGGACCGGAAAGACAGACAAAAAACGAGCGACGACAGGAATATTTGCTCCTTGAAGCATCAGCATCCAGTACCTAGAGTTGAATATGGGGTTGATTTTGCCGTTTCTCATTTATCTATCATGGATACAGTCGCTGATTGAAACACCCCTGTACCTCCCTGCCGCACAGGCAAGCCGATCCACGCAATCCTTCACAATCCTGTCTAGGAATAAAACCCAGTAACACTGGTTCGTGCATTTCTGGAGGAGATGTTCTGTGTGCGCCACGCTACATGCGGCAGTGCCTTCTGACTGGGGTTGCAATGAGGTTGCACTGCTGACAAAGAGACAACGACTTAGCTGACGCATACTGAAAGGCCTGAGCGAATGATACATCGCCTGAGAGCCGCGCCGTTCATCCAATTTTATGCGTAACGCGTGTACCACAATCTGCAATCTGCAACTCGATGCAAATGCAGAAAAGAATCCCGTTCATCGGGTGCAGCCGAAAGTCTAGGGAAATTCCATGCTGATCTATTATTTTGTCCCTTTTCCTCGTTTTTAGCATTGTTCTCTGGTCCAGCACTCCCACTTTGTCTTTCGTTTCTCTTACAGCGTTTATCTCCAAAGAAAGTCGGTCGCTACTCTAACTGCTAGCCTCAACGATTTTCAGAGTTACATGTCAGACACTCAAAATGCAGTTGCGGTGCCTTTTTTACCTTCTCTCACTGGAAGCTGCTGTGCAATCGGCACTTGCTACTCCAGCTGGGAAGCTGGGGAGGCGTGATATTGAGTACAATACCACCCTCTATGCTTACGGAGCCGACTCGACGGCAATCCCAATCGCTTATAGCCTTAGTGACGGTACGTAATAGCTATGGACCGGCCGATTCACTTCATTACTTGTTCTAATACTTTCCCCCAATTTTCAGGCCTCCTCTACATAACCGAAACTCCTGACGACAGCTCCGCCAACCTCACGTCAGTGACCTGGGACGTGCCCTTTGTCAGCGACGAAAATTGGATCGTCAACGCGACATTGCCCAACGGCACGGCATTGGGCTCTCTCTACATCAGATCCGACCGAGACAATGCCGCTGGCGTTTTACCAGTGGCCCAAGCCTACGATGCGAATGGCATCATCACTGGCTTCGCTCGGTTCGCTTGGCAGCTAGTCTACAATAACAACACTTTGCTGGATTCAAAGTTCTGGGCTGAGCCGACGGATACTGACGGAATCTATGCACTGGTGTGGAACTCGGGTGGGGATACCACGGACGGTGGCTATGATGTAGTAGTAGAAGTGATTGCGGACTCCTAAGTTGGCTAGTTGTAGATACGGGAGAGCAAAGCTTGGAGCTCGATATACTTAGGCAAATATTAATGTCCAGATAGACACCACTTGTTTGTTTCATTGAGTGGAAAGATGAAGTAATCTTCCAAACGGTAGTATGAATCTGAGTAGATGAGGTGATGCCGTTCCTTGGGCAGGCAGAGCCAGAGCGCTTGTTGTTCTCGACGAGCTTCTCAAGCAGCAACTGGCATCCGCTGGCCCCCTCTGGAAATCAACTGCCTCTTGCCTGCCATTCACCGAAAAGACGCTTGATGAGCAATCCTAGTATTCCAATTAGACGAAAATATGTGCGGCTGATGCAGTTCTGCGGGTCTCAATAACAGCTGACCCTGTGATTCGCACGCATATCAGACACGCGGCACTGCGTCTGCAAACAAGACGTTACGTGCAGCGGAGATCTTTCTTATCTGCTTGCGCCTTTTTAGTTCTAAAAGTACCGGTGCTTGGCGTGATGCTTGAAATGTTCCTTGTAACTATGGGACCGGGTAACCCACATATCCGGGGTTATGATCTACAGCACGAGTATACTGAATTGAGTAGGTCAGATCCCGGAGATCTCCACACTGCCAGCCTCTCTGGACAATACGGGAGAGAACATTGATAGCCGCGTTTGCAGTTGACTCTGACGAATCCATCGAGAACTGCGCGATTTGCTTCTGCTGCTATCATGAGCCCTACTCTCGGGAAAATTCTCTCGCATATTTCGGACCATAATCGTCCCGGGACAACGAGGCTCGAGGCCGTGGTCACCGGTCGCCAGTGTAGATCCTCTGCCCCACAGGCGTCACTCAAGTCCAGCTTACCGAAAGCCACGATCTCTTTCATAGAACCGGTGAAAATTACTGCTCTCGGTCTGCTCGCAGCTCGAAACTCCACAAAAAATATTAGCTGAGTGCATTCTGTGCCTCCAGTACCCACTATATCCTGAGCGACCTCAACACATTTGGCCAATAGCCTCTCTCAAAGTTTGTTGATCGGCTCTCCACTGCCTTTGTTTTACTGAGGTTTCGGGGAGCTGGTAACAAGAAGAATGTTATCATTGAAGCTAAATGTAGCACTTGAATTATTTCTGTTATCTCAGCTGGAGACAGAGCAGACTACAGAATTGAAACAAGGCTTAGAGCTGCCTGACCATATTTCGATGTAAAGAACGCCTCGACGATGACAAAGAATGTCCGTTTTTATCCTTTTGTTTTGCTAATTCCTATTCGATTCAATTCACTTTGTTTTACCCTTCTTATCTAGGAAAGATAAAGCGTCGGGAAAGACTAGTGCAGTAGGCAGAGTAGCAGTACGAAAGTGGAAACTGATAGAACGAAGGAAGAAAATGCTTATCTTGCGGATGGGAATTGTCAAGATACATCGTTGTCACTTGATCGGTTTCCATACCTAATTGAGGATGCTGGAAGGCTCTAGATAGTGGTGGCAGTGAAAGAGTTACGTGGAGAAGGGTCCCATGGCCTCGGCCAGAGCAATCGGCGTGCAGACGGATACCGAGAAAAAGTAGGGTTTGCAGGGGAGAGAAAAACATACGATCAGTATGGGCACGGTTCGTGTTCAAACGCAGATATCCTTGTGACCAGAATCACTTTTACCGCCTGTGCGGTATGGCCATCCAAACGGTCATGTAGTTACATGCATCGTGCGTTGTAGTATTCTGCGGAGCACAGATCCCACGGCACGGTAAGTGGGCGGCCCAGCCCCACGGAACACGCCTTACATGCAGTGTAACCGGGGCTATGCTGTATCTCACGGCTTACGCGTTGAATGCGAAAAGAGCCATTTATGATTACTCAAATGTGTTGTTGGCAAGGGCTCGCCGGTCACAGCCTGCAGGTTCGTCCGGAGGAAGAACGGCATGGCACACCAAGCGGAGTCCAATTGTCGATCGCAAACTCTAGAAATTTTATTCCCGTGATGCGATTCCAACGCCTCCTGTGCCCGCGCCTTGCAGGTCTGGGAACGTCCTATCCACTTAGAACAGGAACGCATATCTCAGATCCCGCTTCCTCTTCGACGAGCTCGTATAGTCTTGTGTGGATGATTACGACGACTCGCCGTGCGCTTGCAGATGGCCGGGATTTGGTACTCTCACGATGAAATGGCTTTCCCATACTTGGGGATCTCTGGCAGTCCCTGTTGATCAACGGCTGCCAAGAGCTTGGTTCATTATCCAGAAGGAGTATTTAACCTTGTTTAATCGCAGATCACTGCGGTGAGATTGAGTAAGCTACATGCCGTCCAGAGAACCAAGTGAAGGTCACCCCATCCATGTCAACATGCCTGCTCATTATCTCACTAGCCTATTGCTTGGAATCTTTGCTGCTGTTGGTCTGGCAGAAGGGTACAATCCAGCACCAACGAATCAGTCAGATGCTCTCGCCGCGACAGCTCTCGCTAATTTGAAGGCATATGTGGCCTCCTCCAACCAGACTTGCACTTTTGAGAATGCGGCCAAGCGAAGAGAGTGGTAAGTGTATAGATTTCCTTGAAAGCTTTAGTTCAAAAACCACTGAAACGTAACGTGTGTTTAGGGGAGACCTGTCCATCAGCGAGCGTGTCAACTACACCAATGCAGTAAACTGCCTGATGTCCTTGCCTTCGCTATACAACAACACTGAGTATCCGGGTGCCAAGAGCCGTTTTGACGACTTCAACATACCGCACATAGCCCAGACCCTCACGGTTCACTTCACAGCCAACTTCTTGTCTTTCCACCGGTACTTTGTCTGGAGCTTTGAACGGGCCCTGCGTGACGAGTGTGGCTACGCGGGTTTCCAGCCCTACTGGAACTGGGGCAAGTGGGCAAGCGACCCCATAAACTCGCCGCTCTTCGACGGCGGCATTGGCAGCATCAGCGGCAACGGCGAGTTCGAGCCGCACAACTTCACCAACGGACTGAAGGACGGGGATGTTTCAGATTATATCCCGCCCGGAAGCGGCGGTGGCTGCGTCAAGACGGGGCCCTTTGCCAATTACACGGTCAACTTGGGTCCCATATCGCCCACCTTGGAGGAGCCCGAGGTTGTCGCCGTGAACTCCACGTACGACTACAACCCGCGGTGCATGAAGCGGGATATCAGCTCGTGGGTGTCGTCGCGCTGGACGACGGAGCAGAATGTCACCGACCTGCTCACGCAATGGGACAACATTCTTGACTTCCAGGACAACATGCAGGCCACCAATCAGACTGGCAATTTTGGCGTTCATGGTGGTGGTCACTTCACTTTTCAGGGCGATCCGGCTGGTGTAGGTACCCCTTCGGAACTTCCACGTCTGGCATTTCAAGTACAATGTTAACAAGAAAACAGGACATCTACAGTGCCCCCGGTGATCCAGCATTCTGGCTGCACCACGGTCAAATTGATCGCGTGTGGTGGATCTGGCAGAACCTAGACCCCGAGAGCAGGACGAGTGCTTTCGGTGGCACTATTACCTCCAAGAATGAGCCTCCAAGCCGGAACGGCACTCTTCAGGACACAATTGACGTTGGCGTGAACGGAGATATAATGGAGATTTCTTTGGCCATGTCGAGTGTTGGCATGACTGGCGGTCCATTTTGTTACGTCTACATCTGATGCATTCGCCGATGATAGACAGACCTTGATTCCGTATTGTTGGAGGGTTTGGCAAGAAGCTGGTCATTGCTTCCGGGGGACTGAGTGGTACGCAGTTTTAGGCAGTGAAGTAATTGACTCGTCTTACCAGACTGTGGTCATGACTCCCACTTTCGGTGAAACATCATGTAACTCCTTGACAAAATTTCATGTAATGGCTTTTGATGGAAACCAATTCCAGAATTTTCACGGTACTGGTCTCTGCGAGCTCAACTGTAAAATTTCTTAAACTGACACTGAAAGGGTCTTATGAAATCGCAGAGCAGCACCCACGTATTAGAAGCTGACAGGGCTGGGAAAGTCCCGTGAACTACACATCCATGCTGTCAATTTTTCCGGCGATTTTGAAGAGGCGACAAGGTCCATGTGAGAACCCTCAGAAGAAGGTATAAAGCGTACGACTGGGAATGTTTTCAGATAATAGATTCGATTAGACAAATATTGAGATGTACTAATTAAAAAGACATTGTATCTATCACTCCTGCTTGAGCATGCACTCCAATATCGAAGGGTCCGTATCTGGCCGAGTCCAGACTTTGACAATCTCCAGTCCACAGCTGTCCAACAGAGCTCTCCACTGACTGAGCGACCTCTCCATTCCTGAATGATAGAGCATCATCAGGATATCGTGAGAGCTGGACTTGATATCGACACCAATATCTGGCAACACGTATTCCTCAATCAGAATCTTGCTGTCCTTGTTCATGACCTGCACGGTTTTAGACAGGAAGACGCGGATGTTTTCATCGTCCCAATTGTGCAGTATCCACCGCCAGAAGTATGCTTTGGCGCCGTTGACCGGTTGAGGTGTAAAGAAGTCGTATGCCTGTAGCTCAATGTCTGCCATGGATGAACTGTCCACGGCCGCAATGGTTTCTGGTAGTTCCTGCAAGATGAGACGCCCAGGCATATCAGGATAAGCCTGACGCAACTCAAGAATGTCTGCGCCGCGGTTGCCTCCTACATCTACCAACAAAACATCTTCCGACTCCTTGCTACATGCTTGTCCAAGTTCGTCCGCGAAGGGGTAGATGTGAAACCACGGGATATTGACGGCACGATTCTCGACCATAAGCCTGTGCCGTGGTAATTTAGTACGACTTCATCAACAATCACCGGGCATAACTTACGTGTCAAACCACCGTTTGTACTCGGGACTGTCCCTGAAATAATCCCACATCATCTTCCCGCCAAATGCGTACTGCGTTGGATCCATTTCCTCTGGCCTGTGAGGGAATTGCTTGAACCCATGTTCCCGCATATATGGCACAATCTTGGCCGCTACGGGGAACAGTAACTCGTTCTCGATCTTGACGCCGGCCTGGCCATGCAAGCTCGCAGCAATCTTGCTGAGCTCGTTTGCCTGGTAAGTGTTCCGCCCGGTTTCATCGCAGATGCCTACGCCAGTCAAGACACGCATGATGCGAACTGCGAATGAGATTAGGAATGTATCATGGCTTTTGCGGCATTGCAAGCGACTCACTGATGAGTGTCTCGTCAGACCCAATTTTTTTGGCCACCTCTGCAGCAGTGATTGGACCACTCTTTTCATTGATACCGGGCAGCAAGCCCAACTCTTGGGCCATGACCAAGCACACACTTTTCAGTGGCTACATCCGCACATTGCGTTAATTTGTCTTATCTCGCGGAGTACGCACATAGAACTGATGAAGGCTCAAGTGCCAGCAAGACAGAGGGAATAATGTGCTTACCTGCCACAACTGCGTGCCCCAGTACTGGGCTGGACCCATTGCAGCTATCTGCACGTTCTGCGTCGATCTCCTGATTCGCTCTCCTGCGCCAGCTTCCCCCCTGATGCGAGCCTCGACAGCGTTGGAGACTTCGACAACAAGCTGCCTCAGCTCTCTGGCCTGCGTTTCATCCATTTGATACTGCTTGGCGGTGACCCCGTTACTTTTGTGCTGAGCCATTTTGACGGACACGTATGAAGCTACTTAATGGTCCGCAAGAAGAGGGTAAGTTGTCGTCACGAAACACTGATTCGGAAACACGAGAATGAAAGAAGGGGGCCCAAACGGGACCGAGAAGGTTCTTCAGATGTCTCCAGAACGAAACGATTGGGTCTCTGATAATGCTGCAGAGGACGGGAAGTATAGGCGCTGTATAGGCGCTGGAAGGGGCTGCGCATTGGCGAATCAGTTGCCTAAATGTACGCTAGGACGGCTGACACTCCAATCCCACGTGAACTCCGCTTCGAGGATCTTTGACCGAGAACACCATAGCGAGGCTTCATGACGCGTCTCCTGGCTGTAGTCGGCGATTCTTTTTCCCTTATTTCCGACCACGTATTTTATCTCAAGGTAACCATCCAAGTTTCGGACACGCAATGAGTATCCCAGTATCTGCATATACAGTTCTCGCTGATGAATAATCGGACTTGGTCTAAGAGCGACCCGGGATTTGATCTGTGCGAGAGAAATACTCTATCTTAGCTTGATTGTGCCTGGTATCCACACTTGATACCCATTGACACGTAATTCAGACAGCTCCGTGCGGTATCCTCTGACGCCGCAGGCGCCCCGTGACTCAGGTGAAGTTGTATGCGAGCTCACTCACATTTCGCAGGTGTCTTACACGTGTTGGTGTACGCACACTTATGCGTGTGATATTATGTATGATAGTGTGGTGGCATGCAGCGCCTCAGTCCCGTGTACTTAAGTGGGTCAGACCCACCATTGCATATTAGTACTCCGGCAGCCAGATGAAGTGCAAAAGAATACAAATAGCACGGGCCATGTCAAGACCCATAAATTCTCGACTGGGATCCCAAAAAGACAAGAATACGATAGACCTACCATAGTAGGTTGTGATATCCGTCCCCACGATACTGCACGTCCGGGCGAGCTGCATTATCGGATTGCGACTTTGTGATACAACAGACAGAAATGGACCTGCGCAGCGACTGAGCACTTGTTCAGAGACAGTATACCAGATTCAGCTTACGACAGGATTACGACTGGCTTGCTTCAAGACCACAGCAGGGTTATCAGACCTGCGATTGACGGATGGTGGGAAACGGATTGTGGGAAACGCATTCCCGAAGTCTGGCTAAGCATTTCGATCATGCACAGCCGCCGAAGCTTTCCAAACTCAGGATCAAGCTTATCAATATGACGCGTCTTTAGACATCCCAAGTACCGTACTAAGCTTTGCTGCATAGGCAAGGACTTGGTATGGGTCGGGCCGAGCGGTTCACAACTAGAGAGCTGTCTGAGTCGGGGTTCCCTATTCGGGTATTGTGTTTTGGGCCAATTTGAGAGCTGATTCACGAGTCTGGGGAGTCCCTCAAGTCGAAGATGCAATCTAGAATCTATAGACTGCTTGAACCTATAAGTCAATTCAATCTCTTCTTTGAAAGTTAAACCAGGGACCCCGATGTTGTCGATACTCATTGCCATACTCAACATTCAATTTCCCTAATCAATGTGAGACCATGGCTAAGATACCAGTATTTGGTGGTCTTGGGTCAGACATTATTTTCAGCAATCCTACGCGCGACCAGGCAACTCAAGATGCTCGCTCTCTTGAAGGGCGGATTCTCGCGGAGACCTGTCACAGGGTTTTCCTCGAGGAGATCAGCCTGGCATCATCTCAAGCAGATGGCGCTATCATTATCGACCTGAACGATTTCCGACAACCACAGGACATCATACAGCCATGTCAACGCTATCACCACCATCCTCTCGTACAGCACGCGACTCTCTCAATTGTGCAACTGCTAAGATACCAAAGCCATGGCCTGGCAAGCCACCCCTCCAAAACACAGGAGACAAGTGCAGTCTCAGGCTTTTGCGCCGGCTTGTTCACGGCTGTAGCAGCCGCCACCGCTCACAGCCCGCTCCAATATCTCGCTCGGGTTGAAGAATGTTTCCGTGCTGCAGTCATGCTCGGCATTGTGTGCGAGAAAGCACGGAGAAAGATCAAATTCTTCCAGACTCGATCTCCCTGGAGTTTAGTCGTCGGTAACATCGAGGAAGACGACATGTTACAGCTAATCTCGGCATATTCCGCGCCCAGAGTAAGTGATGAGTGACACCTCTTTGTTTCCGTCAACCAATCTGACTGAGTCTGAACAGAGCTTATGCACGCCCATCTACGTGAGCTCACTGAATACGAGAAACATCGTCACAATCAGCGGCGAAGGAGACGCTTTGTGCGAATTTGCCAGGACTGAGCTCCCAACGAGATGCCGTGTGATACCCACCAACATCTTCACCCTCTATCATAATCGTTGTCTACGCGAGTATAAGCACCAGCTCCTAGACCAGTTCGACAAACGCAAGCTTGCATTTCCATCACAGCAAGACCTTGTTGTGCCAATAATATCTACCATCGATGGATCGTTGATCCGATCCAAGAAGGGCAGTTCCTCGAAAGAACTACTCAGCCAGATTCTGGACATGATCTTGATGGAATGCACTAATTGGATATCCGTGGAAGACGCAATTGTCTCACTTGCTCATGAGAGGCGCAGTCAAAATCATGATATCCTGACCGTCTATAACTACGGCCCTACCAATGGCGCCCTCACTAGACCTAAGGACGTCCCCGAGCAAATCGAAGTCCTGGACACATCCGTTGAACTCAACATTGGGCAGACATCGCGGGAAGGCGATATTGCTATTGTCGGCATGAGCTTGGACCTGCCAGGGGCTCCAGATCCGGAAGCGTTGTGGAGGAACTTAATGAATGGAATAAATAGTTGTTCTGAGGTAAGCTTCGCCGAACAAGTTTCTTGCTTGATGCGTTGTGCTGACGGGGATCCCAGATACCTTCAGATCGTTTTCACTTGGATGATTACTATAAGAAAGATGGAAGCCACCCGGTCAACGATAAACGATCCATGGGAACAAAATTCGGTAATTTCATGGACGATCCATTTCTATTCGACAACGAGGCCTTCGGCATCTCACCCAGAGAAGCCTCATCCATGGACCCGCAGCAGCGCATGATGCTCACGATAGTACATCGCGCTCTGGAGAACGCAGGATATGTTCCCGACAGCACTCCATCTTTTGCCCGGGAGACTTTCGGTTGTTTCATCGGGAATGCGACCCTAGACTACGTCGACAACCTGAGGAACAACATTGACGTCTACTACAGTCCAGGGACCCTGAGAGCCTTCTTGAGCGGCAGGATATCGTATGCTTTCAAGTGGTCGGGGCCTAGCATCACACTGGACACGGCCTGCTCCTCCTCACTTGTTGCCATTTACCAAGCCGCGCGTGCACTTGCGGCTGGCGAATGCCGAGCTGCGGTGGCTGGAGGAGTCAACGTGATAACCAGTCCAGATATGTATCTGGGTCTCGAAAGGGCTCACTTTCTCAGCCCGACAGGACAGTGCAAAGCATTTGACAGAGCTGCTGATGGGTACTGCCGCAGCGAAGGTTGTGCGGCTGTCGTCTTGAAAAGGCTGAGTGACGCTGTCAACGAGAATGACAATATTCTCGGCGTCATCAAGGGCATTGCAGTCAACCAGTCCGGGCAGGCGTCCTCGATCACGCACCCGCATGCACCAACCCAAGAGAAGCTCTTCCATGAGGTGCTCTCTAAAGCGGGCATGCGGCATGAGGACGTCTCCGTGGTGGAAGCACACGGCACCGGAACACCTGCCGGGGACCCCAACGAGGTCAGGGGTATCCTGAATGTGTTCTGCAAGGGTCGCAGCCCGGAAAACCCGCTGCATATCATGTCTATCAAGGCGAATATTGGCCATTGCGAAGCTGCTAGTGGTGTAGCGTCCTTGACCAAGTTGCTTCTCATGCTGAAGCACAAGCGCATACCACCACAGGCGCTGCTGAATGAGCTGAATCCGGCAATTTGTGATCTCGCCGCAGACGGGACAGTTATCAGCACGGAGCCCCTTGACTGGACACCGCCGCGAGGAAAGAGGAGGACTGCTCTTCTGAACAACTTTGGCGCGGCGGGTTCGAATGCAGCACTGCTCATCCAAGAACATGACGACACTCGGCAGCAGCGACCTGGACTTGGAGACGACGCTATCACCCATGTCTTTGGCTGCTCTGCCAGGAATGCGGAACTGCTTCAGCAGTTGAGAGAGTCTCTTGTGTCGTACCTCACGGAGCATCAAAGCAAGTTGTCAATTGCTGATGTCTGCTACACGAGTACTGCGCGCAGGAGTTTGCAGAGTCACAGATTGTCAACAACGGCCTCGTCGATCAAGGATCTGATCGTGAACTTGAAAGGCGCTCAGATTGTGGAAGCACCAGAAAGCCCGCGCGCCACGGTCTTTCTTTTCAGTGGACAAGGCTCACAGTACATGGGCATGGGCAAGAAGTTGATGGAACTGTCACCAAGATTCAGTGCGACTGTCCGTCGATGCCATCGACTGCTGATTGAATGGGGTCTACCCAGCTGCTTGGACGTTATCCAACCCGACGAGGATAAAACATGCCAGCCACAGGACCCGTCGATACTTCAAGCACTACAGACTGGTGTTTTTGTGCTCGAGGTAGCAGTTGCACAAATTCTGATAGACGCAGGCGTTCGGCCTCTGATTGTGTCGGGACACAGTCTGGGCGAGTATGCCGCTCTTGTTACTGCTGGTGTACTGGACCTCGAAAGCGGCCTGTGGCTTGTGGCTCAGAGAGCTCGCCTTATCATCGAATCCTGCAAGCTTTGGGAAACATCAATGCTTGCCGTGAGCATGAGCGCTGCTCAACTTCAGCAAGACCTCCTCAGTCGGAGCGAATTCGCGGACCTGACCATATCCTGTGAGAACTCACCAGGTGATTGTGTTATTGGCGGCGACAAGCAGAAGCTTATGGTGCTGAGGGATCATGTCTCAGTACTTGGCCGGAAGTCTAAGATGCTCAATGTTCCGATCGCTTACCATACTTCTGCTTTGGACACAATAGCAGAAGATATCAGGCACATGGCTTCACAAGTGTGCCTCTCAGCGCCCGCGATTCCAGTTACAAGCAACGTGCTTGGAAGAGTTGTGCAACCTGGAGAGCAAGTATTCACCCCTGATTACTTCGCACAGCATTGTTGTCAGAAAGTCGCTTTCGATAGTGGGCTTGACGACATCTTGACACAGCATGATAATTTGTTTCACGGACGCTGGATCGAGATTGGGCCACATCCAGTGTTACTGCCAATGGTGAGTCCAAAGTCTTGCGTACAAAAGCGATTCGTTTTGCTAATAGTTGTTTCAGGTTGCTTCTCGACTACCAAGTACTACATCGGAAAAGCTGGCAACTTTGAGGAAGAGCCATGACCCCTCTCAGACCTTGTCTGATATTTTCTGCGCAGTCTACCGAGACAATGTGGACATCAATTGGCGAGCAGTATTTGAGAATCTGTCCTTCAAACCGAATATGGCCGACCTACCCCCTTCCCCAATGCTTCCGAAGAAATACTACACTCCCGTTTCCCGCGAATCGGCACCACGTGTCCATAATGATTGTCTTGGCAGACCAACAGGAACTCCATATACTCTCCTTGAGAGCGTCGGGGAGCCTACTGGCGATGTGATGGCCGAGTTCCACACCCCCTTGCAGAGCCTGGGAGACTTGATCAAGGGACACGTGGTCTGTGGCCAGCCACTGTGTCCGGCTTCTGTCTACGCAGAGATGGCACTGGCAGCAATATCGTATACCGAGGGAGCGGTCACAGAGCCTCAGATCTTCAAATTGTGTGAGGTGGTCTTCACAAGACCGCTCCTGTTCAGCCAAAACTCCACAAAGACGATCAGTGTCACCATTCATCGGAAAGACGAGACAGACAACCGTCGAATATTTCGGGTCTCAAGTTCCGGCCCCGAAGGCAACCATGCCCAAGCCAAAGAACACTGTTCCGGGACGATCAAGCGGCAGTCGTGGATCAAGGCGGCCGCTAAATTGAAGCGAACAGCACAAACTCTGGCCCGTCGGAAAGCCAGTCTCGAACTGGGTGGTCACCAGATGTTTTCCACCGCCACCATGTACAAGAAGATCTTCAGCAGGGTGGTCGAGTACGGCCCTCAATATTGGGCTGTTCGCAAGCTCTACGTCGACGATGACGCCGAGGAGATTTTTGCCAGTTGCGAACTTCCGGCCACGAGCACGGAAGCCAACTACGCTGGTCATCCCATTCTTCTCGACACAATGCTGCACGTTGCAGGCTTCGCGGCCAATCTGAATGTTGATGCTGATACGGTCTGCATCTGTCACCAAGTCTCGTCGATAAGCATGTTCAGGGGGACTTTCCGCCCAAGACATGCATTCGACGTGCACTGCAGCAATTCCTCATTTTTTGGGGCTTCGGAAAGCATATTTGCCGACGTGCACGCTGTTGACGGCGAAGGGGTCATTGCAATTATGAAAGGAGTGGAGTTCAAATGCTCCAAGCTTTCGAAAATTCAAGCTGGATTTGAATTAATTGCTGAGGACTCCCCGAAGACGAGCGACAAAGCACATCAGCACACCAAGCAGAAGGAGATGCGAGCATTCGAAGAACAGAGGCCTGTGTCCACGAAGCTTGCAATATCTGTCGAAGACTACGACGGAAGTACTGCCGCAGAGAGTCTGGTGACGAGCCCAGCTCGCGTGCTCGATATCCTCTCCGAGACGACAGGCGTGAAGCCTGAAAGTCTGACTTCACGGACCAAGCTTGCTGCTCTCGGCGTTGACTCCCTGATGATCCTGGAGCTCGAGAAGAAGCTCGAGGATTTGCTTGGCCATTCGCCCGGTGTCTCTCAACTATCTATGTGCGAATGTGTTGGAGACGTCGAGAGCCTTGTCAACGTTGCTTCTGCTGAAGGAAGCCGGTCACCAGGGACCGGGAGAAGTTCCCCAAATGGTGAGCCAGCTTAGGACGATGGCAAGATGCATTTCAGCTGACGAGCCACGACCATAGCCGCGAACACAACGATCTTGAGCGGCGACCACAGGATTTCAACCCAAGGTGTGATTGAACAGGGTTTAGATGAACCCGAAGTGTCGACTGAGATGATGGAGTTGCTTCGCAACTGCCTCAGGCCTGAAAAGCAGCCTATGCGAATTCAGAACGGATCGGAATTTTCAGAATCTGCCCCGATGTACTTGGTCCATCCCGGCGCCGGGATGTGTTTTGAGTACTACCGCATCGGGCCACTCAACCGTGCCGTGCAAGCAATCCAGGATCCTCGCATGTTTTCAGGTCTCAAGGAAGACTGGTCCTGCATCGAAGACATGGCAGAGCACTACGCTGCCATTGTCTCCAGAAGCCTACCGAGTTGTCCCAGTCGCGGTATAATCCTCGGCGGGTACTCTTTCGGGGGCGTCGTTGCCTTCGAGATGGCTCGCCTACTCTCTGAGCGCGGCGAGTGCCTGGTGCGAGGCGTGGTCCTCATCGACTCGCCTCCGGCCTTTGACCACGTCCCGCTGGCGAGAGAGACTGTCCAAGCTGCCATGGCGGCCAAACACGGCCACACGGCGAAGACACGGCCACCTGAGGCTGCGAGGTTCCACGAGGCAGTCGGTGCACTTGCGGTCAGAAACAACTTGCGGCGGGCTGCATTACTAGGGCAGTATCGACCAAGACGGGAGGGAGCGATGCCTCGAGTGGTGCTCCTGAGATCGGCCGAGGGCTTCGGGGCTCCGGGCTATGCGCTGCCGGAGAACAAGTGGTTGCATGACAGAACGGATGTGAAGACAAGCAGTGGGGCGTGGGAGAGGCTGGTAGGTGCAAAGGTGAAAGTTATCGATGTACCTGGCGATCACTTTACTCCATTCGAACCAGGCCACATTGATGGAACTTCTCGCGCCATCTATGAGGCATGCGAGATGCTGGACGACTAACAAGTTGAAGACGGAAACGCGAGTGATGTCTCACGGTCAGGGATTTATCTAGATTTCGTTGCTTATAGAATTGGTGAACGGCGCTTCCTATGTTTGCAAAGTTGCTTGGGCGACAAGATTGGCGACAAGTTTCGACGGCATCGGCGCGATGCCCGAGAGTATATTTGGGGGCCTTGTGTTGTTAAAGGTCCTTGACTTAAGGGCCAATATTCGGCCGATAATTAGAACAGTCCACCTGCTGGAAATTGCTTCTTCAAAGTCATCACTGCTATCGTGTCCATAGTCTTCCATGACCACAACACAAATTGTCATGAAGGCAGCAATCGAGCTCGTACCAATTTACTGGAAAGTAGGCACCAGTTGGCTTCTCAATGCAATTTAAAATAGATGCAGATCTAAGTAAGGCTGTGTCATGTGTCTACGCGATGGACCGTGGGGTCAACATAATGCTGTGTACTGTACAGTGTCTATCACCATGATGCCCAAACATCATGTGGGCTACTAGTATATCCTGATTGCTGAAAATCGAGATCTATTTCCAGAGAAGGCGATCCACCATCACCCTGAGCGAGCTGAAACCCGACGAGGACTGACTGATGTATGTTTAATAGCGCATTACTTCGCTTCAGCGCCGTGGTGTTTCTCGCAATGATCCTACTCATATGGAGGACCTGTCTAAAACGTCTCGCCCACGACATCTCGTCACATCTAGCCATTACACTGCAACTATTTCTGTCCGATGCTAGCGTTGTATCAAGTCGACTATCTTATACCAGAACGTCCAAATGATGAAAATAC
This sequence comes from Diaporthe sp. HANT25, assembly GCA_013435955.1. NCBI lineage: Eukaryota > Fungi > Ascomycota > Sordariomycetes > Diaporthales > Diaporthaceae > Diaporthe > Diaporthe sp. HANT25. Next base: position 1,269,806 of record JACBFG010000006.1, on the reverse strand, counting down.
CAACAGTCAGAGGTACAGTAGTCGCAACAAAGAGCCACACCATCGTCGACGACAGAAACGCTCCATCGTCTGAAAGATTGAAGAATGCCATACCAAAGAATCCCGACACCGCTGTCGCGGGCAAGAAAACCATGGTCAGAACTGCAATAATTTTCATACTAGCACTGTCATCCTTCGTATCTCGTGCGATATCAGTGCTCGTCTCGCTGTCCTGCTGCGTCACCAAATTGAAGACCAGATTCATGGCAATATCCTTGCGCGATTGGTAGCTTTGCAGCCATCTTTTCTGTGACTCGAGCGATTCGGACAGATATGAAAGAGCATCGCCAACATTGCTGGAGCCGAAGCTGGGCCGTGGCGCGATGTTGTCAAGGAGTGCGGCCCGACTGCGACGGCTATGCTCAACGATCATTGTGCCCATCTCAGCACTTGCAAATAGTGAGTCGGCGTCTTGAGAAACCCTGTGAAGCTTTTCCGTCATATCTTTAAGATTCTTCCGATCGAAAGGTTCTTTGGAGTACTCCCCCACGACGTCCAGCACGTCATACAATCGATGTCTGAGCTCAGCGATGGGCTTTTTCGCCTCGACCAAAGATTCATGACACAGTATGCTCTGCAAAAGAAAGGGGTCAAAAGCTTCGCTCGATCCCAAAGCTGGGCCAGACACTGATCGGTGATAGTAATCATTCAAGCGGGTTTTGGCCCTTTGAACCCATGACTCGTTCTCCCCGGACACGATGATGTATGAAATGGTTGCACAATCGATCTCATAGGTCAAATACACGGAGCAGGGCTGCTGCCGTGTATGAATGGTGTACCGTGGATGTTGGTAGATGAATTCTATGAATAAAGAATAGTTCGTTAGCCTTTTCCCAATTTATGTTATCTGGGAAACACATAATATTGACCTGCACGACTGACTGATCCGTCTTTCATGCGGCTATGAAGAGCCAGAGGTGCCCAATAATCAGGTTCCCCAAGCATGGGTCTGCAGAAATGTGGGCAAACTCGCAATGACGCAAGGAGCCCAAGCATGTTCTTCTTTGCAACGGAAATTTGGAGCCCGAAGCTTGTGTTGTCGAAGTAGTCAAGATTGCAGAATCTGCCAGGCTACATTGGCGAAAATATATGAGTACCACAAGCTGAGATGCTTGTAAAGTCTTAGTATAGTCTGAAAACCTACATGGCGCGAAACTTTGGGGTTGACTGACCAGGTCGATGCATAGACTGTCACTGGGGTTTTAGTTCCGCTGCAGAGGACCGCCAACTACGCCAAAAAGAAAGATCGTACTCAAAGATACTCACTTGGACAAACTCATCCATTTGAGTATTCCCTATGATAGTTATCCATGACCCAATGGAATTTCCACGGTCATCAACACCCATCTCAAACACCTCACAAGAGGTAGAGGAACAGAAGTTTGCATCATTGGCGAAAAGACCTTGCACGAGGGGTACATCGTGAATGGACGGAGCCACTGATTCGACATCAGCTGCCGGGTACATTGAACGGTCGATTGGACCTCTGCTCACAGCATGATAGCTTCGAGCCATCCGCGGAACTGGCGGCTGTGGGGCTTGTCTCAGTGATTCTCCGTGCCCATAATGGTGACGAAAACGTCTCATGATTGTGAGGGTGTAGTAGATTTGGTACGGATTCTCCTAAAGTTTCTCGCCTTTCAAGTTTGATGAAGACGGGAAACTCCGTGATGGTGGATGCTATCTAGGGAGGAACAGTGCCCTCATTAATTAACTGAAGAAATGCTGCTAGGTTGTGCAGCGCAGCTGAGAGATGCGGCTGAACCTGGTTCTCCCACTATCCTCCTCCTGACTCTATCAGCTACTATTCAAAAGGCTTGACGACGAGTCCGTTAGCGCAGCCATATCACACACTCCTGCTCTAATGAAATGGGCCTTTCCTGCTGAAATGATGTAGGGACGGACGTTAGCCTCCAGCCACCATGCACACGGCGTGCGGTCTCTTTGGAAAGTGCACCAAATCGAGGCGAGGCTTGCGCCAGAAACCAATCCATTGACTTTATCTTTTGCTGCATGTCTTATTATCGGCTCACCGGTTGCTATGTAAGGTAACCCCGTGAGGAGCTTGAGACGCCCCCACGCCTTACGTTTACGGCAGGGTGTGCCTGTATGCTGAGGTGTGCAGCCGTGTGAGGGGGTATGGAGTCCATTGCGGGGATTGGGACTGACGACATCAACAGGTTAATTTCGAGCTTCCCTATTCTACGATGAGAAGCGTTTTGCGACAGCACCTGGGAGGTTGAATATTAGTTTTGTCATTCTGTTCACGATATATTGCATTTCATCGCCGGCACAGCAAATTTTGCTTAAGCTTGTGGCGTGCTTGTGCCGAGAGGGCAAGGGAGACGCAGCTATTCAGCATCGTCCTCGACATACCTCGTTTCTCCGGTGCACCATGCCCAATAACATCATGACTGACAGCAATGAATCAGGCATGTCAACAATTGGTCCGCTTGGCGACCTTGAGACAAAGGCGTTGAGAATGTTTGATAGCCTGGTCGACCGAGGAAGACTGTTCTACGAGCCTACCAAGGGTGAAATTATCGAAGACGGTGGATTCAAGGTAAGTTGTTGGCTCAAGAGGTAACCATCCTGGATACCATGATACTTAATTCCTTGCTTAGTTTGAATTCCGGATTAGTCCTGTACTGTTGAAGAAGACTATTCTCTCTAAAGATGCGCCAGAGCGACAGGGACATGGCGGACCATTTATCAACCCCGACCTCGATTTTGTAGTCGCCCATGTCGGTAAGTACCACGTACTGGAACTAAGCATGCATTGCATCTATCGGCCGGCATACGTCCTCCATACTCGCCTTTTCGCACCACAGACAGATGACTTGGATCTTAATGATCTACGGGCTGCATATGCCGTAATGGAAAACCTTGACTCCAAAGTCCGCCAGATGGTCATATACAATTGCGGCGTTGAAGCCGGTTCATCTCAAGGCCATAAGCACATGCAGGTCTTTGCATATCCCGACTGCTTTGACCTATTCCCTGGTCGAGCTCGGTCTGCCTCAGGTGCGTGCGTCCATGATGTTTTCTTTTCTATCATGATGATAATCATGACGAATGAAAGATTGAGCGAGCTAACATTCGAATAGATATATCGACAAATATAGAAGGCGTCCCGTATCGGCATTTCGTTCTTCGTCTTGAGGGAAGAAGTCCCGAGCCTATTCTCGAGACGTACTACCGTTTGTTGAAGGCCATGAGAATGGTTCAATCAGGTTTCAGTGATGTCAAGGCGTACAATGCTGCCTTTACACGGGATTGGATCTGCTTGATTCCCCGGACTCATACAATGAAAGACGGTGCAGGTGCAAACACCGCAGGAATGCTAGGTCTTGTTTGGCTGCGCGACCAGGCTGAGAGAGATACTTGGGCACGCTTGGGTTACTCACGATACCTGCAATATCTTGGAATTCCCAACGATATTTCTTGATCACATGTCAGCGCCTAGTTAAATTGAGTGTGCGGAAGAACTTGAGAGTTGAGCTTCTGTCTCCTTTCGCTTTCTCCGAGCACAAGACACCGTAGTTTCGTGCATGAGCGAACCGGCTCCTCAGTCGCTTGGGTATTGCGAAACTCTGAATGAGACGCGACTTGACTATTTCAGCCTCCTTGAAAGTCAAGACAATGTAGATGGGGATCCTCGCCCAAAGTCTTCACCGCATGGCAGACTTTGGACTGAATCGTATGTCTTCGGAAGAGCTATATCATCGCAGGTGAAGGAGGAAGGGAAGGACCAGGCGTGTCGGTCAGACGGTCACAGCTCTAAAACTTCCTCAATACTATGGAAACAATGTATACAAAAATCGAGCGATTTCGAGGGACAATTACGGACACGGTAGGGTGGATGACAATACGAGTTGGGTGGCTGCTTATCAGTCTTGCCTGGAGATTGCCACGTCAGACCGATTAAGTCGTGGGACAAGTCAAACGCCACTTGCGTAGACCATGTTTTACCCATTCTCGATACCAGTCAGAGCCTTGTGCGATTCGGCCTCCATACGTGCTGAAGTACATAGGCAGACTCCCAGTTGCCCATCGCAGTTGCTCGGTAACAATTACAAGCGTCAATCGACTTCTTCCGATGAGCGAGTTTGGTGCATCTGAGCTCAAGTTTCGTTTTCAATGTTATGTTTGCGATTTACGCAACCAGGATAATACCACCGGAGACACTGGGTTGAGCTTTTGTAAGCCTCATACTGTATCTCACATTAGGAAGAGCCAGGAATTATCTCTAATCAATGGCTTCGATACTATACTCAGCTGGTGGTGAGCCTGCTCGCCTGTGATATGATGGGATCCGAAGCAAGAAAGACTGCTTTGATAACTGGTTCGGACCCCCACCGCATGCATCTCTTGAAGACCCCACTTCATATTCAATGCTTATTCAACACTAGGAATTACTGGTCAAGACGGTTACTACTTATCAAAATTGTTGCTTGACCTCGATTATATTGTACATGGTCTAGTACGACCATCGTCACGGCATTTTCAGCTCCGGGACTGCATCATGGACACACGTATCACAAGGCACCAAGGTGACGTGTTGGATTTATCTGGTCTCAAAGAAGTTGTGTTCCGAGTGAGGCCTGATGAAATATATCACCTAGCGGGGCAGAGCCATGTCCCTACTTCATTCACTATGCCTAACTACACCATCAATGTTGTGTCGATGGGAACGCACAATATTCTTCAGGTTGCCGTTGAGCTACTAAGGCATAAACAAGTCAAATTCCTCAATGTATTTCGTGTTCAAATAAATAAGAACAGTGGTCGCACAGAGTTGCTGATGATGTTATAGGCGTGCAGCTCCGAAATATTTGGTCGTGTTCAACAGACACCCCAAACAGAGGGAACTCCATTCCAGCCCTTGTCACCGTACGCAATTTCGAAAGCGACGTCATTTTGGATGGTTTCCAATACGAGAGAAATTCACAATATGTACGCTGTCAATGCCATCAGCTTCAATCACGAATCACCCCGGAGAAGTTTGTTCATCTTTGTCGCCTTTCTGAGTTGTCTTCCCTAATTACTGATAGGACCGGATTTTGTAAGTCGAAAAATAACCCTAGGCGTTGCCAGAATATCTCATGGCTTGAGCGACTTCATCGAGCTGGGCAACTTGGACGCTCGCCGAGATTGGAGCCACGCTCGAGACATCGTCCGGGGCATGCATCTAATGTTGCAACATTCTTACCCAGCCGACTTTGCGCTGGCAAGTGGAGAATCGCACTCTGTACGCCAGTTTGTCGAAAGAGCTTTCAGCGCAGCGGGAATTTCGATTCGGTAAGTCTTTAGAGGGACAACATCATCCCGGACTCGCACCTAGTCTGTCGTCTGTTGTGCTGATTTCTTCCGAAGATGGCAAGGGGTTGGTGACTCGGAAGTAGGCCGGGATGAGGAAACCTCAATAATCCGCGTTCGCGTGAATAAAACGTTATATCGACCGTTAGAAGTAGAAAAGCTGCAGGGCGGGGCCAGAAAGGCAAGGGAAAGGCTGGGCTGGACTGTGGAAACCTCATTTGAGGCTCTTGTTAGGGAAATGGTTGAAGCGGACATAGAATTAGTCAAAACAATGAGACATCAACAGAAATGTAATCTATGAAGTGAACATGGTTGGCTTAATAATTATCATCGCTGATATTTTCGTGTGACGAGCACTGGCAGATTTTGAGTGTGCTCAGGGGCGCGCTTGAGGCCATCGAGAAGGATGCCGATGCGCGCGGCCAGATGGTGCCATACATGTACTTGAACTATGCGTCTGACTTTCAAGATCCATTCTCGTCGTACGGGGAGGAGAACAAGGAGTTCCTGCAAGAGGTCGGCCGCAAGTATAACCCTGAACGCCTGTTTCGAAAGAACGTCCCCGGTGGATTCAAGCTACATGCTTGGTAGAAGTCAATGAAACTGTCAGAGCATCAATTCCACGTAGTTGAGCAGAGGTTAGGACCGGTAAATTGAACCTGGCTTGTCCTTGCCAACTCGGGCGGTTTGCAATCAGATTTACATCTGCTTTGGTGTATCAATATTTGACTTTACTTCCAATGTGCATTTTCTTCCCTCCAGTCGGGTCAAGCTTCTGGTTAGCTCTGGTGGTGGTGCTTCATCCCACCTACCTAGGTACAGCGACACCCGGTAGAACTAGATCCTCGGCTTAGGCCCCAAAAAGAAGACATTGCTTTCAGGATCCCCACTCGCATCACGTTTGACCTCGACATACCCTATCTTCCCGATCTGCTCCTCGATAGAAGATGCTAGCTCCTGCAGCGTCCGTTGGTCACCATGATTGGCAACGAACCGATACTTACTGTCAGTCAGACGACCTATGATGAAGGCCATCTCTGGGTTACCTTCCCGGTCAAACTGAACAGTGTACGTCTCGACGACAACCTCACCCTGCACAAATGCCTCGACCGGAGCGGGGGCTCCCACGACAGCGGATGACGAACCACGGCTATCTGGATACGGTGACCCTTCCCGTCGCGGCTCCGAGGACAGACATAAAGCGTGCTGATACGAGAGAAACCCGCCGTTGGCGAGCACGAGCCCATTCTTGACCTCACCGGCTCGCAGCTGTCGCGACATCTCGGTGATCGCGTGCATGGAGTAGTTGTTGCCGGCCCCGCCGAATGACGTGAGACCCCCGAGGAGCGTCAACGGCTTGGGGCTGTCGAGGATCGGAAGGCCGAGGTGGTGGCAGGCCAGCTTCGGAACGATAGGGAAACATCTGCGCGGGACGGGGCTTAGTTTGGTCTCGCCCCTCGATGGATATCCTGATACTCACGAGTAGAAGTCGAAGACATCAATGTCTTTCATTGTGACCCCAGACTGTAACAGACACTCATCTAGTGAGATTGATATCGCATCACTTTGGTGGAAGTTGGGCCGCTCCCAGAAGTGCTTTCTCTCCTTCCTCCCCGCGCCGCCTAGAGGGTACACCCACTTATCCTCTGGCACGCCGAGCTCCCTCGCGTTTTCGGACGATGTCAGCAACACGGCCGCGGCGAGGTTGACGGTGTTGAAGGCGTTCATGAGAAGCGGGTCTAGGCGCGGCGGATTTAGCACTTTCTCTTCACACGAGGAAACTTGGAGACGAACATGGTGAGCAAATCATTCGGTTCCTCTTTGACACAACCCCTATCTCGTCCTTCGTTGCTGGAGTGTTTCCATGATTCCAGGAGTACTGATTAGTTGCAGAGACTTGTGCGAAGTCTGCATATAGAGCGGCAGATTCATCATTGTTCTCCTTTGGTGTCTGCCCACGATGTGCTCTGAAGGCGTTCTCGTACAGTGGATAAATTTGGATAGGTGTGCCAATAGAATGTATACCGCCAATGTCTAGGCTAAGTTAGAAGGCCGCAGTCACTGTGTCAGCAGATTTGAGTTGGCCTAACGAACCTTGGCCGAGATCTATTGTTGATGGCGAGAACACAGCATCCACGGATGTCGCTGGTTTTGTCCAGCCTGGGGGCTCAGCCTGGCCGGCTTTCGCATATGCAGTCACTGGGACGGTTGGATTCTATCAGTCACTAATTCAGGTGCCGCACGTCTTGCCTCCGCAAGACTCGAGTCAGGCGCAGGAACTCGGGCCTCGCGACTCGTGAAGCCATCACCGAGCCACGCACTCACCAGAAGCCAATGCCTCGCCCCCAGTAACAACAGCGACCTTGCTCTCGCCCCTAGCTATTCGCCCGGCTGCCTCGTCGACCAGCTTGGCCGGCTCGTTGCCCCCGTGATCCGTATACCGCGTCCAGGCGGGCCTCTCGTCGAGTCCCAACCACTTCCCGAGAAGGCCTGGGAGGTCGGCGTACGGCCATGTCCACGTCCTCACGACGTCGATGCTGTCGATCTGGGATATAACTGGTGCGAGGGAGGCAAGTCCTGTGTCTTGGATCGCGTTGGAGATGGCCTCGAACATCAACGTCGCGGGCTCCTTGTGGACCTGGGACTTGTTCTTGACGTCTGCGACGCCGATAATCACGGGTGTGAAGGTCATGCTGGGCCACTTTTCCACCACGCTCCAGCCTGTAGCAAACCTGGTGCGTGGTCAACAAGCTTACTGATGTTGACCATCGTGACGTCTCTGTGGCCGCAGGGCTGTAAGCAGTCACATGGAGAAGCCGAGGCCTGAGGTGTCACCAGGGTCGGAGCCGATGCGGGGTTTGAGGTCCGGCCATAAGTAACCTCAGTCAGGGTTCTGACCCTGACTTTGAAAACAACCCCCCCTCCCAAATCAACCTCAAGACGAGGTTCTATTCTGCCTCGAGATCAAGCTCGAAATATCTAATGCCATAATCAAAGGACAGTGACTTGCAGCTTCAAAGGCTCATTAGACGAGCGAACGCCTACCCAAGTGCTTGGGTCAAAACCCAACTGTCCGTAGGTGATTTGAAGATCACCCGCCAGAATGCAGTCAATGACGGCATTCGGAGCATCACCTCCAGCGACGCGAGGACTGTCAATGTATGAAGCTGAAGCCATACAGTCAGTACTTTCTGCGCGTTCGACGCGTCTGATCCAAGGCCGCCAAGACCTGAGGCTGAAGTGGTCTCCTTAGCCTCCCGCAGACCCATCAATGACGCTTCCAAGATCGCCTATCAGACCCATCACTCTTGACCTCGCGTTGCACCATTTCAGATGGAGACAAAGCCGTTGTCAGAACGCTGGACGATCCGATCATACCTAGTTATCTAAGCCAGCCCAGGACAAAGCGCATCGCCGCGAATTCGAAGCCAAATCGGTTCCTGGGCACGAAATCATCGATCAAATCGGCCGATTCACCGCGCTTTCCGTCATGACTTTTCCCATCTGGAGATGCCCCTGATGCAACAGTGTTAGCGATCGACAGGTACCAGACTGTCTCAATGGCCTGAACGGCTCGTTTCCGTCTGGTTGCGGTCCGGGACAGATCCGGGACGTGCCATCATCTCAGACGCCGTCTCTCAGCGGCCCGCGATGATGTCCTAGACTCCCCAGCGCTGGAGGCAGAAGTCATCGTCGTCATGATCATGAAAGTCCAATCGCCCAAAGCGAACTTGACCGCCAGCGAAATGGTGCTCGAGCAGAGCTCTGTTCAGTTCTGCACGTCGAGCATATAAGTCGGGAAGAAATCCCCAGATTTTTCGCTGGATTTTTGCCAACCCAAGCTCAACGTCATAAACCCACAACAGATCAGCATCCCAAGACATTTCCCCACGAGAACCGCATTTTCGGACCACAATTCCAGTCAGAAACCCACGTGCGCCTAGACACTAAACTTTAAGTGAACAACATCAACAACATGTCTGCCAACGACGACTACACCACTGAGGGCGGCGATATCCCCGTGCAGGACGACAACGCCCCTGTCGAGGAGGGAGTTGATGCTGCAACCGCTGATTCTGACGCTCAGCTTGGTACGTGCTCCACAATGATGAGAGATGCGTGAGAAATCTCGCTAACAGCGGGGAACCAGAGCGCGACGACAACGAGGCCATTGACAAGTCCAACATTGTCAAGGACCGCACCCGGGGTGCCAAGCCCGAGGGCGGCTCCTATCGCGAGCCCGGAGACGGTGAGGCTCTCCCGGACGAGTAGAGAAAGATCATCAGGAGCTGGACAAGGAATTTAGTGGAAGTATCTGTACGGTACTAGCGGTCGAGTGTAGTTATGAGCGATGAATTAGAAGTTTTTATTTCACCTGAATTATATCCGTGTCATGTTCCTTGGGCCGGCGCACCGTGTCAACCGCACGCGGGTAATGAAACTCGAAGTACGTTTTGCCCATTGACGGCACACAACCGTCGGCGACGAGAACACATTCTTCTCAGCCGATTGATCGTTCAACGGCACCCGACTCATACTCGGTCGTGTATACTCCGTACAGCTGCGTGCATCACTAATGCGCCCGACTCCTACGGCACCCCGGAAGTTGGCCGAACAGGATCGTGGCGCCACGGTGCCGACAAGGTTCGGAAGCTGGCTCACACTAAGACCTCAGAGACAGGCCACGGATCGAGGTTGACGTCACCCGGTCGGCCAAATGCTTATTAGGCTGGGCGTTGCTTCTTTCGTCTCCCGCCCAGGTGTGCCGAGGCTCTTGTGTTGTGCTTGTTTTTCCATTTCTGCGAAGGAGGCGGGTAGGTGAGATGATGAATCGACTAGGACCACTTGGCGAAGGAATAGCGACAAATAGAGTTCACCGCTTTTAATGTGCAACGACGGTTAGACGCATCTTTATCTAAAGCGGAGATTTAAAAGCGGATTCGAGGTGCAAGAGCGGCTCCATTCTTGTCCAAGAACTTGGAAGGCGGTTCGTGTGCTGAAGCTTGTTCGCTGTCAGGGACTCCAGGCTGTCAGGGCACGACGTTGGTCCAATATGATACTACCCAGTCCAGTCCCACATGCAAAATTGACCAGGATGCCAGGCTTTTACCTAAGCGGAAATGATGTGAAACTTCCCTAGCGGGCAGAAAAATCGATGAGCTGAATGTTCATCCGGATCTCGCAGCCAAATGTCGCGTCGACTGTCCTGATGCGGCGGGTGCTGCTGCTGTTGGGTAAATTTATCCCGCAAGATTGCCGATACAGGTTCACAACAGCCGAGGATGCAGATAACCTTGATAAAAGGAGCTTCCCTGTCGGCACCGGGCATCTCGTCCCAGATCTCGGAAAGATCTGCATCTAGCGGTCGTGGTCAGGCCCGCGCGTCCAGTCCCCACGGCGGAATCGCGGGGGCAATCTGGTGTTATGACTGGGCCGGCTTGTCTTGTTCTGATTCAAGCCCACGACTGGTTGTTGCTATCAGTGGCGCCATGGAGCACAAAGAACAGCACTGCACACTGGAGGATATAAGGGAATCTCCATAATTATATCCACCGGCTCGCGAGGCCCTTGACGACCTTCGCAGGTGTGGGCTGCAGGCAGATGGAGAATTCTCCAGCGTTTGCGGATCTGAGATTTCTAGCCTGCACATGGTGATTGATCGGCAGCCGCTTGTTGGCTTGCACGAGTCAACGGGGAACCAAAAAGTTGCTTTGCTGCATCCCCATGGCACCAGAAAACTGGGCTCGCATGTGTTCCACAAAAATCCCCATGGCACAGGACGGCGCTAAGGAGGAGGTCGTGCGCGTGCAGGGTCGCAGAGTTCGATGTTGGGCTGGACTAGAATTCCGACGGCAGATGCCACGAGGTGAGGTCTCAAAGACAAACGTTCATACTGTACCTGTCAACACAGGCACAATAATAAATAACACACAGAGTCACACACACAAGGACCACCCCAGGATGCCAAATTACCCTCATGTCTCAATAATTAGTTGAACCAGCCCATCAGGGAAAACTCTGTAAAGTTTTTGTCATGTAGACCAAGCCACAAGCCCGCACCAGGGGAATGTGGGCAGCAGGCAAGCAGAAGTTTCGAGGTCAGGCCAAAACAAGACAAAACCTCCGGCCCTGCAGTCAAACGAGAGTCGTCCACCCCCAGGCCGATCTTGGCCAAAGCGGGGAAGCCGAGCCGTCTCTTGGGCCCAAGAAGAATGAAGGGTACAAGCACTGGCTCCAAACCTTGACGGCTGCCACACGCGATGACCTCATGCCGTCACCACACCCTCCTCGTTGCCTCTGCTTCTCTGCACTCCAAGAGCCGGTGGAGCCCGCGACGCCTCATCCGCAACGCTATCCGTCCACCCTCCCGCCTTGGCCTATCAGAGCCTCAACTTGACCTTCCTCTCGCACAAGGCCGACAGCGACGTGCGCGCAGTCAGCATGCAGCGACCGGGATTCCAACACTCATCTCTCACCACCAACATGATGCATGCATGAGTCGACACAGATGCTGGGAGCAACTTTGCTAGGCCCCACGGGACTGCAATAACACCGTTGCACTCGCCAGAGATTGTCGGTCAGATATTCAGGGACCTCTCTGCATACCGCCGCCTATCAGCGCACCCCAACCTTGGGCGAAGTGGATCGGCAGCGTCCGCGTTTGACCCCGGTTCAACCCCAGCCTGCTCTCTTCCCTTCCCCCCTCGCTACTTTGTGACCGACCATGACCGAGGTTGGCAGCCCGTCGAGTCGAGGGGGACTACTCCGATGGGGCTCCCGATGGGACCCTAGTGACGGGACTGCTGCCAGTGACTGATTGATGGACGGATGGATGGATGGGACGGTACATAGTGCGGCCAGACGTTGCATTCGCCTGTCATGTACATATAAGATGGCCCTGCCGTCCGTCGTGCTACCTTGAGGCGCGCGAAGTTGTGCCTTCCTCGACCCCTCATCGACGTGTGAACCTGGCCTACCTCTTTCCCTGAGGTTGTTCTGGTTTGTCTGTCTGTCTGTGTGTTTTGCATTCTGCAGGTCAACCGTTCTTGTTGTAGATCATCCTTTCTTAGAGTGTTCTGCTGCCCACCTCACCTTCAACACCACACACACCCGCAAGGGTGACTCGACAAACATGGCGCCTCCCACGTTCCTCGGCCTGTCAGGGCGGCCGCTCTCCCTGCTCGTGTCCGTCATCGCGACTACGGGTTTCCTGCTGTTCGGATATGATCAAGGGTGAGTAACCTGGTCACAGGGACTACGGCGGCGCATACTCTCCGCCTCCTTCAACGCAGGCTTGCTAACATGTGCGACCTCGCAGTGTCATGAGCGGTATCATCACCGCAGCGCCCTTCAATGACTTGTTCACGCCGACCAAGAACAACAGCACCATGCAAGGATTCACCACGGCCATCTACGAGGTCGGGTGTCTCTTTGGCGCCATGCTTATCCTCGGACTCGGCGACCTGCTCGGCCGGCGTCGCGTCATCATCATGGGCGGCCTCGTCATGGCCGTAGGCGTCATCATCCAGATCACCGCCATGCACGGCTCGAACCCCTTTGCGCAGTTCATCGTCGGCCGTGTGGTGATGGGCGTCGGCAACGGCATGAACACGTCCACCATCCCGACGTACCAGGCCGAGTGCTCGCGCACGACGAACCGCGGCCTGCTGATCTGCATCGAGGGCGGCGTCATCGCCTTCGGCACCTGCATCGCCTACTGGATCGACTACGGCGCCAGCTACGGGCCCGACGATCTGACGTGGCGGTTCCCCATCGCCTTCCAGATCGTCTTCGCGCTCATCATCTCGGTGCCCATGTGGTTCCTGCCCGAGTCCCCCCGTTGGCTGCTCACCCACGAGCGCTACGAGGAGGCCGACATCGTCATCGCCGCGCTGCGCGGCTACGAGCTCGAGAGCACCGAGACGGCCATGGAGCGCGACGTCATCGTCGACTCGATCCGCGCCTCGGGCGGCTTCTCCAAGTCGACCCCCTACAGCGCCCTCTTCACCAACGGCAAGACCCAGCACTTCCGCCGCATGCTGCTCGGCGCGTCCTCGCAGCTCATGCAGCAGATCGGCGGCTGCAACGCCGTCATCTACTACTTCCCCATCCTGTTCGAGGAGTCCATCATGCCCGGCAACCGCAACCTGTCGCTCATCCTGGGCGGCGTCAACATGATCGTCTACTCCATCTTCGCCACCGTGTCGTGGTTCATCATCGAGCGCGTCGGCCGCAGGAAGCTCTTCCTGTACGGGACCATCGGCCAGATGACCTCGATGGTCATCACGTTCGCTTGCCTGATCCCCGGGACGCAGACGGCGGCCAAGGGCGCCGCCGTGGGCCTGTTCACGTACATCGCCAGCTTCGGCGCCAGCTGGCTGCCGCTGCCGTGGCTGTACCCGGCCGAGGTGAACCCCATCAAGACGCGCGCCAAGGCCAACGCCGTGTCGACGTGCACCAACTGGCTCTTCAACTTCCTCATCGTCATGGTGACGCCCATCATGATCTCCAACATCGGCTGGGGCACGTACCTCTTCTTCGCCGTGGTCAACGCCTGCTTCCTGCCCGTCATCTGGTTCTTCTACCCGGAGACGGCCCGCCGCTCGCTCGAGGAGATCGACATCATCTTCGCCAAGGGCTCCGTCGAGAACATGTCGTACGTCCGCGCCGCAAAGGAGCTGCCCTACCTGACCGACGAGGAGGTCGAGCGCGAGGCCATGCGCTACGGCCTCATCGAGACGGTCGAGAGGGTCCACCAGCACCACACGGTCGCCGACCCGGAGAAGACCGCCGCCGGCCGCAAGTCCTCGGACTCGGAGAAGGCCTACGCCGTGCAGAACCGCAGCGGCAACAGCTCCGACGACGCCGACGCTGCTGCCAGTGGGCTCAGCACCCACTAAGTCGGTGCGTGGTGGTGGTCGTGCAGCCAGTGGGGCAAAGGTCCCACCCAGACGACGAGGAACTCGAGAACAGTCATCTTAAAACGGCTGCTCGAGTGACGTTGGACGACAGGCACGTGCGAGTAAGATCCAAATGTTGGGGGCCGCTATGGGCCGCCCCCATGGTGGAGGCAAGATCTGCCTTGCGTAATGCTTTCTTTAGATACCCGGTCGTCACCTCAAACCAGGGACGATCTTTTGAAATTAGAGATCGGAGACCGTGAATAGACGGGTGCATAACAAAAGTTGCCGGCCTCCTTATTATAATTCCGTTGTGAATATGTTCGTTGTCGTGATATATATAATGCCGGTCGTGTGTCTGTCCCACATGACCCCAGCCAGATTGCCCACCCTCCAGTCCAGCCTTGCCATGGGACCATTCCAAAACTCCGCTGACTTCTTAAATCCCTTGAAATCATGATGCACGCCTGTATGTAGGGAGATAAGACCAAAATTAAAGAATAGTAATGCAAGAATGCCTCCTCTTAAATGCATGGCTCATGGGGCAAGCAATTCACTCCCAGTCCCGATACCGCGGCCGGCCCCTCAGCTCGTCCGGGTCAGGCCTGCGGCGGAACAGGCCGTTGGCGCGATTCCTGAGCCAATGCAGCTTGGCGGCCAGGACGTCCTCCTCGACGAAGCTCTGCGACACAGAGGCACGTCAGTCGAATTGTTTCCAGGCATAATCGCCTCCCTATGTTGCAGCTGCTGGCTGGGGGATGAGGCGAAAGGATGTTTGTTGTACATACCGAGGTGTAGCGATCTGGGAACATTGCGTCTGACGTGCCGAGGGGCAGCCTGTGTGCGGCGCGGATGTTGTTTACGTACATCCGGCCGAGGTGCTGCACGCGGTTGTCCAGCACGACGGGGACCACGGAGCGGGGCATGTTGGGTTCGTTGCTGATCTGACGCTCGCTATGTTGATTTTTCTTAAGGCAAAGAGGCTCCTTTCGTGTGAGATCGTGGAAAGCGGAAACAGAGCAAGTGAAGCAGCAAGAGCAGAACACACGGCGCACGTCAAGGAGGGGCAGAATCAATATTTCAATATGTAGTCTTTTTTTTTTCTCCATCATGCCATTCATGCAGGTACGAAAGAGAATTGTTGGGGGGCATGTCATTTGATGCCAATGTTATGGGTTAATTTCCCGTCACCGCTTCCCCGTTCACCTTGGGACCCCCCCTGGAGCGTCGATAGACCGCCTGATGATGCGCCTCACACGATGCACCACCGCGGCCGTGCGACATGGGGCTTGCAGCCAGCTGGGAACCGCGACCAACCTGGCTCACACGCATTCTCCAGGGCGGCCATGGTAGATAGGGCTGCATCGTGGGGCGGATGCGGTCAGCAGGGCTTGAGAGGAGCTGAGTCTTGCCTTGAAGACATAGAGTTTACGGTGCACGATGAGGAGGGGCTACGAAGAGTTCACAGCATGCAACACTGATTGAGTTTTCAAGGTGGCATTGTCTTCATCAGCAAAGTCCCCTGACAAGCCCCCGTCCGATCTCACAGTAGCGCCGCTCCCTCCAAATCAGGGGCCCTGAGGGTTGCAGCCAACGAGATCACGCCGGCCATTTATTGGGGAGGGCGGCACGGGCGGCTGACACCCCTCCCTCCTAGTGTAGTTCTCACAGAAAATGCCCGATAATGTTTTTACCCCAGAACCTTAAACTGCCCTAACAACTGACCAGATGATGGACCCTGGCGCCGTTTGTGTAAGCCCCCGCACATGCACACGACCGTCAATATCACTGTCGCGTGCACACGTTTTTTGTGCTCCCATGTGCAACTTTCTTCTTAAGGGCGACACCCGAGGTTCAGCTTCCAGAGAGAAAAGGCGTGTCTTGCCATGGAATAACAGGCCACAGCTTAACTAGACAGCTGCTTGTGCCGCCATGTCTAGGCCGTCAGCTGCCCCTACCGCCATCAACAAGCTTGAGAAGCCACACAGCCGCCATCAGCACAAGATAGGGGCTGTCATATGTCACCCACATGCAACGCGATCTGTCGATGAGCACCGGCCCAGCCCAGTTAGCTAGGCCACCGTCAGCTGCCACGTTGTGGACTCCCTGGGAGCAGTGTTTGTCTGTCAGATATGGCCAGTGACATCGACCAGTTGACGTTACCCAAATGACGAAACTTCAGTATTTGACACCATAGAGAGAGACTTAAGAACAGGATCCAGAGCTCCTCAACTCCATCCGACCTTGACTCTGCCTGCTCGGCCTAGCTGGTCTCTCCCATTTGCTACACCAAAGGCCAAACGTATCTATCTCGTAGAGGACCAAATTCGCTTGAAGAAGTGATATGATAATGCAGCAAGTAGACATGACTAGGCTGATATTCCCCAACGGACTAAGGAATTGAATGCCCAGTTGATTTAGGGGTGTGAATAGTTGATGGCTCAGGGTTGCTAGTCTGGAAACTTTAATTGTAGTCGTTAATGGGGGTGGCGTGCATGGTGGCCCATCCACAACCTCTCAAGTCTATCGGGGGCTAGCAAGTGATGCGCTCAAGATGTCAGTGAAAGAAAATGTGAAGACTCTCAAAACTTGAGTCACGCCAGTCTCTGCACCTTGAAGAAACATGCTGAGAAACTAGTGAGCAAAACTGCCTGAGTGAAAGTGTTTAGCTAGCTTGGGGCCTTGTCTCAGGAACCTCTTTGGCTGTTTGCATAGCATGTGAACACCTACCTAGGTGGTTTCGTTCTTAATCCGTATACACACGAGATTGTATGCGGTCCCTTCGTACAGTAATAAACGCTCAAAGACCCAGCGTTTAAAAAAAAAACAATATCGATAACAGTAGCTTCAAAAAACAGCTCTACCTAGGTACTTAAGTATTTATAAATCAGCTTCATGAGCTTAAAATAATACTGAACAGTCACTTTCCTAGTCCTAGATCCAGTCTTAGTCCTCTTCTGTGACTCAACTCCCACTGCGGCTCAATTCACTTCTGGCACCAAGCACACGCTAAAGCAATGATTGCTTTGAATTCACACATGAATTCACCCATCAAGGGACTCACTTAAAGGCAAGTGAATAATTGCTCGAAATCAGCTAGGGAACTTTGCAGGCTGAAAAACTATTTAAACCCAGCTCCCTCCCCATCCAAAAACTTTCCTCCCTTTCCTTTCCTCTCTTTTCAACCCAACCCAACCAAGGTCAGCTCAACCCACCCCAACCCAAACTCACAACACAACACAACACAACACACCTTGACCCTTCCCATTCCCTACACACAACTCACCTATCCTGCCTTGACATCGTCCACCTCCATCAACCCTCTACTTACACTTCATGAGAGTCAACAGTCAAACCGACGACCAAGTCCTGACACAAAGGCAGGCAGGGAGGAAGCCACCCGACGCCTTCAAACGAGGGAAAGCCCATTCTTCGACACTGGAGCTTTGGGAAGGAGCCTCGGGGGTGCTCAGCACCACCCTTGGCGTGGAACCAGACGTGAGCACTGTCGAGCAGTGGCGAGGGCCCCCCTATCCCGCTAGCGAACCGAGCGCTGGAAACGAAGAAGGCAGGCAGGGAGGAAGCCGTCCGACGCCTTCGACCACGGGCAAGCCCCAGTTCTGCGACTACTGGGAGAGCTTTGGGAAGAAGCCTTGGGGTGCCACCGTGCACACCCTTGGTGGGGAAATTGACGTGAGCACTGTCAGCAGTGGCGAGGGCGACCGAACTCCACTGACGAGAGATAACCCGGCCAGGCACCAAGGGCAGGCAGGGAGGAAGCCATTCGACGCCTTTTTCTCTTACTATGGGTAGGCCCAGTCTGCGACTCTGGTGTGCCTGGGAAGGAGCCTTGGGGTGCCTAGCACTCCCTTGGCGCGGGATCAGACGTGAGCCCTGTTAGCAGAGGCGAGGGCACCAACTTTTTAATATCGAGGGTCCGGCCTCGAGCCGAAGTACGACGACTGAATGGGCCGCGACCAAACGGCTCAAGAGCGAAACGATGCCTCGTCGACTGGCCCCACCAAGGGCTCCAACACACGCGAGGCAACCGGGTGGACATTGGTGGAAACTACTTCTACAGAGACTTCTTCGGAAGTAAACTTTTATGGCCTTGTTTGTCCGATGCCCTGGCCGGTGCTGACGGATCTTTTTATCTCCCGTCCATTGGCTGGGGTATTGCTTGGAAGCCAGGAGGGTCCACCCCTCCACGACGCTGCTTTGTCAAACGGGTCAATCACATTAAAAGCTTTTTTTTTCGTTGCGGCTCATGAGTTTACTCGTGACGCGACGAAGAAGAACACATTTTTTGCCTAGTCACGCGTACCTACATAGACCGGTGCGCGCACGCACGCACACACATAGGCATAGACACCATAGTTACATAGGCACAGACAAATACACACCAGACCCTAAAATTCCCCGAGCACGTTAACGAAAACTGCACACAAGCGTCGCACCTGCAAGTAGTAATTGTAATCAAGTATTCAATGAGCCTCGCACTTTTTGATACATCGAATGAGTCATCTTGTTTTGAAAACAGTAGCAAAATTGCACGTGATCCTTTCTTTTGGAAAAACTTTCTTTTGATTTGTACCTATTTTGAACTTTTTTTGTCATTTATTTTCAACCTGAGAAGCAATCTAATTCTGTACTAGAAAACAAGGAAAAGAGAAAACTCCCTTCGATATAAGTACCGATAATCAAGAGGGAAAATGAAGGATCCAAACCTGTAACCAAGAAGGCCGTCTGGTACTCACCTCAGAGCTATCCGATCCAATCACTCCTACATGCGAGACATTTAGCCTCGAGAGGATGGTCGAAGTGCATCCCTGGGCTCTTGGGGCTGGTGACCCATCAGGGCGGGAGGACAGCTCGCAGGCCGCCGGGGTTGTTGCTGCCCAGGGGATGGAGTTGCTGGCCCAGCAGCCGCCGGGCTTCGAGGTCCACCCAGGGGGGCCGACGCACTAGGGCTGGCGGGCTCAGCGGACCAGCGGGAGGACGGCACATAGCAGAAAATCGTTCCCGGAGGCAAAATTGGACCAGACCAAGCGTTGGGACACGGAGGGAGGTCGGCGAGGAACCAACCGGGCTGCGGGTCACGGTAGAATCCGGGGTGCAGGTCGCGGAAGATTCCATGTTCCAGGTCGTAAGAGGTGCCCTCCGGGTTGTAGAACGGGTGCCCCGGACCGTGGAAGATTTCCTCTGAATTTGAGTCGTAGAAGATGTCCCTTGCATCTGGGTCATAGAAAAAGTCCTCCGAGCTGTAGAGGGTGCCCTCTGGGTTATAGAAACTGTCATCAGGGTTGTAGAAGGTGGCTTCCGGGTTGTAGAAGATCTCCGTGGGCGGCAATTGCTCACAGGGAGCGGCATCCCATGAGACGAAACTGGGCTCCATGGCTGGCTCAAACTGCCAGTCGAATGGACCCGGAGAAACCTCGTCCACATCGTGGTCGGGACTCGCCTGCCAGTGGACTGGATCGAGCTGCCACTCGAATGGAGTGGGAGACATCTCGTCCGCTGTTCGGTTGTGTTGAGGAGACATGGTTGATGTGGTGTTGCAATGCAGTGTGTGAATGTGGTGATCAGATTGCAGTGCAATGTGTGAGTGGTGGTGAGAAGCAAGTTGAGGTTAGCATCTCTGATATGGCAATTTAAATAGTCGAGCAACGAGGCTGAAGACGAGGAGGAAGATAATGCTATTGTCTTGCAATACTGATGAGCGTTATTGTCTTGTCTGAGGCATCTTTGTTTGTGCTGTTGTATGGACAACGACGTGTCACGGTAAGAACAACAATGCAATTCTCTTCATAGCCGATGCTCGAGATCATCTTTGTTAAAGAAGTAGATTCCCTCCCCACCTTAACCAACCCTCCCCGGGTCTTTGTGGAGGTTCAAGCGGGCGAGGATCGGCTTGCCCACCAGTGCCTCTAGAGTTGTGCTGCATGTCGATATGTCTAGGACTCAAGCCTGACACCCGAACTATTCCGCTTCGAACGCTTTTCTCGAATGGCTTTTTTACGAGCCTTCTCCCTTTCCAGAAGAGTGGTCTTCCACCTTTTCACACTGTCGTGCCATGCAGCGCTGTATTCATCATCACGGGCAGGACGCAGGTACGAATGACCCCTGTTGTGTGCCTTGTAACTCGCGCGAGTACACCTTTTATCCCTTAAATAAAGTCTCTGTCTCAAATCGAGCAGTTTCTCCAACCGATTACCGTGCAGGTCTTGCAAGGCTCTCTCCAAGGCGCTTATACGGATGACTTCTTCGTTGGGGATGCTCTTCTGAGCTCCGATGGATTTCAGCCACGACACGGTAGTTCTGAGAAGGCCCGAGGTGAAGCCTTGCCAACGAGTGGTCAAGTTGAGAGCATGACGAGACGCCATGGGCGGACTGACCGGCAGGGCCCGGCCCTGCACAAGAGATTGCCTCGATGGCTTTGAGCTGCTCAACAGATAAGGTGTGAGATGATGGGGCCCTCGGATGGTGGGATGAGGTAACTGACAGGCTCAGTGGCTCAACCTCTCGTGTGTCAGACGACGGCTAGGCCGTGTTGGATATCTTCGCTGATCGAATACGATGCTGCTGTGGATGAGGCGACGTTAGAAGATGAGCCGTGGTGAGTAAGCTAACAGAAAACGTGCTCATTTTGCTCATGTGCTGTTAATGGCCGGAACCTGGTGTAATGCACGGCCTTAGTCAGCACCCTTCCGACCACCCTCCCTCCAGCACCATCTCATCTCGTGTGGACAGGGCACGGCACGTCACGAAAGACGAGACGGAAATGTGGCTTTGCACAACACGGCCGCTCCCCAGGCGACAGCCGAACCGTTGTCCTTCTTCGAATTTTTTCCTTTCTTTCTCGCTTTTTACCGCCCTTCAACCGCGCCATTTCATCCCCTGGCGTGGCGCGCTAGAAAGGACCCTAGGAAAGAACGGGTGCCAAGACGACATTTGAGGCTCCTTTGAGCTTAGCCGCACGAAGGATTCAGCACTCAGCCAGTTACCCACTGCAGGCAACCACTGGCTAATTTTATTTTTCCTCTCTGCGCTGTCACTATGCACGAACTCGCCCAGTTTGACGTGCATACCAGGCAGCCGGCCGCAGGGTATGCCCATGGGCAAGGGCAGGTTGCGGTAGGAAGCAGGAGGATTTGGGGCGGAGATATGAAGACTGAAGTCATTCCCAAGTCCCCGTTTTTTTCCCTTTGTGACTGACCATCTCTTCTCCCTCTCCTCTTCGCCAGTCTCTTACTTATTCTAGTGAGAAGCCGTCCCTCGTTCTCAAGTCTCAACCTAGTGTCTGGTTGATCACGTTCGCTTTGTTTCTTTATCTGCGTTTTGTGTTAAAGTGCTACCCACAACCGCCCCACCTCACGACATCTCACGATACCCGATTGCCTAATCCGTTCTCTAAGAGGCCTAATTCTCTCTCCAATCCACCATGGAGAACGCATCGAGTACCCAGCCCAGCGGCCCTGAGAAGCCTGCTGCCGCACGCCTCAGCTCGCCTCCCCAGCCCGCCAACGGCCAGCATGCCCAGCAGAACATGCAGCCCCTGGAAATCCCCAAGCCCGAGCCATTCAGGATCAGCAAGCCGTTCGCCGTTTCCAAGTTTGTGCTGGGCTCCTTCAACCTCGTCTTCGCCATCATCGCGCTGGGCCTCACACTGGGCCTCATCTCGACGTCATACAATATGACCTCGTTCATCGGCGTTGTCATCTGCATGGCCCTCGTACGTACCTCCGCTCCCAGAATATGGTTAAGCCGGCACTCAGAAAACCCACAAGAAGCTAACAAAACCCCCCAACAGGCCATCGCGTCCCTCGTCTGGCAGATAGCCGAGCACGCCACCCTCCTGATCCGGCGCAACTGGCATCCCATCCACCCGGGCGCGCACGTGGGCGTACACCTGGTGCTGTGGGTCCTCGCGATCCTGGTGGTGCTCTCCCTGTGGGTGAGCCTGGCGTCGGAGATGCGCCACTACGTCCTCGAGTCGGACTGCGAGGGCGACTACTGGTCCTCCTCCTCCTACTACTCGGGCTCCTCCACGGACCCCTACTACTGCAGTTTCGCCAGCTTCCCCACGCAGGCGGCCGCCGACAGGTACTTCGGCCTGTTCCAGGCGCTCGCCGCGTTCGCGACGCTGATATTTATCTGTCACTTCGCGCTCTTTGTCATGGCATGCGTCGAGACGGACCAGAGGCGCAGGTACGACAAGGCCACCAAGGTTGTCTACTTCCTTGCTGCGCCGGGCCCCGTTGATGGGCGGATGCAGTACACGCCGGTTACTACGCAGGCGCTGGGGGGTAATAGGGGGTCTGTCATCCCGCCTCCGGTTATGTACCAGCAGCAACAGCAGCAGCAGGGTAACGCGGATCCTGGGATCCACGGGTACTATGCGCCGCCTGCTAGAGTAGCTCCGGGCACCGCCGCTTAGGGTCGACGAGTTGGTTGGAGGCAAGGGCTAATAATTTTGATTAATTGAGGGCTGCTAGAGTCGCGGTTGATTGCTGCGGATGTGGATAGACGGAAGGCTGAAATAGAATAATAGCGATGGCTACTACATAATTGTTAATGAAAGATGATACCCCTTTACCTTGCTGCCGCTGGAAGGATAGTATCTGGAGTATTCTATGAAATCTTGACCGCAGGCCGCGCGTGATAAGACGACATGATCACGAGTATTCCCGTGGTAGCAGCACTGAGGCACACTACTTTCTACTTTGTATCTACGCCAACTGACTCTTTGGGCCGGCGATATGCGCATCATTATATGAAGGGCCGGCTTCTGTGGCGTACTTCTGTGGCATGAAGTGCTGAGAACCGACCGACTTTATCTGTGGATACTGACCGATCCTCACCGGAAACTGGGAGAGCAGACATATCACCATTCACATAATCATCTCCAGTGCACACAAGTTAAAAGGTAGAATGAATAGTAATCCGAAACCATGCCAAGTTTATCTGTCTATTAGAATTTGGGTATCGATTCTGATGCGCAAGACATGGCCGGCATAGATCCTCTCTACGCCAGGTGACACGCCCACATCATCTTAACCAAATAATTGCAAGGATGAAGTTCAACGCTGCGTCAACCGAAATCGTTGACAGCCACCTAATTTTCTCCGTCGAATGTTGTCACAAAATTCCGCTTACAGGAGGGCAAAGGCGCCACCGATGAAGGCGACGGCGGCGAAGGCAGACGAGCCCAGCTTGGCAGCCGAGGCACCGCTGGCAGCGACGGCGGAGGAAGAGGACGAGTCGGCGGAGTCAGAGCTGGAGGAGGAGCCGGAGCCGGAGCTGCTAGAGCCAGAGCCAGAGCTGAAGGATCCGCCGGTGGCGGTCGCGCTGGCATCGGTGGCAGTCGCAGTGCCGTTAGCGCTGGAGGTGCCGGTAGCAGTGGCGGAGGCAGAGGCGGAGGAGCTGGTCTTGGACTTGGAGGTGGTGGGGCAGGTCAGGTTGAAGAGGGCGTTGGTGTCCAGGTCCTTGGTGATGGCGAAGGACATCTCGTTGGTCTGCGAGTCGTCGACCAGGTTGTACCAGAAGGTGGGGACCTTGCCGAAGAGCTGGTCACAGCCAACCTCGTCCCAGAACTGCTTGGCGTTCTCAACGCTGGGGACGGCCTTGTCCCAGTCGGGGCCCTCGTAAGGCCAGCCGGTCTCGGTGACCCAGACGTCCTTGCCACCGGAGACACCGACGACGGCATCGTAGGCATCCTTGAAGAGGGAGGCGGCGTTGTCGATGGTGTTGTCATCACCAGTCTGGTAGTAGGGGTACTCGTCAACTCCGAGCCAGTCGACGGCCTCGATGACGGCAGAGTTGGAGCCGTTGGTCCAGGCGTCCCAGGTGTCGACGTGGCCGATCTGGAAGTTGTAGCTGGAGAACTCGCTCTTGAACTCCTTGATGAACTTGACAATGGCGTCGGGGCCGGCGCCAATACCGGCGTCGTTCTCGACACCGGTGGCACCAGCACGGTAGAGATCCTCAGAGCCGATGGAGACACCGATGATGAGCTTGGCGAGGTCGTCGCCGTGCGCCTCCAGGCCAGCCTTCAGGGCGTTGATCTCGTTCTGGATGCTGTCGGTGCCAGAAGTCCAGATACCGAGCAGGAGCTGGGTCTTGGTCTTGACGGCGGCAGGGAAGGCCTCGATGGGGTCGGCGGTGGTGGCACCCTGGATGTTGGTGTAGAGACGGACGGCGTTGAAGTCGCCGGGGGCACCGACGAGGTTCGCGGCGGTCGTGAACTCCGACTCGAAGTCGCTCTGGACCTTGGCGGCACCGGAGCCGTGAGTGGAGCCGGAGTTGAAGCCAAGGTAGTTGGCGGCGGAGGCGCCTGCCACGAGGGCGGACGCTGCGAGGGCCTTGGACTGCATGGTGAAGAGTGTTTGGGGGGGGGTTTGCGGGTGCTGAAGAGCAGTGGGTTGTGTTTGAAAGCGCAAAAGAGCGAATGAATGACTGAATATCAACGAAGGGAGGGAGGGACCGACAAGTCGTTCGAAGTAAAAGAATGGACTCCGACGGCTGGTGGTTGGTGATGAAGTATGTGGTGGTGAAGGGCGAAAGAACAAAGTCGTGGAGCCAGTCACAGCTGGGAATGTATGGGACGAATTTGAGAGGAGTTCAATCCAGAGGCCTCGCCCCCTGCGTTCCCAGGTTGCAGGGCCCTAATGTCGCAGTGGGCAGGGATGGCTTATTGGCGAACCCCTGAATTGGAAGTGGGTGGGGCTCGGCAGGGTTGGGATACGAAATGTTCTGCTGAAGTTCTTGCCTCGCACTGGCTGACTGTGAAATTGCGATTCGCGGGGGGCACCAGAGAGATGGGCGCGACAGGATCCTCGGGCTCAACCACGCGACAAGCTTATATGCAAACCTTGGCTTATATACACAACAAACAACCCGCCTGCTGCTGTGTCTGTTTCGTTGGCTGCTGTCGAGGGTTGTGGTGCGATGCCAGGTGGTACTGCTGCTAATAATGTCAAACGTTTCATTTCATCCATCCGCTATCCGCCACACACAAGCCCCTTGGGACGAACCGGACCCCTTTTGACCACACTAGGGAGACCACCAGACAGAACTGACAGACTGACAGACCACCAGGTCACCACCTTGGCAGCCATCGAACACAGACGAAGACCACAATAACCAAGGCCTGATTCGACCTGATCGGCGCTGAGGGTCGGCTGAAACTCGACGGCTTGCCTGCAGGCCACTCCGACAGAAGTGGATCTCTGGGGGAATTAAGCTTGGCACCTACCAATCTCGCCCCTTATATTGCGGGTCAGACGTTAACAGGGCTGCGCCGCCCCCAGATGCTGTCCACCTTCAGCACGGCCTGAAGCAGGCCGCCTGCCAGGTCGGGTCATCCGCGCCGGCTTCACATCCTCCCAAAAAAAAAGCCACTTGATGCGGCCAGCCAGTGAAGAGGTCCAATACTCGAGGCCAATCATGGGTGTCTCGGGGCGGGAATGTTCTGCTGGCCCCCGTCTTGCTCTTCCCAACCGCCTGTCACAACTGCTCGTCAATATCGTCCCTTCCGAACTGCACTGTCGTGAATGGGGAAACAGTATCAGTGTTCCATCTCCGCCCTCGAGCAGCATATCTTCACTTGCCCAGGCCGCCTGTGGTGTGACTTGGTTGCCTCATGGTTCCGTGACAGACACCGTCTTCCTCGCTCTCTCCTTGTATCATTGCAGAGACCTCAACTTTCTGTATCAGTGACAATTTCGCCGCTTTGCCCGTACCCGTTCGACACGCAGGAAATTGATTTCGAGCGGCCATGAGTTGTGTGTATGTGGTCTTCAGGCCAGTAGTCGAAGCACAGCATGCCCATCGAGACTAAATTGACTTGACGGATCGTGTTGCACATACGTGACTTGCGCAGACCAGTGTCATTCCACTCTACCGAAGACTATCCCTTTCGTCCGACTTGAAAACATTGTGTCGAGACCGCCTGGTACCACTTTGTTCTCCGATCCATTTCCACGGGGAGTTGATGGTGTTGCAGCAGTCGTCAGCGAGGACCAAGTCGCGCCGCCTATGCGAATCTAACAAAAGTCATGCTGAAAAAGAAGGAAGAAGCCAGCACAAGTGACCCTCCAACCTGACTAGGCGATCTTGCGAAGGTCTTTTCTGTTGAAGCATGAATGTGAACCACAGAATGGGAATCCGAGAACAAGAAACAAGAACACACAACCACTGCCGCATCGTCACTAAAACCAATCAAACCCGCCCGCCCTCGCTGCAGTGCCCGGCCTTGCAGCCCTCGCACAGCTCCTCGAGGTGCGGTATCTTGGTCCTCTTTACTTTGTACTTCGGTGGCTGTACCTCCACGCCGCACCACTTCTTGATCCGGTAAGCGACCCTGTCCGCGTACGAGCCGCCGTCGCGGTCCAAGACCAAGTAGCCGAGTACGTTGCAGCCCTGGCAGCGCTGTTTGTACACACGCACGTTGTACTCTGCGCCGGGGTACCTGATATGTCTTTGTCAGTCATGTGCTGCAGAGGCTGAAGCAATGGCTCTTGGGAGTCCCCAGGACGCGACAGACTGGGGGCCGCAGAGAGGACAATTGTACTGACATGCGGATGGTGATGGCAATCTTCATGCTCCGCCAGCCATCACAGTTGCACTTTTTGTTGCGGCAGATGAAGCGGCCCATGATGTTTGTGTCGTACCACTTGGTGGCGCCCGTCGGGTCGTCGTCGTCGCGGAAGCCAAAGTATAGGTCATCCTCTTCGAGTAGGGCCGAGACGTCACTATGAAGGGTTGGAAAAGTGCAGTAGGTTCCGCCTGCCTTTACGAGTCTTTTCTTGCTTGCCATGGTGATGGTGTTTTTGCGTTGCTTGATGGCGGCAGCCTCGAAGTGATGCTTTCGTGAACGGGGAGGAAGCTAGCAGAAATCTGGGTCTGGAGACACCAAAGAGAGTTTTGGTGGGTAAAAATTGATCGAAGATTTTCGAGCTTCTGAAAAGGATTTCTGTGTTGGAGGATAGAGCGTTCAGAAGTGTGGTGTGCTCCCTTTTGGTAGGCCTCCCGCATGCGACAAATGTGTCTCGCGCATCGACTGTGCTATGGTAGTGTCTCGCAATTCTCCCATGCGGTCAAGGCCTGAATGGTATCTGCATGGCCAACCCAGAGCCGGGCACTGCAGGCTCGCGAGGCTTTTCAGGAGGGCTGAGCAACCAGCACGGAGGTCATGTCAGCCACCAAGGAGACCTGGACACTGCCAGAATGCGAGGAAATATCCGCCCCGCCAGGCACCTATTATCTACATGAAGTGAGAGTCTCCCAGCAAAATCTTGGCGGGTAGAGGAGCATATTTAGAGAACAAAGGGTGCATGCATGTTGGTCCAGCTGCGGAGAAGCCTTCATCACTTTGCTGTGACTCTGGCAGGGACAGGCAGATCTCATAAACGCCGGATGCCGAGTTGGGACTGGAAGGCGGATATCGTTAAAAAGACAGAAGCCAACTGCGAAGCCCACGTTGGACCGCTGCAAAGCAAAGGGCCTCGAGGCCGGGTGGACGATGCGGGCGGGTTCGCCCAAGGATTGAAACTTGATTAAGGTACGCCGATCGCCCAACTCCCATAGATTGCTGTTCTATGTAACTCAGCTAGATGGACGAGCGCTCAACTGTAGAGGCACTGGGCGCGGTCTCTCACGACGGCTATTCTCTTTGTAAAACGACCATCAGACCCATTATGCCTAACATTGCCGTCTTCATCCAAGGGTTTTCTGACAACATGATTGTCACGTATCCGACGAATGGTATGTAGCCCACTGTCACTATGTTAGTCATCACAAAGCGTGCATCCTGGAAAGTGGCCGCAACTTACCAACACTGCCGATGATGTCTTGCCTCTCAAGGTAGTCCTGCCCCTCCGCATCTGCCCCGGTCTGTTAGGTCTCACATTTTTTTACTGTGGCAGGTCAGGAAGCACATACATAGCTCGGTGTCATCGGCCTGGTTGTTGTCGCCCTTGGTCAATAGTCGGGCATGCTCTCTGCGCGAATAGTGTCAGCAGGATCGTTTCCCTGGGGCGCACTGCACCTGTAACCGGCGCTCGACGGAAACTTGGAGGAATGCGTACCCTTCGCCAAACTTGCGCACCACACGGTGGACAATAGGGATGTCCTTGTCCCTCACGTTGTAGACCACGACCTCGCCGACGTCCGTCTCTTGGACCAGGTTTCGGTTCCCTATCGATAGCCAGCAGTCAGCCCTACACTTCTTCTACCCTATTTCGCCAAATGATTCAACGCCGGCGCGGAAATTTGGGGGTCGTCGTACAGAGAAATAGGAGGTCGCCGCGCTGGAAGGCCGGTTCCATGGACCCGGATAGGACAACGACGATGGGAGAGGGCGAGTCGGTGACAACGGAGAGCCTGGGGAGGAATATGTTAGCCTGTGGTCACGGTAGAATGGAGTAGCCTGTCGGGTCGTACCCTTTCCACATCATGAAGGCCGTCGACAAAATCAGACCTGGTTCCGGCGCATGTCAGTGTCGCGATCCGGCCGGGCTTGCAGCTGCAGGGCCATACCAAAGTTGAGTACTTGGGCGGCGAGTTGCCGCGGGTTCCCGAGGACGGAAAGCATGGTGATGCTTTGATATTTGGTGTTGTCGTTTCTGTTTGGAGTATGCTATCGCATAGTACAGAAGTGGCAGGTTTCCGGTGGGCGAAGATCAAAAGGTCGCAATATTGCTGATGGCCGCAAATGTTGCCCGGAAAGTCGAGAGGTGGCCTGTGGGGAGCTTCACAAGCTGTCCTCAAACTGCGGGTACGTACCGGACACCCTTTAGCCTCGTGGTGCAGGTACTAGGGTACTTTAGTGGGTACGTCGGTACGTACCGTGATGGGTCCTGAGCTGGTGTGGGGCCTATTCCAGGCACAACACCAAGCTACTCGACCCCATCGACTCCATGTGATGAGTCTGGCAGCGACGGCGTTCTTTCACCACAAACAAACCCGCAACAGGAGATCCGCGCTAAACAAGACGGCCTCATCCAATACAAAAATTGGCGTTTCCCAAGGATCAGGATGAGATGCGTTCCGCCCTGCTCGTATACATTTCGGCCGCCTCCTGCCGTTGTGGAATGGGCTGCGACACCACGTGCCCGTTCTACTCGAGGTTGGTGACTGTTGTCAAACAACAACAGCCTGAGCATGGATTCACACATATTTCCCAAGAGTCAGTGCGATCCTCAGAAGCCAACGTCTTACCAAGTGGGGGACAATATTGTCAACTGCCGGATATGCGCATTGGCTCCCATGGTGCTGGTTCCACGACTTGCTCTGCCAGTCTGTTTACGTTGTGGGCGTAATCTACGAAGGAAAGAGCTGCCCATCATCTTAGATGGGGCTTTTTTCTGGCTTCTGCGCTTTCTGGTGTTTCTCGAGGTCTCGAGGTATCGATGTCTAAAGAAGTCTCCAAGCAGGCAACAACTGTCTGGTTGTGCTCTTGCGCCTCTTCCTCGTCAGGAACGGCCTTTCCCTTGGCGCCCGTATTCCTCCTTCCCGAAGTACAACAGCAACACAGCTCAGACTGTTCCTTCCCGGGAAGCTGTCCCTCTTTTGTTGACATCTTCCTTCGAGCAGCTTCTGACTCTCGCTCAACTCTATCCCCCTTCTCTGCCCAAGTTCCCTTGCTGACCTGCATCTGTTCCATCATCATCCTACCACAAATATTCAGGTTTTCATGTTAGCATCGATTTGACCTCAGGTCAGCCTATACAATCCTGGAAAGACAACGCGCCAACACACAGTCGCCGGCATCACACCCGCCGTCCCGGTACTTCTCCTTCCCTGATTATCAACCAAGCAGCCGAACAATGGAACGCCAGCCTTTGCTTTCCCAGGTCGGCAACATTGTCGGCACCCGCCAGCAGGACGAGGAAGGCCAGGCCTCCGGTGGTGATCACGTATGTCTCTTGGCAGCAGCTTCAGCTGGCAGCGGCTCTTGATGTTGGTCAACGGCACAATTTGCTGACATTGTCCAGCCCATCTTCCTCCGTGCTGCCCATTCGCCATGGAGGCCGCTCAACCAAAATGCCCTGGGCTACATCCGGGGTGCCCTCGTAGCCTACTTGATCGCAACAGCCGGCATGCTGCTCGACTACGAGATCAAACATCGTGAGAGCGAATACACAAACTGGCGCATTCCTTTCCAGTTCTCTGCTGTCACCTGGTTCCTACTCATCGTGTACCATGTCTTCGTTTTTGTAAGTGCGAATGGGCCGCGACTGTTCAGGGCAAACACTCACTCACATTTCGGATTAGTCCTGGACGATCACGCACATGCATTGGCCCGACATTGATGAGAACGACACTCGCTGGGAATCTCGACTACTCCGCTTCATGTCTCCTCCTGAACAGACTGCCGATGGTCGTGGTCGCATCTATTTCAGCCTGTTCCACGTCGTCACCCAAGTCTTTGCCCTCTTGAACGTCATTGTGTACTGGACGATCCAGGTGCCCAACGGC
Organism: Diaporthe sp. HANT25; assembly: GCA_013435955.1. Classification (NCBI taxonomy): domain Eukaryota; kingdom Fungi; phylum Ascomycota; class Sordariomycetes; order Diaporthales; family Diaporthaceae; genus Diaporthe; species Diaporthe sp. HANT25. Next base: position 1,239,069 of record JACBFG010000006.1, on the reverse strand, counting down.
CGTGGTCACCTGCCAGCACCTGGTGAGGGTGACGGTGATGGCGGCAGCGGTGATGGCGGCGACGACGCCTTCATGATCTACGGAGACGGAGCCAGCAAGAACCCCTTCAGAGAGGTCTGGCCCCAAGGCTGGTTCCCTGTATTTTGTCTGTTCAATCTCTACGTCTTCCCGGCTCTCGAGGTCGTGATCGAGTCCGTTGTCCTGAACAGCATGAGACGAGCTGAGGTAGACACGAGTTTCCTTGGTCTTATTCGATCGGAATGACTGACCTTTTTGGCAGCCCGTCCCGACCCACCTGTTTACCACCATTGGATCCGCTGCGCTGTATCTAGTATACGCCACGATCGGCGCGAAGCTTACCGGCCACAATGCCTTCTTCTGGCTGGACGAGTCCATCGTTGGTAGCAAAGAGAAGGTGACAGCATACTGCTTTGGCTTCATCGCTTTAGCAGCTGCATGTAAGTGCCTTCGTGGATGCGACTCTTGGGCCAGTTCGGGCATCAGCATGGACACCTGACTGATCTTCCAACAGCTTTCGCCACGCTTTACGGCATCGTCGGCATGCGCGAGAGTATCTCTGACCGTGCCCATTCTCGATAACTCGCCAAAAAGCAAAAAAGTGGTTACGGTTGGGCTCACTTGTGGCCCAGCTAATATTCAGAACATTCGACTCTTGCTAGACTGGATGGGTAATGCATGCTGTTTCTTCACTGTGAGCACCGGGAGGTAATGGTGGCGATGTGTCGTTTTTGGTTTTTAGTTGACCACAGGATTACCTGAAGTATGTTTCTTGTATCGAGTCTTTGCGCAATACAGATTGACAATACGCGCCTCACCTATGATGTGTCTGAAATCAACGCTTGTTTCGTTTGCGTTCTTCGGTGTGCACCCTGACGTCCAGCATTCGCCACACAGCCGCTCACCACGTACAACACCGGAACGTGTGGCACCCCTGACTCCAGCCACCAAAATGTCTTGGAGTAGGTTCCCTTCTCGGCAGCTAGCGAACAGGGCGAGACACTCCACCCACCCTCACAAGTACCGTTCAGGGACTCCCGCCAACCCCGCGGTGACAGCGTGGCACACCAACCAGATAAGCGTCAATCCAGCCATTTGGAACCGAGACAAGGGAGGCCTTGCACCCTTAGCCCGAGCTTGTGAGAATGGTAAACCCGAATCAGGATGCTCAGCACCCATCTGAGGGCAGCACGCTAACGAAACCAACAGTAGTGGGTTGTGAATTTCAGTGAACTCTTCAGGCACCGTCTGCACACGGTCGGGGGGCGAATATCATGATTGCCCAATTTTCCATGACTTTCCGCCTGTAATGCAACGCAGCAGGCCTCTCGAGTCCTACAGCCGTTGGGGCATTTGACGCAATGTCGCGAACATCGACGACTGCAACAATCAGGGACCAACGCTGGGAATCGGGCTGTGCTCCCGAAGTCCTACTGGGCTGTAATCATGTCCAACCACACTCAGCTCCGCGCTATCTTGATACCTGAACTTCATGCCCTTCGGCCTCCAGGACAGGCTGGCGGCTATTCTGGAATGCGGAACTCACCCGGCTCTGGCTCTCGATTCGTCGCAATGCTGATGTGAGAAGCTTCTTGCGACTTCGATGCGCTTCCTTCACCTCTCTTCCAGTGTCTGCTGCAGTCAGACAGCTCACATGCCCAGCGATAAGGCGCACAATACTCGGCGCTGCATCCCTGGGGAGACGCGGTGTCACTCGCACGTGCTGTCGGCCCAATGCACGGCAACGCCAATTCGATGTGACGGCCTCGCGTCATCCAGAGCGTTCACCAGCCAACGCCAGAGCGATGATGCCTGCTCGTCAGTCATCAGGAAGTCGACTCACCACCATGTGCAGGCGATTAACACGTCGTCTTTGGGTTTTCTCGGGCTTCAATGTCGCAGGCCTCAAGTGAGGCTGGGCCGTGACGGTGACGGCACGACCCCGAGAGCCAACTCTATAAAAAGGATGGCAGGGCGGGCTGGGAACTCCACCCTGCCCTCTGATGACGGCACACTGTTCTGGCGATCCCACCTTGTTTTCCGGGGCACAGGCTAGCTCTTGGAGCTTTTACACCACACTACTGCATATTGACCTTGGCACCGCACCCTGTTCCTCACAGCCCCCAGATCCCAATTGATTCGACGGTTGATCTGAGAGGCTGCAGGCAATTTGCAGGCAACCAAGCCGCGTTGCCGCATAAATATCCCCGTCAACCACCCATTACTTTCGGAAGCTTTTCTCCTCTTTCTTCTTCCTCCCCCCCACCACGAACACACAGGGCGCCAAGTGCATATAGGATATTCACTGAGCTGGACGGTCGTTACGTACAACCAGTGGTATTTCTTCACGGGCCCTCTCGTCAATCTTTACGTGTGTCAGCGTTTGCCTTTGTTTTTTTACGCTCTCGTTCCGTCGTTCTTTCGATCGCGGGAGTTTCTTATCTGGTTTTCGTTCGTCTCGTCACTCTCTTGGTAACACCTCACGCCGAGACAAGGCAGCAACACCGCGAGATCCGCAAAAGTGGTTTCCTCGCTCTGCTCGTTTTTGTCTTTCCGTCGTCCCGTACGCCTCGAATCCGAGTGCTCTTCACAAGTCAGCTTTCCGGACAAACTTGAACAGGTGAGGCAACAACACGAACGAAAGTTGGGGCTCCGCCACCGAAGAGTCAAGGTCAAAACACCCGCCGACGACCGATATTACATCACCGCATCCACCACCAAGATGTTCAAGCGCCTGAGGTCCAACTCCAACGCCCAGCAAGCTGGTGCGACGATGGATTCTCAGCACCGAGTGGATAAGTCGGCGAGGCTGGCCAGGAAGGGCACGAATGCGGGTTCCGTGCGGGATCCTACCAAGTTGTCGAAACTGCAGCGGTCGCTTACCGAACGCGAGGCCTCCGGGTCGTCTTCACGAATGAAGATCGATTCGGCCAAGACACAGGATGTCTCCAAGGCAAACCTCGCGCCATCGCCGATCGTCACCCTGACCGTCGGCATGGACGGTCGACTGTTTGCGGCTCACGAGGACGTCCTCCTGCAGAGCCCGTTCTTCGAGCAGGCCCTAAAGGGCGGATACCTCGAGCAGTCGTACGCGCAGTCCAGGAGAATCGCGCTCCCGGATGAGGAGCCGGAGGTTTTCTCGGCGGTCCTCGAATACCTCTACAAGGGCGATTACTACCCGCGGCTGCTCCACAACAAGCACCGCAACTCTTGGGAGCTCGAGGACAGCGTTCCCACGCGCCGAGGGGGCACGCCAAACGCATCCCCCAAAATCAACTCAGAAAATCCCTACGGAGGTGGTCGCGCAGCATCATCACCATATCAACCCGCGGCTGTCGAGGCTACCGTCTTCCTGCCGTCAGTGGGCCACCACCTCCTCCGGGACACGGTGGTCTACTGCGCGGCTGAGCGGTACGGGCTGGAGGAGCTGAAGCGGCTGGCGCTGCGGAAGCAAGGGCTTCAGTCGGGCATCGACGTGGGCACCATCCTGCGGTCGGCCCAGTACTGCTACGCCCACACCCCGGACTCGGACAGCCGCCTGCGCGCCCACTACCTGGCACTGATCATCCGGTGCCGCAAGACCTTCAAGAGGTCGGGCACCATGCAGGCCGAGATGGAGAAGGGAGGAGAGGGCAGCAAACTGTACTTTGACCTGTTCGTCGCGCTGTGCAACCACCTCGACGACGTCATCGAGGTGGGGAACAAGAACAGCCCCCGGACTATTTGATGGGACCACTGCCGCCACTCCACCCAGGAGCCGGAGGATGGTTCCTGAGGAGAAGTCTATGAGGCTTGTGCGGGTCGACGATACACGAAGACCGCGCGACGGGCCGGTGGATCCGAATCCCAATTTCTTCTTACGGGCGTTCCGTCGGCGTTTCCACTACTAAAGACAAAGAGAATGATACACACACCCCATGCGAGGTTCCTTGAATCTGCAGCCACTGAGGGGATGTCTGCTCTCTCGAGGGACGGATGGGGTTATACACGCTTGGGAATACCTGGTTTTCTTTTTAGTTTGGGAACCTGCTCTGCTCTACTCCGCACACGATTGTTGATCTGGTCTGGCATTTTCAAAGAGGCGTTCTCTGCTTTCATCCTCCCCCATGGCCGGAAACTCACGTCAAGTTTTGGTACACGCGGCCATTTGGGAGATGCTAGACTTGTTTCTTGCTTCTTCACTTCTTTAATGGAGGTTGGCCGATCTCACCAGAATTTTTGATTTTGAACTTTTCGCCAAGGGGAGAGCATGGGGAAGGAGGACGGGGCTCGCTTTTTTCGTTAATGCCAATCCTGCCCGGGAAAGATCAGGACGACGATCTTGGACCAAGACATTGCGGGATCCCACAAGAGAACCTAACCCGAGTGGCCCCCTTCTCCTTCTGCATTCACTCTCCCCTGGCTTCATGATTTTTTGACGTCTTGCGTGTGTTTTCATCAAGCGCTGTTATTTCGGAACAATTGGATCTTGGGAACGGGTTCTGATTTTACTCTCTTACGCATGGCGAGCCGGCGTTTAGAGGAAATCTCGAAGCGAGCGATGTTTTTGAATGTTTTCCTGTTTCTCTTTACACGTGCAGTTTGCCGTCCTTCCACACACGGACCAAAAACAACCACCCTCTCCGATCCATCTTATACACACCACACCACACCAACACACACCTGGAGTTTGTGTCACGCGCTTGTTTTTATCTCTCAGCTCAATGATTTTTCTTGGTTTTGCCATTTCATGTTCGGGAATTGTTACTGCGGGTTATCTGCTCATTTCTTTTTCTTTCATGCGGACTCTTTAACTAGACTGTTCACCGTGGAGAAAAGAAAAGATCCCTGCTTCCTTCCAGAACGGCGGCCGGAAAGGAGACGAAACACAACAAGTCATCCAGAATGCTTTTATACACCGGTTCTCGACGGGCAACAACAGCGAGGCCAGCCCTTAGCTGCTTGCCCTGTTCGTCAACCAGACTGTCTCTTCCGTCTGCCGACATCGCATCTCACAGCAACGAAAACAAACCAAATTGTTAACCAACGACGACCTTCGACCAGGCCTTGATTACTTTTCCTTTGTCACATGATCAGGGGAAGAAGCTGGAGGGCTATTGATGGGGAGAGGAAGTCAGAAAAGGGAAAGGGAGGGAGGGAGATATTGCGGAGGGTATTGATTTTACCCGCGAGATGGACTTGATGGAGCAGCGAATTCTTTTCTTCGATTCATCACCCCCCAAACCCGTGTGTGGCCTGCATTTGGTGTTTAAACCCGGTGGCGCGTTGTCACTCAGAGCCTTGGGATGCCGTCAACTCACCGTTTTCTTTGATGACATGATTGACGAAGTTTTGATGATTTGATACCACACATTCCTTCTTGTATTGTATGATGTCTATGTACTCTACTTCGGGCCTTACTGCGCTCGCGCCTCTGGCTCTGCTTGGATAGCAACGCGCCCCTCTTGGAGGGGCTTAGTAATGGGAGATTCGGCCACCTCCAAACGATTGTCCATGATCGTGATTCTGTTGTACGTGATATGTCTGCTGGCTGTTGACACGGCCTGGCTTGCCTGGGTGGGTGCATGACCGCCTCCATGATCTTCTCCCACAAGCCCAATCCTTTGGTCGCAGCTGACCATCTATTTATCTTCTTGGACAGAGCATTTCGCTGAACCGTACTTTGACTGTGTTCAGGTCAAGTATTTGGTTTGTTATCTGCTGGTTTGAGACTGCCTACTCGTCTTGTAGTCGGGAGTAGGCACACAACAAGTCAGACCGTATCGATGTACATCGCTTTTCTCTGAGGGGGTATAGCTGTGAAGTGGACTTCTGGCCGCATTATAGAATACGATTTGACAATGATAAATTGGAGTTCATTTGACTGCAAACTTCACCAGGCTCACGTCCGACGGCGGAGCTGAGTTTTGTTGGTGCTGACTAGGGATCTGCAATTATTTTGAACCGAGCGCATCAAGCAATCAGAGCGGACGAGCTTTCAAGGGATTGTGCTGATACCTAGGTAGTTAAAACATCAGTCTCTGCAGGAGGTCATAGTCCTTTCATTTGTCTCCAGTCACTCTTCGACTCTTCTTGAACCTTGGATCATGAGGAATCAAAACATTGACGAACTATATACCACAGGTCGCCTGAGTCCACCATTGGTTCCTTCCATGAGGTATGAGTTGTGCTTGGGTTAGCACAATCACAACCTCCCATGCTTATGATGAACCCGTTTTGCAAAACTTTACAGTGAGTCACTTGCACTTGTCAGATATCTCTGTGTTGTTTGCTACAGCAGGGTTATCTATGACATGGGCAGAGGCGATTGATTTTGGTATCGAAAGGGGCAGCCTTCCTCCAGCCACTTGGCCAATGGTACCTAAGTATTCGCCAGTCACTGCGGATGGCAAGCTCAGTCATAGCCTCTGCTCGGCAAGTTACCGGTCAGTGGTACTCACCACCAGTACCACTTTCCAACTCATTGAAGTTAGGAGCCATTTGCATACTTATAAAAGACACAGTGTTTCTTTAAATCCTTCAACACAGGAGCATCAACTAACTTGCAGTTGCAGTTTAACGGAAAACCGCTTGTGAAGCTGTCCCAAAACAAATTGACTGCAAACGAACAGAGACGTAAGTGTAAAAATGAACCTCTTTGACTTTGCTTCAATGTTTTATCCATCAGCTATTGACAGCGGCTACAGAGGGTCTACTCAAGCAACATGGCCTACCAAGCCACCGACCATTACGAGGACGAGCCCTGGCCGGAGGCTTATGAGTGGAACACTCCGGAAGAAATCTTGACTCTTAACACGATTCCTGACGAGATAATCTTGTTGATCGCCATAACGATGGCTGTTGATATTCACAGTCCATACGTGACTTACGATAACCATCCGAATCCCCCCACGATTGAGGGGGACAAGTGCCGCCAGGGCCTACTCAATCTTTGCTTGGTTTCCAAGCATATGCGCAACGTTGCTCAAGAAGCCCTCTACAAGAATGTTCTTATTCCTGACGCAAATACCTTGGTCCTACTTTACCGCTCTTTTCTGGAAAACCCTGACCTCGGAATTCACGTCAAGCAGATGAGCCTGAGCATTTTGAATGACGGAGATTCGGCTGGTTTTGGCGACGGCCCGGTTTATCAAAGTGCTGAAATCGACCTGGTTCCAATCCTCGATTGGAACGACGAGCTTGGGCAATACGAGCTTCCATATGACCTACGAAAACATCTGGCGACACCATTCGCCGGCAGCAGACTCGCACCCCACAAAACTTCCATCCAGCTACTCTACGTCTTGCAATTCAGAGTCCTCGCCCATACAAGAAACCTCGATTCGTTGGACCTCTGCGTCCATCCTCAATATACCCCCGACGAGACATATGATCTGTACAACATGGACGACGTTTATCTCGAAATTGCAAATGGGGTACTTTCTTCGATGTGGGAAGACATATCGCGTTGCCTTGGGAATCTCAAGAAGCTACGTCTGACTGGAAGAGGATATCCCTTAAGAAGTGATTTCATGGGACTGATGTGCAGATGCTTTCTGGCCCTCCCCGAATTAGATCAACTCATCTGGTTCAGAGACGCTCCCGGCTGGTTTGATGGAATGTCAAATATGGTGTTGTCTGGTAAGCCTTGGCTCCTTCGTTGTACTAGTATGGCTTGGCTGGCAACTGAATCCTTCTTCAACGTTCTCCCATACTTTACTGACATCTTGTGCCCACGAATTCCAGGATCTGATAACCATTCGTGGCCTAACATCGAGGGACAATACCCATTCATCAGGATCCTCGAATTGGGAGAGAGTTCATGTTTTCCACGAGACCTTGTCGCCCTTTGCTTCACGTTCCCGTACGTATGAGACGCGTTCCCCTGACCGCTACTAGCGAAGGCTTTAGGAACTAGCACTTTCGGCGAAACACATGACTGACATCTCGCAGGAATCTCGAGTCTTTGTCAGTCGACACGGATTCTTGGCGCTGCAAATCGATTTTGCAGTCGGATGTCAGACCGCCTCAGCTCATTGGGGACCAAGATCCGAACTCAGGCATGGGCGCCCTGCATCTTACCGACAGCCTCGCACGTCTTGAGAATCTGCACACCCTCAATCTCGACCTGCACTACACGTATAATATCAGCCGCACGCTTGGACGGTCAGGGTATCTAAGCTTGACAAGCCTTCCCCACCTCCAGCATCTCTCAGTGCCTTTCCACTTCTTTATCGGGAGGGAACTTGATGGTGATCACGCAGTCATCAACCCTGGACACGTCCTGCCCCCCTCGCTGAAGAGATTGAACATCATCAGTTGCTTCAGCTGCCTGCAATTCTGGATTGGCGACCGTCTGTACGGAGGATGCTTAACATATCAGCACCAGCCCGCTGTTTTCGAATTTCTAGAGGGACTTGCCAACATCCAGCGCGATGTTTTGCCCAACCTCAGCGAAGTCTATTACCAGGAAACCAAAATTTTGGAAGACGATGAATACTGCGAATGTTACAGGTCTCAAGATGATCACGACCCTTCTCAAGGCCGACATGATTGGAGATCAGTCGTGAAGTTTTGCCCCTTCCACTTCCAAACTGATTTTGACAAATCACTCCTCACGGCCTTGTCTCGGGCTCTTTACCATAGAGGTATCTTTTTTGCGTTATGGCCAAGGTATTTCGGCTGTCCTGAATACTGACAGTCGCCTCGCTATAACCGAGAGTACAAGAGCAATGCTACACAGCACTTGATTCGAGAGAGCTAGAGGAGCTTTGTCTTAAAGGAAACTTTGAATCCATAGGGGGATGCTGCGCCTGAGAGTTAAAGGCAGGGATTTCCCAGTCATAGTTCCAAAGGACATACCAACCTATCCAGCTAATTGTGGCCATTCGGTACAGAATGTTTTCATGGGAGGACGCGGCTGGTCCGCATGAATCTAGCAATACGGAAATGAATTCTTTTTGGAGACCGCCGAACACCAAATTTGCAGCGTAATTTACGGAAGGCAGAGCCATGATAATATCGTCATGAGCTCTACAGAAGCAATGCGAGATCTAGCTGTGCTCTTTCAATGTTCAGGCAGCTAGGCACTTTCAAAGTCCAGGGTAGAAAGCTGACCAGCATGTCGCTAATGAGCGGACATTTTGGCACCGAAATTTCACGTATATGCTTTGGAACCCTCACCACGGCAGCTGCTATTGAAACTACGGCTTGCAACATTCACACACCTTCGGCTCTTGCTCCTTGATTTGTGCAGGAGAGAATCTAGGCCCACTGCACGTCGAGATCCTTGAACTCAACCACAAGCTCAGCAGCATCCTTCGCCGGCCGGCACGCATAAGCCTCGACGCTGAGCTCCCACTTCCCCGGGTCGCCGTGGCCGAACACCCAGCACACCTCCCTCAGCGGGACCTTCTCCCCGTCCACGACCTGGTAGATCCAGAAGCTCTTGCCGAGGACGTCCTTGCCGTTCTCGACTAGCACCGTGACCCAGTCGCCGTCGTCCTTGCCCTTCTTGACGTCGGACAGGCTCCAGTCGGCCCACGAGTCACATGCTACGGTCGCGGCCTTGGGCACGCCGTTGTAGTACTCGACGCCCGTCTTGAGCCACTTGGGGGGTGAGTTCCCGGGCAGTGGGCCGGTTGCCCCCGGGGACTTGAGGGACAGCACTAGGCCGGCCTGGTCGTACTGCTCCGTGGGGTGCAGCAGGAAGGACACGCAGGCTGACTTGAAGGACGACAGGGGTGCTGTGGTCTTGGTGTCGGCAGCGGCACCGCGAGGGGCTAGAGTTATATAAGTCAATTGTCCTGGGGTCGCTGGCGAGATGGCCAAGCTTACCGGTGAACACATCGTGGGAGGGAGGCTTCCGCCAGATGTCTGTGTCGGGTGATGCTTTGATCGTGAACGAAGACATTGTGTGCTTGAGAGTCGGGTTTGATTATTCGAGTGATTTGTAGTTTGCCCGGGTGGCGTCCGTCTCGCGAAGCCAAGGGAAGATGAGGTGCAGGTGTCTTTTTGAAGTCACGCCAATGGGGCAGTGTCATTGATCTAAACGGCGGGGTAAGTGACTGGATGCCGTGCTTAGAAACCAGCTTCGGTGCAGTGTCAGTTGCGCCAAGCTGTGCAGTGGGCCTCAATTGATCCTTTCACGGTGATCTCTGCAGGATTTCTTCCCTCAACACGGGTTTACAGCTGTAGATGTTTCGACTTCACAAATAATAACAGGTGTGTTATTTTCATTGGATCGTAGACACGGCGCGTATACTGTCCTCATACACTCAGGAACTTAAGGATGCATTTGATGTCAACTGTATCTCTCTGCCTGTCGTATGTGTGTTTTGTCCCGTCGCTAAATTGGGATGCCATGGTACCTAGGCAGTAATCCACTCGAATATGGGGATCTAGGACAGTGGCACCGCCAGCGACTCCACAGGTCTAAACAGACCACAGACAGCTCTGTTAGAGCAAGTTCCCCCACGTAGCCAGAGTACGCTTCGAAACCGCGCTTGTAAATATTTTCCCTGAGCAATGAATGCATTCTATGTCTGACGACAGTTGCTTCTCGAAACCGGTCTCTCTCCACAAACAGCGTGACTCATTCGACCAGATGCTTCGTCACATAATCAGTCTCTGCCCAACCTCCGTGCTGCATGTGATCGATCCGTGTTGGACCCACAAGACTCACGGAGTCTCAAAAAGGAAACAGTGTCAACCTATCCTCTAGCTCGAATAGGTAATAGGGTCAACCGGGCCTCCGTCTGGGATAGCCTCACGTGGGAAAACCTTATGTGGCACAAACTTTTATAGCACGATCTTGAGCCATAAGGGTAATGGAGTACGGCGCCCGCTTGACTGAAATTCAGCTGCCATTGGTGTTGACGGTCCTGACAGATGCCGACTGATCCCAAACAAAGGCTGAATCTGTTACAGAGCGGGACTTTCGGTTCTCACAGCTGGGCGACTTCGTGATCACGTATGAACTGGTCTAGATTCCGCGCGAGAGCGTCTGTAGCCGGATTGTCCCCTGACCCGATGCTTCTGCGGAAGTCACTCGTCGCCCAACGTCCGCCAGAGTGTTGTTCAAGATCAAAAAAAGCGTTGGCACCGAGATTCAAAAGTTTCATGGCGAAAATCGAGTCACGCTCTGCGCAAGCCATGGCGAATAGAGTCCACTGGTTCTGATCGACCTCGTACTCGAAGTTGATGTAGGCGCCGAACCCCAGTGCCATGTCAACAAATTGAAGTGATCCATTCCATGACCGCACATATAAAATATAGGCGATGTGCAAAGGGGTCATACCACCTCTTCCCCTGGCATTGATGTCGACCATGTCTGTCCCCTGGAAGTGATGCATCAGGAACTCGATTATGGACCCGCGCTGGTGGCTGAAGGCCGTGTGAATGGCGGAGCAAGGGCCGTCTGTGGAGCGACAGACCTGGCGGGTATCAGCATTGTGGGCAACCAACAGTTGAACCATGCCATTATGACCGTAGTGGATAGCCAGGTGCAAGGGTTTCCAGTGCGGCTTGTCTAGGTAGGTGCCGACTGCCTGGTGTGGAACCCGCCACATGTTGCGAGATATCATCGGTTGTTGGTCGCAGCGACACAAATCCCGCGCGGGACCTTCTGGGTTTGCACCATTTTCGAGCAGCCATTTTGCTGCTTTTGTGTGACCTATCCGGGCGGCCAGAGCCAGTGGTGCGAACATGAAATCCCTTCTCAAGTCTCTCTGCTCCCATCGACTCCTTTGTGGAAACTCAGATGTGTCAGCATCAAGTCTGAGCTGCTCAGCGAAAGGTAAAAGGTTAAAATCCGTAAACGGAGCATAAGGAGCCGGATTGGGAGGTGCGCCAGCCGAATGACTATGGGAGTCCCACTTGCGAAGACGCCCGATCCATCGATAGGGCGGGGACTGGTGCAGGTGTGTAGACGCCTCGACGCTGTCGATGTCGGCGCCGTATTGGATAAGGAGAGCCATGGTTTCGGTGTTCTCTTTCAGAACAGCCCAAAGAACTGAGTAGGCTTCAATGTCAGATATTGCACACGAGGCAAGGGGATATCAGGTGTTGCTCTGATTGATCCAAAAATTCTTACAGGCAGACGCATTCTCCTCTCTGATATTCTTCTTGTATAGGACAGGAATCACCCGGTCTCTGTATCGTCGGCTTGCGCAAGCGAGAGCGTAAAGGTCTTGAGTAGACAGCCGGGCGTCTTCGGCTACGAGGAGAATGATTTCAGTTGGCAGTCTTGCCAGATGCTCCGTGTTGTCTGTCATAATGAAACCGATTCGACCTTTGGGTGCGTTTTACAGGTTCTCGCTTTTGTACGCTTGCCAGGCGAGCCTATCCTGCAGGAAAGGGCAGATTGTCGTAAAGGAGGCGGTCCGAGAGCAGAGCGGAGGATCTTGTCGTGCGAATTACTCGGAAACTATCAATTGACTGAAGAATGGCCGGGATGAGCCAAGAAAAAGTTGAAGATATCGATACCTTTCCACGAGGCTATGAATGGAGAGGTTCCACTGCCAAAATGACTGGTTACGTGTGTGCCATTGTTTGCTGAGGTTCAGTGGCTTTAAATCCAAACATCAGAGACGGGACACAGCAGCAGGCTCGGCTGGGTCGCAACTGCATAGGGATCAGGCTCGAATGGCTGACCACGACTGCTGAGGCTGCTGAGGCTGTCTCGGAGGAAGGCACGAAATTCCAGCTTAAGCCTGCACTGTGGGAAGTTCATATCCGCAATCCGTGGCAAAAATCACAAAGCTCGAGGAATACCAGAAGAAAAGAGAGATTAGCACCAGCAAAAACGGAGGATACACCGGTACACAAATCGCTCGCCCATAGCCAATCTGCACACCCATACCCAATTCCCATACCTTCCCAGACCTCGTACACCCAGACCTCG